>JAPZDY010000002.1:20647064-20686787 GCA_029783645.1 Ctenochaetus hawaiiensis | reverse complement strand
CTAAAACCACTAAAGTTGTCTTCTTCAGTGTCGGAATTGAACAGCCTCAGAATTACTTCTTCGACACACACTTTCTCGTTTATTTTCGTCCATAAATTAGCCGCATCATTGTTTAAGCCACAGGGTTCAATGCATGCGAAAAAAGTAGCGGCTTATAATCCGAAAATTAAGGTAAATGGCAAAAACAGCGAGTTAGCTAAGTGTCATGGAACCACGAGGCACCAGCTAAAGAGTTAAATAATAGTTGTTCGAGACAAACCCACTAAATATGTGATCAATAATCTGAAAAAGTAAGCAGGTGAAATTAATTTGGGCTTAAACAGAATAAGATAACATTTGTCAGCTGTTGAAAAAAGTCAGATAAAAGTTATGTGTCGCCTAAGTGGTTGAAATAAAGGTAAACTTGAAGTTTAAAAAGCTTAAATAGCTTAAAAATTAGCCTGCTGCTCAATGCTTTGAGAGTAATGGATTACTGGATAAATAGTTAAAATTGTTATCTAAGTGGTTTTAAAACACACTTGCTGATGTAAATCTCACCAAAGTGAATAAAACATTAACATTTTTACTTCATTAGCAACTTATAATAATGTTTTTATTACAATCATTGTTATTAATAGTGTTTTTTTTAGACATTTAGTTCAAAATGGCTTCAAAGTTACAAACTGAAAACATCCCAACAGTGTCGATGAAAAGACGAAGTTATCTGACCTCCATCAGTCGGGAAGGTCGGAAAACACTGATGCACACGTGTTTCAGGTGAAAGACAAGCGCAGCATACAGAGCAGAGGGGAGGAGAGGTGCTTCACACACTGAATACTGCAAGCTGCCAAAGTATCTATGATGCAACATTTTGACAGTTTAAGATCATGTCAGGCGGGTTTAAAGCAAAGCGTTGCATCACAGATTTACAGGGTTATCAATATTAATATTTAAGGTTACCTCCACTGTAGGACTTAAGTTTAGACAAATGTTTTTTTAAGTTCTTTTTCAAACAGAAAAAAGTTAAATGAGGTGAGATTCGAAGCATTTTCTGATCCTGTGTTAAAAAATAATTCAAGTAAAGCATTTTTTTTTGTACATCATCATGTCTTTATTTGTGTGTAAACAAACTCTGAAAAGAGTACCAGCCAGGTTCTTGATTATTGGCATTAACATGATTGATTTCTTTTGCAGTCATGGATAAAACATGATCACTCCACTGCAAAGAAAAAGGGTCTTATTAAACAAGTCACATCATCTTAAATTTGTCCTATAATCTTTTTTTTTTCCCCCCATCGTTTCCGCTGAAGTTATAAAAATTAACGCACTGACCGTAACTTTGAACTGGCAGATCATTGTAGTGATTTCATGAAAAGGAAAGAAAAAAAAAATTGCCCTTGGTCCAGTCGGGAACGAAAAGTGAAATAATCTCACTTAATAACAGACTTTTTTTTTGAACAATAATAAGATTTTAAGACTTGATGAATGACTTATTTGTTAAAGGGGCCTTTTTTTGCAGTGAGTGTAATAAATAACATGACACCGTACGACCTCAGTTCAGTCAAGCAAGGTAACTTCCACTCGTCTTACTTGGAGTTTGCAGTGTTTGTCACTACTGTATAAGGTGCTGGGGTAGTGTGTGTGTGTGTGTGTGTGTTAGAGGAAGTAATGTGGATGTTTGGGAATGTGATTGGATGTTTAAAAATGTGGTGTTGTTGCGAGCATGTTGACGTGTTCGTGTTTAACATTTTGGACACGACCGGGTGTCCGGAGGCTTATCAGGTTAGTAGTTCATCAAAAATCATTAAATATGTAACAGGTGAAGAGCTGCAAAAATAACCTTCTTAAAAACAAATAAAAATGTCCGCGGCGATCACAGCAGTAGAGTTAAGCTCGGAGTGCAACATAATTCGCTTAGTCACTTCCATTGTACATTAAAACGACAAATATATTTACAATCAAAGCAAAAAAAAACAACAAAATAATTCATAACAAAAGAAATGTTACCACATTCGAGACCACAGACGAGTCATTGTGGGACTTTCACACTGAGCGAGAGTGTAAAATGTAGTGTGTGTTTGTGTTACTGACCTTTTTTCGGACTGACATGAGGCTTCGTTGTGTTCGTAGAGTTTTTCGACTTCTACGGTTTTTCTACTGGCTTTGAGGTGAATGCTTCATGTGGGACCAACCAATGGGAAAAGCTCAGGACCGGCCTTCCTCTTCAACGACAAAAGCTAGACACAGTTTTGTTTTTTGTTTTTTTTTTTGTTTTATGACCATGAGTTGAGCAATATAGTGCTTTTGTGCCAATTTCAGTCAATTTGAGCTCTGGTGCATTAAAAGACCGTAAAGCCCCAAATGTTTGAGGTTGCGATCAGGAAAAGAAAAGCCTGAAGCATTTTAGTTTTTGTTTTTGTTCTTAGCTGCTGCATGAGCAGACAGGTGAGAGACTGTTCCCTTGCAAACAGACTGTTGCAACATGTATTTCTGGCTAAATCAGTTTTAGAGAGAACAACAGGAAATGGGTTTTTTTTTCGACTGATTGGATGCCTTCATACTGCTAATGTAAAATATCTCATAATACAGTAAGTTCTGTGTTGACCTTGCCGGCCCAAGGACACTGTCAGGACCACACTGAGGCAGGCGGGATCAAGCCACCCAATTTACTGTATGAGACTGCTGACACTTATTGATATATACGTGCACTTCCTACAACTACAGCCATAGTCATATAGCGCGTATAAATCAAAAGGGCAGCACAGCACTTTTTCTAAGAGGAGGGAGTGAAAAAGTGCTACAGAATAAATTTTTTTTTAATAAAATAAAATAACTTTTCCCACACTCCCAAAACTTTCATTTCCTGTAATGAAGGACTATTTATGGGCCTATCTGCTAAATGTACAGCTATGATAGATTATGCTTTAATAATTATTTTTATAGAGAGAGGAAGGCCTGAGTCAAGTGGCCTGTGGGTGATGGTTGGTGGAAGGTTGCGGCAACTCATTCGGGTCAAAAAGCCAAACATAAGCGAGCTGTCCAGAATGATTTTCCTTGTGGATGTTGTAAAATATGCTCATATATAAATATATGTTACTGTATGGCAATTTCTGATATATTCATATTATGCTCTCATCAGTATACAGCTTACCCTCCATGAGACCCTCTCTAGCTGCTTGCCATCCACTGTTACATTCACATAACAGCATCCGCGGTTTTTTGCATTCTGTGCAAAATGAGCCTGCAGACGCAACACCACCTGTCATCAACGCAAACAGCCTGCTATCAACAAAAACAAACTAAAAACTGTGTCACACCATTAGTGTAGGCGACTCGTGCAAAACCACTTGTCTCACCATGATCATGTTTGCGCTGCGCTGTAATATTGCTTTCTTTGGTTCCTCCTTTTCTTATTTGTATGAGATGGAAACAATTTATTTCTTCTTTACAAATAATACAAAGAGTGATGATGAAACTAGCAAGGGCATTTGGTGTGCTGTCTCTTAGAAGACAGGAAACCCATTGAATTTCATGAATAAATGAATGAATTAAAATTTATTTAATCATACTTCAGGAATTCCCCCCACCCTCACATACGTAGACACACACACATACATGCTGCAAGACCGCCAACCAACCACCGTCGGTAGTTTGCGCTTGCAAACAAACACATGTAATCTCGGAGTACACAACGACGGGGGCTCACTATGGCAACAGCACGTATCACCTTTTGCAATATGTCTCTTTGTGCATGCTTCTTCATTAGGATTCATGGATCATCAATGAAAAACAATTTTTGTTTCTCATTTGGCACCATGAGGATGTTTGTACACCAATATGTGGGAGGTGGTAATATAGACCCTTCATATTTAGACTAAGTAGGTTTTTGTTTTGTTTCTCCTGCTGAGGCTGTAAATGTATCTGACCATCGCAAGCGACTGCAAAGCACAGGCCAAACATAGTTTCACGTTTACTGTATCCCACTTCTGAATAAAACATGGACTTATTGGCATTAAGAAAATAAGACTGAATTGTAAGCCTTTTACACAGCATCAACACACACACAAAAAAACACATAACATACAAAAAATCACAGCTATAGTGTAGATTGAAATGTTTTGCTGATAATTTACTATACCTAGTATATTGATTTACTTTTGGTTTGATAGATTAATAAAATATTGGGTTACACATACACTGTTGTACAGTATTAACTTGAGAATAATGTCCAAGTCAAGCAACTCATTACCACTATGACTCTCAATGCTGGCGGAGGTATATTCAAACTATATTTAAAAAATAACATTTCAGCGAGGAAGGCCAAGCTTTACATTTGTATACTTATTCCTTCTTGACAGCGCAACAGGAGCAAGCTGTTTCAAAATGAGTCTGGAGACCACAACATGCTCTAATTGATATGACCTTTAATTGCTCATTCAGTGCAGACGAAAGAAGAGGAAGACATCAAGCCAGTCCACTGTGGCTTGGGCTAAAGAGGCACTGTGTAGATTGGCCTACACTCCCAGGCCCCGTGGACATAATTAAACCTGAATAACAAACACTTACACAAGTGCTCTACTCTCCTGAACAGGATTCTGAAAACATCCAGGACACCAGCTCGCTGCTCTTTTAGTTGGTCCCTCAATCAGAGTGGATTTGTTCCTGTGTTGAGAAAATAATTGGAGCCTGGACAATTGACAACTATGGCCAACATAAATGAGGTCCTGTTATCCACGGTCAAAATTTGGTTACTTCTAACTAAGTGGATCCGCAGTTCATCTTAGCTACTGGTAGGAGGTTGGTGACTTTTTAACATCACAGCTGCAAAACCCATAAGAAAACTTCAAAAGGGAAGGAATTAAAAGCCAACAGATCTAAAATAGAGTAAATTTAATGTTAATAAATCGTGGTCATCTCCCTCAATTTGCTCGATGCCTTTATGTTTTGGTAACAAGTATAACAAATACACCAAATGCACAATAGAAGACTAAACCTCTCTCTAAATATTCCCTCATCCAGGTAAAAAAAAGTCTGTGTATTAAATGAACCCGCTCTGGTTGCAGGCACGTCCTAAATTCTCTGTAAGCACAACACAGAGACAAACTGTAAATAGAACATCTGCATTGTGCTCTCCAACATTAACAAAAGGCCTCTCTGCATTTTGCACAACAGCAGTCCACAGGGGGGGAAGAAAGCTGTCCACATATGTTTTGTATGGAAAGCGTAAGCTGAACTAGTGGACCTTTGCATGGAATTAGACACCATTAATTAATTTACACTGAAGTCCACAAGCCTTTCCCTTTGCGTGAACGCTCGGCTTCAGGTTAGCAATGGGTTCAAGTCGTCCACCGGGGCCGTGACAGCAGTGTGTTTGCCTGCTATGTATTCAGACCGGCAAACGGCTGGTCACCAGATGATCCCCCTGGTGGGCCTTAGTGCTGGCCTTTTGCAGACCTCCATCATCTCCACCTGCAGTCTGCCTACACCCCAGAGAGCTCCCACTAGAACAGTCATGAATGCAGGTGCTGGACGTCTAGACGAGGGGCTCATTAGCTTTCCTGCCGCTTACCAGCTAGTGATTGCAAAGGCCTAAGCTGCCTTGCCTGGAGGGAGGGGACAGGTCCTCATTGAGAGCGTGCTTTATTACAGGGGCTTAGGTGGGGGCTTCAGGATTAACACATAAGTCTCCCACCTTCATGGGTGCGAAGATGACTTGTAGTGCTCTGTGCGGCTGGACAGGGGAGTGGAGCCAAGGGGGGTGGAAACAGCTTTTCTCACTTTGCATTGATAGACTGACCAGAGGCTTAACACACACGTCCTGAAGGTCTGGATGGATTTGTGTTACTTACAGCAGTCAACCTAAATATCTAAAGGGCACAGACAAGTTTTCTAAATGTTAATTTAAGTTAATTAGTTTTAATAACTTTGGCTTCCCTGTGTGAACCTGTGTGTTTGTGTGTGTATAACATTTCCAGACATCACTCTGCGAAAGACCTCACAGTGGCCTGTAATTGTTTCGGCTCTGTTTTTCACCACAGGGGAGAGCTGGTCAAAAGAGTGGCAGGCTGTGCCCTTTCCTCCTACGGGTCCCTTTAAAGCCAAGCTGCCCTTCAAACTGATGCCTGAGTTTGAGCTACAGGTGAGTAACATTTATACAGCTGTATATGTTATGCTTTATAAAACAAATCTGAGCCTGTTGCTGAAATCAGGATTCTTGAGGCATGTTTGACATATTACTCCATATTAAATGTACAGCACATTAGACCGGTGATTTCAGTGTGCATTATAAGTTTTTGGACTATTTCAAACTTTAGAGGTTCACACATTTCAAAACAGAGTCTTTGTTTAGACAAAAAAAAAAGATTTGAATTGCAAAATCTGAGTCATTTGCATGCCTCCAAATTCAGTACATATAGATGTATTTCTAATCTAACTTTCAGATTGCTTTCAAGCCTAATGTTTATAGTCAACAGAAGCTCGCACCTCTCTATATATTACCACAACCACTTTCCTCAGATGATTAAGCGATAAGAAAGAAAGTCAAAACAATAGTGGAACAAACAACTTTTCTCTGCTGAGCCTTTTGCATAATTATGATGCCCGAGGGCCAACTGATTCACTGAAATCTGTTCTCTGTAGGGGGAGGGAAACCTAAAATAGCAGCCTCTGATTGTCACACAATTGGCTTAGACTGCACTGTGCAGCTGTGCTCTGAGCCTGTCTGTCTGTCATTTAACTGATTGCTGCATGGCTGCCAACCTATCAGGTGCATCATCACTGGGATGTGGGCTGCTAAGCACAACAAAAAAAAAATGTATCTCCAACTCCTTCCAGTAACATTGGGTCAAAAATGTGTATATATAGAGCACAGTGTGCTCCTGCATTGAACAGATCTTCAAAATGTATTCCGCTTTTGATTACCATAATGCCACAATGGCATAGTTCAAAGCTTGGATTGTACAGCTGCAGATATGAGCAAAGACAACCCCCACCCCACCCTTCTGTATTAGAAGAGAGGAATAAAAGGAGAAGGATAGAGGCAGAAGAACAGACAGTGAATTCCAGGGCAGTCCTAGTTAATTACGAGGGTACAAGTGTGATAAAACACCCAACCAGCTCTGAGGCCTATTCCTCCCTGCCAAAACATTCATCATTGTTTTCAAAACTCATAGGAATATGCAGTTCACAAGTCCTGGATGTAACAACCTAATTCAAAGTGCTTATAATTTATATACAAATGTTACTGAAGGTTAACACCCAATACAGTGCAATATTAATCCACTGAAGTTGTGAAGTTTGAGCAACAGCCTTTGTTTTCTTTCACGAGCTTTGTCATCAGCATGAAAAGTAATGCATAATTAATGAAAAGAAAATTCACAGCAAATGTATTTTCCATTATTTTATCCTTTTGCGTAAATTGTGGCAATTTTTCAACACTGAAAATCTGAAGTGATTATAGTCTTGAAAATTATTACATTTACACAACGTCAGGAAGTAAGCAATGATTATCTCAAAACAGATTTAGCACAAAAGTAAGTAAATACTACTGCAGAAAAAAAGCAATTAATAGCTTAACATCTTCAGTAATGTCAGAAACATGTTCACTTTGTGTCAACTCCATGTCAATATTTTAAACAGTGGCAGTGTGTGAATGCATAGCAGTATCTCAAATATTAATTAGCCTTGTGTATCTGATTACTGACATGCCTGAAGTGAGGTGATAAAAAATTCCTTGTGGTTTATCTGCTCCCTTCTCCATTGAAAAGAAGGTACAGATAAAACTGGTATCATGAGGTTCATGCATGGTGAATCATGTCCACGGTATTTTCTCTCTCTTCCGAAGTCAATAGGCCTGTAACGTGAGCACAGCACTGGGCTGTCTCTTGGCAGGCTGACTGAGCCCGCTAATGAAAACAGAGGAAGGGAAGGGAGAGAAAAAGAAACAGAGAGTTCTGTGTGTCTGAACAAACACAGGAGGAATACCTTCAAGGTCACCGTCAGGCAAAAAAAGAGGAAATGAGAGCGAGGGAGATAGAGTGATCGAGGAGAGGAGGAGGAGACGCCGAAGAAGACGGGCAAAGTGCTGATGAGACGGGGAATTTAGGCTCAAAGAGAAAATAAAAACAGAAAACTTTTTGCTGCCTTTTTCTTTGGGGCCAGCGCTGCACACTAAAACATCGCAGCCAACAAAATGGAATTAAAATAGCTCTTAAATAATTCTTTATTTTCACAGTTCACTTATTTTTTTAAGTGCAGAGGATTACATAGGCTTTACAACAATAAAACAATGCAGCGGGGGTATCCTACTGGGCAAACACACAAATGGGCTTTGTTTCATTTTTATGACCGTTTTAACATTACTTTATCAATAACAAATCAGACATTTTTGATAGCTCAGCACTCAAAGTAATAGGCAACAGAGCAATCCATGGAGCATGCTAAAAGTGTTGGAGTAAAATGGGCTGTGGCTGCACAGCCGTGAAACAGGAAAAGAAATGGGAAGAGGCCTGTCATAAGAACGTCAGAAGCTGGACTGTTCCAGAAATGCCCAAGTGTGGACATACACTCAGGCGTGACGTTACAGCAAACCTATTATCTACTATTCTGTCACTTTGGCTTTTCCACTACAAACTTGGGACCAGATTCAATTTCAGCACCAGAGATGTCTGCTTCTCTGACCATCACACAAGCACTCTCTCTCTCTCTCTCTCTCTCTCTCTCACCCTTGCTGAGTGGGTGTGTCCCCTCAGGGAGAAGATGGTGCTTTTTACAGCACTTCTCCTAACCTTAAAAAAACACTTAGCACCAGATCCTGAGTTGATTTTTTTTTTTCCACCATTAAAGGCGTCAGTGCCACCACTAATCAAAAACTGGCATGCAAACAGAAATACGATGTTCTCAGAGTACGCAGCTGTCAAAAAAGATAGGTGTCCAAATGGAAACTTTTCAGAAATAGATACAGTCATTCAGCTCTCTGGGATTTATGATGAGGATTGTCTGTGATATGGGTATGAGACATTTGTGGTGCAGTGATAGTGCATTCGAGATAACAATTCAGTCTTAGTGAGCTTATCATTAAAATTCCATCAGGGAGATATGGCACAGGGAAGATGGTTGAAGAAATGCCCGAGATCTAAGGACAGGAGGCCTTACATCACAGGCAGAGTGATGCTAGCTCAAGCCCCTGCTTTTGATCTCTTCGTTTACCTGGAGGAGGCCTGCTTGAAAAAACACACCAAAAAACTGACCTGTCAGCTGCAGAAAGCAAACTTTCATGTGACGGCTGGCTGTCTGACTGTCTGTGTCTAGTCAGGCATCCCAACCATATCTAAACAGGCAACTATATGCCTCTCAGTGAATCAAAGAAAGGCTGTTATGATAAGAATCTTGTAGTTTCTCAGACGCTGATACACAAATATAACATCTGTGCTTACAAGCACAGCACAGTGGCATCGAGGATGCACATCCTCTACATCAAGTAAATAATAAACACTACCCTTTGTAATTTTTTCATGTGCCCAAAACTGCCACAAACAAGTGCCTTCTTTACACTGCCTTTGTGTTTTTAAATGAAATATGTGGCAATACCAATCATTTACATTCACTTTTATATAGCAGAATATCTCGTCCATTACTCAGGGGAGAGAGGAGCTCTCAGACCTCGTCTCTTGATCAGAGACATATTTGGTTGCAGTTCTTTACTTTGCTGCTGGCTGTTTTTCAAATCTCGCAATGGTGGGTCACACACGCAACTTGTCCTCAAATGTTACACCCCCGTACCGTCATGTTGGTTTCGGCGTTACACAGACATTGATTCGGCACTGTTACTACCTCTGCTGCTGACTGAGAGGCAGAACAACAATGACACCCAACGCCGCTTTGTACCTTTAATTCAGAACAGCGAGGCGGAATAGCGGCGCACTCTTCCCGCCTTGAACAGACTTTGTTAAAGGGGCTCATGACAGTTGAAAGACGTACGCCGTTCCACCTCTGTCTCAGTGGTCCTTTGTGTAGTTGGCGTTGTTGTTTTTCACCTCTTTTGTTTCAATGGCTTAACACTGCACTCGATCAGGCTCTCGTCTAGAGGGACCTGTGTGTTCAGTAATAAACTCACAGAGGAGAATTAGGGAAAGGATGTTACACAGATCAAAACAGAGGACTCCTGGGCCTCTTACGCTCTTCAATCAATAGGCAAGATACGGCCAGTCAGTATCAAGAGACAAATGAGGACATACAAATAGACATTTCAGATGTGACAAAACTTACTCACACTACAAATATACTGCTAAACTGTTTAGTTTGACTAAGAAATGATATAGTTGGTTAGTTTGGATCATATCATATAATTATGCCAGGCTGTGTACTCCGTATGCATGAGCAGATCAATGCCTTCAATGCTTGCATACTTAATACACAGCCAGGTCTTGTTTAAAACGAATGCAACAGTTTGCACTCAACTTGCATCTGCATCGATGCATGGGTGCCTTCGGTTTCAAAGGTAGCCACTTTAGGTAATGCAAGTGTCCCTCCAGACTATGCACAGTCATACCCTGTATCAATAAAGGTCTGCTTCTGAGTTTCTCAGCTGGTGTGGCCAATTAGTGTGAAATTTGGTGACAGAACTGTGGAGGAGCTAGGACAGTCCTTGTGTAATTATTGATCTAAGTTTACTTGCCTGCTTGGCTACATGTGCGGAGGAGAGGATACAGAACAGGGTTGTTCTCATGCAGCGCCTAATTAATTGTGACATAATCTGATACTATAGCTTAAAGTTGTTGAGGATTTCTGATCCCCCCGCTGGTGTGTGGACTTAGAGTGCTGCTCGTTGCACAGTAATTGCAAAGCTTTGGCTTGGTGTCACAATTAGAGTGGAAACCAGCCTTATTATATCCACTGTTATAATCTCTGCCAGACCCTATTTACCCCTGCTCTAGTTTGGTTTCCTTTCTTTTGACAGTGTTCCAGTCTGTATAGAAAACAGACACTAATCCTCTGACTGCAGGTTTTTAATAGGGTCTCATGCAGGGCAATGCATTGGCATACGTTTTGGCTTTTTGCAGGACAGGTGCAATTATTATTGTGACAAGACAATAAATAAAGAGAGGGATATCTTGTGAAAGAAGATTTGCGGTAAATGTTAGGCATCATATTGCGGGGATCATGTGGCAGTTTAATTGGACTGATAAACAGTGAACAAGTTTATTGAAATACACTGACTTTGCATATTGTTATGTAGTGATTTTTTACAGTATTTTCTAGAAGAAGGAGCTCCTTTTTTTTTTACCAGAAACAGTTGCCTCTCTTATTATTTCATACATTGTGTTGGTCTGTAAGACAGCCCATTTCTTGATATGATTGCTTTGCGGGCCAGAGAAGGACACAGGTGTAACAGCCTAGCAAAGTCATTTGTAGAACAGCTTGAAGGAACCTCCTCTAGTGTCTTATTAGACCCTGCGGGTCAGACAAAGAAAGCACAGTGGGAAAAGCACACAATGCATGCAGTAATAACATCTGACTTCTTTTCACGATTCTGTGCCACATCTCTGAAGAAATGCTAACCAGCATCTTTCCTTTTCCGACCTCTCTCTGGGATTACTTCTAACCAGTCACTCTCTGAAGGCTCCTCCACAGCGCTTCAGCCAGAAAGACACATAATATTTATCAGAAGAACAGAGGAGCTGCACTGGAAAAAAAAAAAAAAGGGAGAGACAATTTAAGGGGTGTCTTTGATAAAGCAGTGTTTTTGAAGCACAGCCCGTTTAGCTTCAACAGGACAAGAGGAAATAAGGATGGGAAAGTGTGTCTTGCGACGGTGCTCCACATCAATACACACCGCAGATACCTGGATGCCTCCCAAACAGAGACTCTGAGACCGCCCCTCCTCCCTATAAACTTACGCTCTTTGATCTTCCCTCTCTTGAATGTAAAGACTGTTACTGCCTGCACCACAGAGAGTTCAAGCACCCCACAACCTCCATCGCACTCACTCACCTCAATATCCACTATGTGCTTCCTCACTTGTTGGAAAACTTTAGAAAGAGGGCAGAGGAACTTTTACTCAGAACCAGATAGTCATCTTCTCTTGAAGGTGGCTGTGCTGTTGTGAGCTGGTAAATTGGTAGGTCAGTGGTTTGATAGCACCATTTACCGGTCAAATGATCACCTCTCTGCCCCCTTATCCGGTTTCTCAGTTTTGTCTTGGTCTATGAAAGACAGAGCCAACACAGTTTGTTTTTAACCTGATTTCTTCGGCCTCGGCCAATTAACAGGGCTGCAGCAGCAGTATCAGTCGAGGGTTAAATGAGACCCAGGGCACCCGCGAGATCCTGCAAGAGCCCCTGCTGACAGATTCAATCTCCCCTACTCTCCACTGTTGTTATATCTGTTTTAAATCTTTCATCCACACTTTTCTTTTCTTTCATTTTGCCAGGCTTATTACACAAGAACTTGGAACAGCAGGATGATTTGTGCCTTCTATCATTTAAATTTAGCTGAAGTTAGGTGCTTGAAAAAAAATTCTTTTTGTAATATCTACATTCGGAGCATTCGTCATGACTGTGACTTGAAGCACTCTTGATGTTAACTGATCTCTTTTTTTATGCATAGCAATATTTTTTTTTCAACCAAATCTCCATGGTGTTTCTTTGTTGCTGTAAACAAAGCAAAAGCACTTTATGCTGATGTGATGCATAACTATCTGATAAGCTGGTAATGTATAACTGCTCTGCAATTTGTTTTGAGCTGCTTAAACATTATGGCTTACCGGGCATTTTCTGGTATGAATTGAATCATAAAGGCAATATAAGTCTGAGGTTTTTAGTTGCAGTAAAGTGGATGAAAAGGCACTTTCACAAATTTAAAAAAAATCTATAGGAATATCCACTGATATACATATGCAAAATACTTTAAGTCTTCTGTTTACTCACATTTCATTTCCTACTGAGTCCTTCAAGAAGTATGGGAGTCATTTGAATAAAAATGGAGAAGAACAAACAGAAAAGTGGTCATTTTTTAGATGGAAATACATGGCGATGCAATGTTTTTATATGCTGAATAGCCGTTATTTTCTATGCAGCAGCCTATCTCATATTTTGCATTTGTTCTAAAATGGTCAGATTCATTTTTGCCTCCTTCCCCATTTTATAGGATCACTTGGCACACCAGATGACATTTACATGACTTATTTCGAGGCAAAGGAGTTTTGTTATGTTGACTCTATATGTGTTGATTGTTTAGGTTTCCTCAGCTGTTGTTTGTGCACAACAATTTGCTCCTCTTGGACGCTGTAATGGATTTTCCTTCTCTCAGATTTGCAAGTAGTTTGATAAAGGCTTTTGGCTCGTCTTTCATGGATAGTTTGGTTCTATTTAATGTTCAGCAGCAGAAAAGACAATTCTTGGCAGCGCTGTGTCGTCTAAGCACCAATATAAAGGAGACACAGTGGAGTGGTTTCACCGGTCTCAGCCAACTGGAGGTGGGCGACAGTTAGGGCTCTCCCGTCCCGTGAGAACAGAAACTGTTAACACAGCAATGGCTCCAGCATTGCTGAGTGGCACTAACAGGGGGAGGGGTTGTGTAGTGAGAAGACTCACCTCTCTCTACCCTCCAGTTTCCCTCATCGAGCAAAAAAGCTTTCTCTTGTCTCTTGGTCGGGTGTAATGTGCATCAGGATCTCTGGAATTCAATTACTGTTCCCTTTTAGCCGCGCCTGTAATCTTCCTGTTCCAGTCATATGGTCTGGGTGCCGGCCAGTGTCACACACTTTGCCCAAAATGATTTCTTTTATGACAAGCCAACAAGAGCACATACTGTATGCAGTAATAGAACAGATATGGATCAATTCAAACCACCATTTTGCCCAAACTTAATTATGTTACATATGGGGAAATGTTACTATACACCGTCAGGGTATAAAAGTGTGGTCTCTAATGAGTGTTCAAATTAAAAAGAGAGAGCGCCCACAAGGCAAACCAGGTCCAACAAAGCCAAGTGAATGCTTTCCAAATGACACAGTCTCTTCTTAAACTGAAGGCTTGAATCTACATTTGCATCAAGGGTGATTTAAACCTACATGTTTCTATCCAACTCTGCTGAATGTGAGAACTCTTAAGGCTTAACTGAAACTCAACCTCTGGTCATTTCTTTGAACACTTTGAAAAAAAAAGTGACATCTGCATCTGAGTGAGATGAGAAGAATTGGCCCCACTTTTATGTCAATAAGGTAAATATTTACTGCCACTAGAAGATATTTGTTTGGATTTATTACCTTCTGATGGATCAAGGTCAGCTGTTTTTATCTGAGCATAAACACAGGAAACATCTAGCCTTGATCCATCAGAAGGTACTAAAATCCTCCTACCAGTTTGCTCATTAACACATTCTTTCTCATTTGTTTAATGTGCACAAAAAACTAAGAGTGAAAACAAAACGTAATGTTATCGGGTGTATGCCTAGTTTTTGGCCATTATGCAGAAATAGTCCGAAATGGTCCACAGTGCTAAAAGGAAGATTTTTTATCTACAGACCGCGAGGCTAGCTGTTTCCTGTTTGCATTCATTCTCAAAATTTCAGACTACTCCTTTAAGGAGCCCATGCTCAAGTTCACTTGACCTGCATACTCTTCAGACTGTCTAAAATGATTGCTGTCTCTCAGAGGCAAAGGCGGACACAGCATGACATTGAGTGTCGGCCCATTTGCAAATGCAAATTAACGTCTTTGTACTCCCTCATGGCAGGGTGGTTCAGCTCTGCTCAGTCTGATCGGTCGATCAGCCGATTGGCCACCGCAGCGTGACGTCGGGTTAAATTTCTCCAAAGTTGACTCCACTTCAACTTTCTGCTGCAGGGCTGTTTTGTTTTTTTTCTTGGAACCTCCTGCTGTCGACACCACAGCAGCCTAAACAAACTACCTACATAAAAATTAAGAGGAGAATCTAAGTTTTCACTGCAATACCTAATTCAGTCTGACTGAAGACTTACAATAGCAGGACAAAACTGAAGGAGAAGGTTGAAGCAGTCAGTAGTTGGGCATGCAAAGTGCATAGCTTTCACAATATATATACTGTGTTTTAAACCTTTTTCTGTCAGATTTAATGTTAGCCAAGTAGTTCCAGTTGCTAAAACCTACCCAAATCTACAAAACATTTTCTTCACCTTCATTTGGGCAATGCTGATAGGAGCATTAGATCAGAAGACACTCAAAAAGGTTTGTTTAGAAAGGTGTTGATGGTGATGCCTTTTTCTTTCCGGGCTGGAGGAACTCTTCCTGAGTGAATTGTTTCTTCGTACAAAGTTGGAAGAATTGAGTGAGAAGAGGAGAGGGAGGGTCTGTGGGCATTGTCATCACCTCTGACAAACATGCAGTTGTGTTTAATTATCAAGTGTTTACTCTCCTGCCCCGCACGTCAATCTCATGGACCCCCAAAAATCTGACACACACTGTGGCCCCACGCTATTAACTAGAGTCAACAGAGCAATGATCTGTGCCTCGTGTTCCTGTCTTGTGATAGGTGAGGATCTGCACCCCCACCCCACCGCTCCACCTGCCTCTCCTGTCTGCCGGAGTTAATTTATCTGGGTGATAAGCAGGTGGACGAGGGGAGGAGAGGCCCTCAGACTGAGCTGCACTGTCAGACCTGGCAGACTGAGTGACAATGCTAATAGCCAGGTCCCATTAACCTCACCACACGCTTC
Organism: Ctenochaetus hawaiiensis; assembly: GCA_029783645.1. NCBI lineage: Eukaryota > Metazoa > Chordata > Actinopteri > Acanthuriformes > Acanthuridae > Ctenochaetus > Ctenochaetus hawaiiensis. The sequence goes on along the minus strand of JAPZDY010000002.1, from coordinate 20,671,115 downwards.
ACCTTTATCTACCACACAAAAGACTGTTTGTTTGCTTGTTGGATGATAATATTTGCCTCGTGATTTGGCGGCCCCAGACATGACAAATATATTTGTGCATTTTGAGAAGGCACTGTGATTCAGGTGAAGAGGGGTGCTGCTGAAAGGAGACAGTGCTCTCTACAGCCTCAGTCTGTGATAAGGAGTAATGTTCTCAGCCTAATCTATAACTTTAAAATGGAGGAATATTCTTGTTTCCCTTTTCTTACTTTAAATGAGCAATGTCCTTGCCTCCCATCATTCTACCACGGTCTTGACTCACGACTATATAACACAGTTCAGCATTAGAAAACACAATGCATATGCACCTTGCATTAGTTCATTTAGGGCGTTTATGCTCATCTTGGGGCCACAGTCTAATCATAAAGAGGTTTTGTGTTTTGTATATGGTCGAGTCCTGTGGTGAGCCCAGTGCTCCAGAGCTAGGCAGAAGACTGAGAGATATTGCTTTAATTGGGGAGTAACTGATCCTGCAAGGCATTTGGGTGCCAGACTTTAGCATCAATGCTTCTTGGTGTATTCTGCTGCGCAATCACAAAAATGATATTGGGGGGACAGCAGGTGATCCATAAAAGCTGTGTTTTAAAGCCTTGTTAATTATTCCTTCAGAAGTCTAATGAACAATGGGGATAAAACCTTGTGCAGGGCAAATCTATTTGTGGGAGAGGAGGAGCCAACTCTCTTTCAGATACAGTACTTCAGAGCCTTTATCCCATCTCATCTGTCAACATGAGTCTATCATTATTAGGCTCACACATGCAAGCTTTGTGCTTTGATCATGCCCCCGAATATAGCTAGTACAATATTTAATACTCATGTACACTTACAGGGATACGGTGTTTGGATGGAAATATGTGCTCAAAATGGTGTCTTCCATGCATAATGAAGCAGATGCCGAAGATTATATAGTTTGGCACAGAATTTGAATATGCATAGATTATCTCTAATTTGATTTAGCAGCTGGTGTCTGGGTGCGGATGTGCACAGTACATCACTTATGAACACCGGGACCTTTGCATTCTTGAATTTCGTTTCATTGTAGTTTATCATATTTCCCTGTGTGGAACAGACATCATATTCTGTCTTTGGCTGGAGAGGGCTTAATACACGGCAGGCCTGCCAGCTCTTTCGATCCGTAAGAGATATGAGAAGAAGGAGATTAGCTCAGCTACTCATCCGTGACCTTGATATTACGATGAAGATGGATAAGAGCTTTCTCCCTCCACCTGCCCAAAGCCTGAAAGGCTGTTTAAACAGCAGGCCCAGTAGTCATCATCCATTCAAAACAAATGTGTTATATAAGGGTCCAATTTTTCAGACATTCTATTCAGTATCCTAAGTCAATTAATGATGTCATACACCGGCAGAATAAAACAAATGCTCACTATGGACCCTCGAGAGAGAGAAAGAGGGAGAAAGAGAGGGAGAAAGAGAGAGAGGAGAGGGAAAGAGAGAGAGGGAAAAAGAGAGAGAGAGATGATTATGAGGAGGTAAGGAGTTTTTCTGGAAATAGTGGCTGTGCAGTGTTTTGCCTTATAAGGTCTTTTTTGATCAAACTTTATTTAAACATAGCTAAACTACCTTTTAAAGCTTCATATAATAAGGGTGCACTTAAAAACGTTCCACTGATTACTAAAAGGTTATTTTAAAATTTACCCTCTCTATGGCAAATTGTTAATTCCATGCTAACAATATCACAAGATTACTAGAGTGTGCTTTATGGAAAGCACATTATCTGAACCCAAAAAAAAAAAAGATCTTAAAGCAACTGTTTGAAATAATGAGCAGGGGCAGAAGTGATCCCCACTTCATCCTCACCTAACAAAGAGATTAAAAAAGGCAATGTGGAGCTCAAGCACTCCACAAATGCTGACTGTACTAAAAGAGGCTGGTTAAGTTAAGGCACATAAACATCCAAACTAATGTGATGCAGATTTCTGGTAACTTTTGTAGGTTGTGATACAATTTAAAGTAACAAAACACAACAATCTTATATTATCACTTTTTTTTATGATGAAAAACAAAACAACAGCTGATAGTTAATACCAGCAAAATAATAATCTTAAGTAAAAAAAGGCTCTTTTAAGCCACCAGAGGTTTATAATAAATACATCAATCTAATTGCTCTGCATTTTATGCTTCATATACTCCAGTAGGATGAAAGGACCTGCCAGATTTTTTGACCTGGTCTGTGACTGGCTTTATGTAATATGATGTCTCTAAAATGTTTTCCATCATTATGGAACTGCTTGTCATTTTAGTACTCATTGGTTATTCAGCTTGGATTGCATGTCTACAGCTTGCTCACTAAAAGCACCTGCAATTGTCCACTGTGGGCTAGCATGTCATGGAGGAAGTGCTGAGAGGGCATACCTTTCTTTTACCAGAATGCACTGAGAGCATTGAAGAGATGGCATTAAGACATAATGAGTAAAAAATGTCTCTCTTACACCGAGCCAAGAAGCTGATGGGATTTCCATGCTAGACTGAATCTCAGATGCATTCTGCTGCTCAGGACATATTTGTCTGTTATTGATGTAGTAGTTAACTGCCATTGCTGTATTTTTGAAATACGGTAAATGCTGTGACTGTGTTTTTATTTTTTTTATCTTTTTTTCTAGCTCCAGAAAAACATGTTACAAAAACTGAAATATCAAATTTAGCCTTGGGACAAGAAAAAAGCCTAAAATTTGCTCAAAAATTAAAAACAAATTACATAACCACAGTACATGACAGTCCATTTATGGAAACAATTTGTCATTTGAATTTAATCATTTTCAAAAGTTGAAAATATTAATTGTTATTTTTTTAATTTATGTGTTAAAATTTCACTACAAACAATTAAGATTCTAATTATAATGATGGGCATTTTAATAACGCTTGTATCACACACATGCTACACTTACTGAGTTAATTTAAGATCAAAGGAAGAGGGAGTTTCTACATACAAATGAAAGACTCCTCACACAAGTATAATCAGTAATTTAAAACAGTTTGAAAGAAGACTGTGCTGTGTCCCTTTCAAGACCTGCTTATTTAAGTCCCTGGATTTGGCTAATAAAGCCCAAAATGCCCTTTGACCATTAAGTGAACTGATCTTATTTTCAGAGAAAGACTGGTGATTCATACAGTATGCAGGCTCAAATGCACTAGAGGCTACAAAGTAAAAAAAAGAAAGACACGTAAGAAGAGAAAAGGAAAGAGATGAGAGAGAGGAGAGCGAGGGCAAAAAAAGGGGGAGTTAGCAAAGTAGAAACAGAAGAGAGGTATAGATGGAAAGCAGGATGTGATGGTGTGCCAAAGTTATCCACTGATCCATGCCGAAACAGATGCATTTGATCACAGCAAGTCTCGGGCTTAGAGCATAAATACATAATAAACAAAAATTAATGGAGGCAGGCAGCATGCATGTGTTTCATCGGTCTGTGAGTTACCACCACAGTGACTGGTGCAGGGCAGAGGCATCCATATGGATGCTGCTTAGAGAACAGACTTGTTAACATATCTCCTTCACTGCTCCTAGCAAAGCGTTACAGAGATGGAATACATATCAGCCACATTTAATAACAACAATACAAGTCTATGTGGGAGGGATCTAAAAAAAGACCCCCAACATAATATGATACAGCAAAAAAAAAAAAATCCTGCCAAGCATGTTGTTCATGCCAAATTGGATCAATATTTCTGGGCAACTGTTACTATGTAGTGCAAAGCACTTATTGTAATGTGCTGTACAGGCTATATACAGTAAGTACTCAATATTTTGTAATGAAACTGGTTATAGGGAACACAAACACTCTGATAATTTGAAAATTTAGTGGTGGTCAAAGGCCCCATCTTAATCCAGCGACAAGTTATCAGGACTAATTCTGCAAATGTTCTGAGCAGAGTTTCGGAGGAGCAACCAGCAGGACTCAAAGCTTACATTTGAATTCTATGGCTTGCAATTAGAACAACTATTTTTCCCACAAGTGCAGCAGAAAACACGAAGAAGTCAAGGATGATGAATTAGTCTAATGATTCCGCAGTAATATCGCTCACAGACAGAGCTGGAGGAAATTGCCGTTCCCAAGCGAAAGGCCTAAAATTACCCCTTAAGATACGGCTGAACTTTTGCCATTGCACTCTCTGTTGCCAACATTATTCAGTGAACCCTCTTGTTTGGTGTTGATATCAATTGGATTCTTGCTGCCTCCTATGACCATCATGGCAACGTTCTCTCATTCCCTCTTTCACCTTTTCTTTTCTTTCGCCCTCTCCTGTCTGTGTGATTTCATGCTATAACAAGCACACAAAGCCCAGTGGGATGCTAATGCTGACTGCCACCTCCCAGCCTCTATCCTCCTCTCTATTCCCTCTGTCTGCTTGTCATATATGACTGCCCCATCTGAGTCAAGTCTGGGGCGTGAAAGGGGAGGTATGTATTGTACATGCAGTCTCAGAAGGCTGGCTTCTGTAGTGGAAGGAAAAAAGGCAGGGCCAAATATGATAGAAAACACAACATACACACGTAATGCCATGAGGCCTCAGGGGTGAAGGGCACAAGAGTCAACCCAGCAGTTCAGCGGTGAACGCTAATTAGTGCATAGCTCTGACCTTGACAAGCGATCCTTTCTCCTCCGTCAAGAGGCAGTTGTTGCCACAATGCAACACAGACTGAAAGAAAAGCCTCAGCTGAATGCGATCTATTGATGGCAGGGTGAGCGGTGAAGAGGCAAGGAGACAGGAATAAAAACATCGCCACAATGCCTGACGTACTCCCTCAGCAACTTGCTGTGACTTTGGCTTGTTGCACCCTCATTTGAATGCATTACACAACCTTAGAATACAAAAACACAAACCTCAATAAATAAGGCCTGTGTGTTTCAGGCTGTGCCAGTCTGCGCTGATCTGGGCCTTTCAGCTCACTCTGCATGATTAACAGAGGTGGGGACGTTTTGGCTGAATAAATTAGAAACTCCACTAGCCATCCACTTTTAAGAGTAAGGCAGACGGAGATACACAACCGATACGTCTTTGTTTGTGGAATCTCCAAAGGACCCGGTAATTGAATTTTCACAAAAATTTCATGTTTATGCCACAGCAAAAGAAATTAGATAAAGCTCGAGGAAGAAATGAAATGTGGCTGTCACAAAAATAACTCAATGCAAAGCCCCTCAAAGCTAATATATCAGAAACTGTCTTTCATTCTCCTGATGCACAGTCAGCAACACAGAAATCCCGAAAAAAACATTAGACGCTATGAGGCATTCTGTCATAAACTTTCCCTTTAAGACCAAAAACTGCACCCAAGACTGAGAAAATATTCAGTCTGAGACAGAACAGATTGAGCTTTTTATTATTTTTTTTTAAAAAGCACTTGCTCTGCTAAAACTCGTTTTACTGTTTTTAATATCAATATTTCCTTTATTGTTTTTCATTAACCAGGACAACCAGTTTGAAACTGAGCTGGAGAAAGAGAAAGGACCACTGGCTACTGTGAGGGTTTTTAAACCTCTGAAAAGTTATCACAGCAGCATCAATTCTCTCCTCCGTGTCAACATTTGTGCAGGTCATGGTATAATTAGCACAATGCTACACCAGAGAGGATACAATGTATGCTAAATGGAATGGGAGCTTGTGTTGTCTGATGTTTTGGCAATAGTTTTTTCAGAGCATCTTGCCAAACAATTCTGCATTTCCTGCCAGCTGACTGAACCTTCGACAACGAGGATTCATTTTAAACGGCTGAAAAATTCATAGTTTGATATGTTTAAACAGTACTCCCATGATTCAACATTGCACTTTAAATTTTGCAGTGAACTATTTTTTTAAAACAGTATCAAAGTTGACGTAACAAAACCAGGGATATTGTCTTTTTTATGCTATTAGAGGCTAATGTAGCCTCGAGCTGATAGCCTCAAGCAGAGATGAGGAGCAAGCTACTGAGGTCTGGTAAACACACTTTCTCCAAACTCCACACTACCAAATTTCTTTTCATTCTCAAACTCGTATTCTCAAGATTCAAATTTAACATATTTTGCACAGCTCCCTCTGGAGCCACAAAAGACTTTATACAATTGTTTACACCTGTGCAGAACTACTCTGGAAGACCTGTAAACAGTTTTTGATGTGTAAAATAGGTGCATTTTCCCTTTAAGTAAAATACTATATGCATAACAACAGGCCAGAAATGTTATGTTTGTATTAAGTTTATTGCTGTGCAGCAATTTATTGAGAGCAATAGCTGCAACTATAGTATAGTACAATATAACGAATACAGTATAACATCATAAGCCTAAAGCTGACAATAGTAACTGCAGAATAAACACAGAGGCCCGGGTGGGACAGTAGCATAATACAGCAGATACTAGATTGGCTGTAATTAATCTGTGTGCCTTTTTCCTGGATTTTCATAAGGGGTTTCATGTATTATAGAGGCCAGAGGGAATGGAGAGGAATGTAAATTAAGAGTCAAGCTTGTTAGAAGGCCAGTTTGGCTGTTTACATGCTCCACTTGTCTGGGGTCAACTTTAGTGAACAGTTCATGGTGGAAGTTTCTCTGTCTTTCAACTAGTACACTGCAAAAAAAAAAGCATCTGGTGCCAATGGATGTTCAGCCTGTCTTCGCACACTCACTCACTCAACCCCTTTTGGGCTGTCTGTTCCTGTTGTCCTCTTCATCTCCTCCATGTTTTGTGTCTGCCGTCTGTTGGAGACCTGTAGGTCAAGGTCCCTGTGCCATAGATGTGGAACATCGAGTTTTCAGGCCAAACCTCCCCCCTCAGAATCATTCAGCTATTTTTAAAGTGTGACATGTGAATAAAAACTTTCAAGACTGTTCATGTTGTGTACAAACAAAGCACTGCACATGTGCTAATCATCATTAGCATCTGAGTGATCATTGGTATGTGTACATTTGCAGTTTCATTATGAACCTGAAGTTTGGATGTACAGTTACAAACCAGAAACCAACTTTTTTTGGGGAACAGAAAGAAGTCACCGAATCTGGCAAGTGGGGAAGTTGGGGAGTGACAATTGTGTTGCTGAAAGCAAGAAAATTGTGCATTTCCAGTGCACTCTGAGTGGGCGTGTTGTCATTTTGGAGAGCTTCAGAACTTCACAGTAGGAGTAGTAGTACTCGACATTAACAGTCTGACCCTGGGGGACAAATCATGATGCACAACTTGGCAAATGTCGAAAAACAACCAGCATGCTCTTGGTTGCACTCCTGACTTGACATGCCTTCTTCAGTCTTGGAGACTGTGAGCTCCCCTGCGAAGACTGCTGTTTGGTCTCTAGGTTGTAGAAGTAGACACAACTCTCATCACCGGTGAAGATCCTCGACATAAATTTTGGATCATCTCAGGTATGTTGACAGTGATCCTCGCAGACTCCGACACAGTGCTGCTTCTGCTCAGAAATTGAGAAATGCAAACACATCCGAGATCATGCCAACAAACTTGGAGTACTGACTCACAGAAGTCATGGCCTGCACTTGCTCTGTGCACAATATTGTGCAGTGCTCTGTTCATGTCCAACAAGAACAGTTTCTGAGGTTTTCTGATCACATCTCGTATCAGCAGAAAGCATTAAACAGATGTGTGCTGAGTAACCGACAAGCACAAATTGTAAGAAGTTCAACCATGAACTTTATGAGCCCAAGTGTTGAATGATACATCATTTTGCAAAAAAAAAAGTTAAAATCTATTATCAACAGAGATAACGAAAGTCCTTGGCAGTTAATGGATGTCCGTGTGGAGTATGAAAGTGTTGTGCGAAGTGTGTTTTGTGAGTAGGCAGCCATAAGGGAACTGAGCCATGTCTGTGTGCTCAGCAGAGTACATCAGGACTGAAAGGGACATCAGAGGCTGACGACAAAGGATTATGATGAGGATGATGTGTGTGTGTGTGTAGGTGTTGGGGTCACTCTCCAGTCACAGGGTTAATGACTACCAGGATGGGGGAGGCCTTCTTACTTTAACGCGGGCCATCCATAGCTTGGCATTTCCCTGTCAGTAGACCCGAGTCTGGGAAGGGGGTGTTCAGTCCAACGGATAATGGGTATGAACATAAGAATAAAATTTATCATGCATATTAAACCACAAAGCTGGCCTCAGAATATACAGAGTGCATAAAAGGATGCGCAGAACGTGGTGGGAAAACAAAAAGAGGGGAAGAAACCATAAAGAGAGGAAAGCCCAGGCCAGAGCCAACCCTCCCCCAGCTGGGAGATAAAGATGACTGATATCTGCTCCACTTTCAGCCCAATCTCTTTAATGCTAAAAGGAACCAAGGATAGGAGCAAAGAGAAAGGGGAGAGAATTGAGCACAAGCAACTCTTTCTCCCTCGACCAAGTTTATCACAGTCGAATTGCAGACATTGCACTATCTTCATCACTTCGGCCCGCCCCGCCCCGCCTCGTCTCCTCCTATATCCCTGACTAACACAGTCATGTTTGCGGTAGCAGACAAACACCAACATCAGGTCCCTGGGCAGATGTGTTTCCCAGTGTTCTGCACAGAAAACGGATTGTTCAAATGCTGAATAATTACCATGATAATCATCTCCATCTCACAAGGGTCTGAAAATGCATACCTGACATCTGACATTTGGTACCCATGGCTCCTCTCTCAATCTGCATAATCATATTCCTACCTAATTTCCATGCATATGTTTGGGAGGGAAAAAAAAACTAAGTTGAATTTTTTGCATTGTGGTGTGGGCATAGATGGAATACGATACAGTGTGAGCATGCACAATAGAGCCTAAAGGATTAGTCGATTATCGACATCTTTTTTAAAAATAAGTTCACCCTTTGGGACATTTTTTTAAAACAAAAATAATAAGAAATACGCAAAAAAATCTCAGGCTCAGCTTCTCAAATGTCTCTGGTTTCTATCACTGTAAACAGTTTATCTATGGGTTTTGGACTTGTGGTTGGAAAGAAGAGAATATAGTCAAATCGCCTTGGATTCTGTTAAGCAGACTAAGAGATTAATTAGAAGAATAATCCGCAAATTAATCAATAATGAAAATAATCCCAAGTTTTAACTCTAATGCACATTAGATATTTTCTTTATACTGTACCTTAGACCAAAAGTGTGAAAGACTGTGTCGAGACCTTTAAGGCATTGTACAATACTCTACTTGTCACCTTTGATGTACAAATCCTGTAAGTATTACCCACAAGGAGGCATTTAGACTGTCAGTAAGTGGCTGCTCATAGGCTCGGCTGGGATGGTGCAAGAAAACAATTACTTCCCTTTTCAAAGGCATTCACATACGAAAGGTGCAGCTACATTATAGCAGCTCCTGTACATTAGAGTTTCTGAAAAGAAAACATTTTCAATACTATGGATCATCTTCAGGCCATTATCACTGTAAGATATACAAATGCATTTACAGTTCAGCTCAGTGCATAAGCATTGGGATGTGTAGGTTGTTTATTGTTTAGGTGCTATGCTGAAACACATTGGAATTAAAATAATAAAATGATTATTAGTTTAAAGAGCTTTTGAGGGTATTTACATTCATTTTAATAAGATATTTTTTTAGATACATCTCATTCTTTTCGAATTTCAATAAAAAGAAAGAAAGGATGACAGAAACAAGACAGAAAGGAAGAAAGGAAGACAGAAAGACAGAAGGAAAGGAAGACAGAAGGAAAGGAAGAGCAGAGAATCAATTTGATTTTCTTTGCAATGGATCTATTTACAAACACAGATGACATTAACTGTTGCAATAAATTTTCTGCTTGACATTCAGAATTTGATTAAAAATTTTGCATGTAAATAAATAACTGCTGTGTCATGATGTATGTTTGAGAATCCACACTCACGGTTATTGCAGGTGTTTCTTTTTTAAAAAATGAGGACAGTGTAAGTCAAACAGCTCCACTTCAAAGAAGCATCCAGTGCAGAGGTTTTTTATCAGCATTATAATGAAAGGAATAGGGCCACGTCAGGAGCAACACTCTGTGTCTTGGGTATTGAGCCTATGCATCAAGAGCAGTTTGTATTCAGTGCTCAAGAAGGTACTGAGATGTATAATAAAAACACATAAAAATCTTTTTATAAGGGGATTTTACATCAATGTTTATCTCTGGATTTCATGGTTTGAACATCTTTACTGTCCTGAAACAGCTTGCATGGGATCTGCTACACAGACACAGCACAGTATATCAATTACCTTGGTAGTGAGTGTGCTGCTGCAATGCACAGTAAGCTTTTTTTTTTTCTCACACGTTTAAGACGTTTATAAGACATTAGGAGATAACAAGTTGAAATGGTGAGAAGTGATTAGGCAGAGCACTTGGCAGATATGAGAGATGTAGTTAGTCCCCGTTTAGCACTTGCACAGTATGTCTCAGACTGAAGGTAAAGGCAAGTGGGGGCTTCCTCTCCTCCCTCTCCACTATCCTCACCATAACACATGGCCCACTCGCATATTCACAGTTCTGCAGAGTAGCTTGGCTTCAGTGTGAGCTTCTATCCCTCTCACTCTGAATCATACTGTGATGGGACAGCAGTCCAGCCTTTCATATTTCCTCAAAAGGACAGTCACTGATACAAAGCTTGACTGGCAGCCAGATCCATCTCTGTAGCTTTTTGTTGCCTCCACCTAAGAGAAAAGCCCTTAAACTGTGATGGTCACTCATTCCCCTGAAAGTCTATTGTGGGCTTTATGACAGAGTGGCTCAAGCGAAGTGTTGCCCCACAGAGGATCATCTGATGCGGTCTGCCATGGGGTGCCTGCGTTTCATGTGTTACACATTGCAGACCCAACAATGCGGGCCCTCCCATGTCTCTCCCTCCCTTTGTTTCTCATTATTGAGCTAAATGGAATTAAGAGCTTTTCTATCGGGATCCTTTTTTCTGCACTCGCCCTTTTGAACAACCTGAGGGGGATTTTAACATGCTATTACCCTTTGACACAGTGCTGGTATTGGAAGTAGGAGAGTTGTGAGGTATTTAGCCAGGGCTCCAGACAGTGAAATAGAAGGCAGGAAAAGACCTGCACTCTCCTGCGAGAAGAGATGGAGAGGGCGCCTGGGGGCAGCAGGGGTGGAAGGCCCCAGCCTGGGCCCTGTCCACTGCAACCTACCAGACACAGCCTGAATCTCATTTATTCCTGGTGACCTTAAATAAAATGCTGGCTACCCCTGTGGGCCCCATGTGGGGCCAAAACCAAATGGGCTGTGTTCTCCACTCTTTCTACCCCACTGCTAGAGAAAATGAGCTCTATCTGTGGGGGAACTCAGGACCATGTGACTAAATGCCCCCTTCCCTGCATGAGTTTCCCCACAAACTCCATTTTGCGGCTAATCTGCAAAGCTGTCGCCTTTTAATTACTTGCTTTTGGTGCTGGAGAGCTCCAATGTGGAAACCTTTCGATTCAGTTTGCAAAGTTTCAGCTTACATGTCACCAGGTCAACTTGACAGTTTGTAATTTAGGACATTTAAATGCTTTATCATGAAAAGGTCCATCTAAACTCTTCACACAAATGCTCCCCAAGGTGACTTTTGGGCCGTCTGACAAGCATGTTAGTTAATTACTGCAAAGGAACCGATAAAAGCAATGTGTAATCCTTGCTGATTAAGTTAGGTTGTCAAAGCACTGGGTGGTGACAACTATTAGAGAGGTGAGAAATTGTTAGATGAAGCTCAGTGTGTGTCTTTTTATATCACTCAAGGTCTCACAATGAATAATACAATGTATCACAGATTCATATTAAGTGCTTTGATATTTGAAACCAGTTAAAGCAGCTATCTGTAATGTTTCAGTTAATAAATCATTCATTTCAAGACGAAGCCAGTGGACTGAGAGTGTCAATCTCAAACACCACGTTTGTATTTTCATGCATTGAAATCGAGCATAAGCTCTGATGTATCACACTCAGCTAGCCGCCACATTTGCCATCCTTTGCATTGGTCGGTTCACATGAACAGCAGGCGTCCACAGCCCTCTACAACAGTTGCATCATATTGCTTTAAACAGCCTTCTGTTGGTAAAAAAAAAGAAAAAAAGACATATTTTACCTTAATTAATTTATCTGATTCATTAGTTACTTGGTTTGTTGCTTTATCTCTTTAAAAATATATATCTATTCTGTACAGTCTACACTTTGTTTTGCCACCTCTTCCACTTTGCTCTCCAAAATGCATGAATTTTCCAGTCTAAGCTAAGAAAGTTGCCCATCTATCAAGGGCACCTTTGTCATATGAACCCACGCAGGGTGCTGGTGGTTTTCAAGTGCCCACTACACGTCCAAGCAGAGCCAAAGTCTGCATGAGCAACTCTAATTAAAGTGGAGTTAATCACAAATAGCTGGATAGGGCCACAATTGAGGCATATGTTAAGAATGAATTACTAATTAGAGCGGCAAGCAGCGAGACAAGTCCCAGACTGCTTGAGAAGTCCCGGCACGTTACTAATATATGAAAAGGTATAAACAAACAGCAATCTGGTTGTTTAGCTCCTCCATCCCACTTACAAGGATCCAATTATGGCAGATCCCTGGAGCCGCCAATACAATCAGGCAAGAGTGAGTCGGCGTTATGATTAACTGAGAAGGCCACATACTCTCTATGGCTGCTCCAGTCAGCCAGCAGGCTTCCTTTGACAGGGGCGGTTATGTGGCTCAGTGAGCCCCAGGGCTCCACTCCCATTACAGGCCAACGTAGAGCCCAACACAACAGAACACAACAACAAAACACAGCCAAAACCTCATATACTGCTTTCAGGCTGTGTTGTAATATGTACAAGTTAATTCGCTGGATGGCTTACTTTTATAGGGCGCCCCGCAGGGTGTGGTATAACACACAATTAACACTGTAAATTCCTTGAACAATGCTTACGGCACTGATGCGTTTGGGGAATACACCTGTTCCTCTCCCGGTGTTTTATGACTTAAAAAAACAGAATGAAGGCCCTTGCATTTGACACTTGAGCTTTTTTTTTGCTGTTGCTACAAAGGTAAAGATGCAGCTTCCCATCAGCTCTGAATCAGGGCACTGCAAAAGTTGCTAATATTGGTTTGACAGCATTTCGTCTGATCAGCTGGTGGGTTTTGAGACTTGAACGTCCACCCGTGAACACGCACAGGTAGCTTCTTAACAGAATAGCTGTTAAACATAATAATTCTACAACAAATCCTCTCTAGTGCCGCCTGCATCCATACATCCAACTGTGCTTTTCACCACGCTTTCAGCAGGAATATCAGTGTGCAGCCAAGAGGTAAGCTGGGCGATGGATGAAATGTGCTTTTTTGTCATTTATCATTCAGTGCTGGAGGTCGTGTACAGTTAGCCATCTGGATCCTGGGGAACTGTAAAACATTCTCCCTGATATCAGACTGCAAGGAGCAGTTGAGCCAGAGAAAGAAGCAAACATGTCACGTCCTTGTGCACTTACAGCTGTGTCAAAGAGTTAATGAATTTAACAAAAGTAATATATTGTTTTCGCTGATTATTTGTAACAGGAACTGGTTGTAAATGCAGCTTGCTTAATGTTTTCATCATGTGATATTAGGTAAATTTTGAGGAATTTTAAATGTTTCTGTCTTCCTTTTTCCTACCCACAGGCAGTATGTGGTACACTTGTGTAAACTCAAAGTAGAGAGAGGATCACTCAGATCATCACCAGCCATCCGGCGCTAACAAGAAAGACACCTGCAGACATGCCACCGGAGGTGAACAGCATGATATAGTCAGTCCTGCACACACCGTGTACACACACACACACACACATACACTAACAGGGCACTCTGCAGGTGGAAAGCAGCGTGTTATAGCCTTAACTTTAACCTGTGTGGTGCTGCATAAGATACTCACAATGACACAGCCCACCCCTGACGCCTTTGTTTCATTTACTCTGACTCAAGAAAGCCCGGTCGTAAAAAAAAAAAGAAAGAAAAAAACAGAAAAAGTCTTCAATGGCTGGTACCAGTCCTTATAAGCTATTTAACGTCCAGTCCAGCTTTCCACTCTTTGATCTAATCTGACTCTTCCTCCTGCTTCGCTCCTTGTTTGTTCTTAGTTATAGTGTGGCTTATTTCAATGTGTCTGTATGAGCGTGTACTTGTGTGTGTGTGTGTGTGTTAAAGTACTTTCCGTTAGTGGAGCAGTGCCGGCCAGCCAAGTTTTCACTCCCCTCCCAAATGATTAATATACAGTCTTATGGTGAAGCTGCAGGGACAAGACGGAGGCTAAAACTGGAGATTTTTCTGTGGTTTAATTAGTGCATTCCTGGCAAATTCTCCATCCATAATTATGGCCGGAGTTCTTTCTGACCTTTCTGGTATTTTCTGCATGTTTGGCTTTTATCAGATCATGTTTTATTCAGGATCTTTGTTGTGTACATTCTGTTCAGCCTGTCTCCGCTGCCGTACAAAAAAAATAAATAAATAAAATAACATAAAAACACTTTACAGGTTGGCCAAATGGCACTTCTATCCTTTATGATTTCCCTTTGATTCTTTTTCTCTCCACACTCTCTGAAATTACAAGGTTCCGCCATGAAGTGACGGGGCCAATGTGGCACAGGCTGAGAAGCTTGTCCAGAGGGCAGACATCCATATTTATGAACATGTCATTCTGTTTGCTTTCATAAAATTCAATGTTGCACAGCTAAGGAAAAAAAAAAAACATTCTAACAACATGGGAATATCTTGCCAATGTCCCCATCAGCTACCCAATGGAAAAAAAATAAACTGTATTTTTCCACCGAGGTGTTCTTTTTGACATCAGGGAGGAGGTGAGAGGCAGAGTGAGTAAAATGTATATTTCACTGGGAGAAGGATAGAAAAAAGATGGAAAAAAATAAAGCTGTTCGGAGCCTGCACATCAGTCGTAATAACAAGCATAACACCAGCTTACTAGGAGATTAATTATGTCAAACTAGGATCTGTATGTTGGAAATGTAAAAGTGTGATTTTAGGCAATTTCCATAACAGAAACCTTTCCACAGTTAAGTTGCATGTTTTAATTCTCATTTACTAAACTACATGGCAGAGAAAAAGAAAGAAATCCAGATAAAAAAGCAATGCTGTCACGGTTTATTGTTGATATGCCATGCTCCTCTGCAGACACTCATAAATGTACAGCCTGCACAAACTATAGACATGATAAAGAGTCATAAGATGAGTGTCTATGCATGCACATAGGCACGCACACGTACACACAAACACAATACTGCACATATAAGAGCAGAGGCAGCGCTGGGGGGATTTGGGCTGCCAGGGCCCCCGTGGGGAGGCGATGGCTTCCTGTTTGCAAGCCTTTCTTTAGTGAAAATGCTTAAAACGGGCCAAACGAGAGCAGTGCTTATCCAGCAAAATTGCTGCTAGATGGAGCAGAAAGTGCACAAATTTTCTATGACACCCCAGTAATGAGGTTTTATACTGACCCAGGCACAGTGAGTGGAAGGGCTCGCTGCTCTTCTTCTCCTCCTAAATTCAGTCAGCTCTCCTCACCCTCTGTTTGGGGCCCCGCTACAACAGTGGCATGTGTTCAGGCAGGTAGCAGAGCAAAAAACACACCCGGCTAAATGAGGGGCACTCATCAAGTATTCATAAACCTCCATTATACTGCTGTTTTTTCTTTAAACTGTGAGAAGATTAAGTAAATTATTTTCTTTCTTGCACAGAAGGAACATATTTTCTACCTCTGAACATCAGAGCTGTCTGGCATGAAACTGTGCTCACTTCTTAACCAGGTCTTATCAGAAATGTAAGCGCACACAGCAATTTTCGTGGCTTTATTTGGTGGAGGTGCACATACAAAGCTCCAAAATATCATATCAACCCTTTCAAGTATGTGCTGTGCTTTGCCTTTTTCACTTTGATATAAAAGTTTTATTTTGTATAGATTTAACGGCACATCGAAACACAGCTTTTAGTGAGAGTAAGGTAGAGTCAGTACTGGGGGAGGTTGTGATGCACACCAACATACACGGGTCAAACTTTGTGTACTACCAAATTAAGGTGAAGCTAGACCAATTATTCGATGAATTGATAGGAAAAAATTATTTGCCGGTTATATTGATGGTTGAGTAATAGCTTAATTAATTTTGTCTAGTGAAAATGCCAAACATTCTCTTGTTGCTGCTTCTTCATTCTGAGCATATTCTGCTTTTCTCTGTTTTATAGCATTGCTAAATTAATATCATTAGGTTTCAGACTGATGGTCAGATGAAACAAGACCTTTAATGACGTCACCTCTAGCTCTGGAAAAAATTGTGGTGAAATATTTTATGACACTAAATGGAGCAAATGATTAATCAATTAATCAAGACTGCAATTAACAGATTGATTAACTTATTAAATCTTCTGAGCCAACGCCAGGATCGAAAACGTATCTGACTTCTCCAGAATTAGTTCAATAAAAGCAGTTTTTCATTACACTATTTGTACACAATTATCTTTTTAATTAAAATCATCTTGTTTGCCACAGCAGGATTTTTTTCTGTTTCATGTAAATTGAACAAATTAAACAGGTATTTGTTTTTCTGATCCAATGTGTTTAACTTTTGGTCACTGGCAAAAGTATTTTCGCACTAAATAAAGATCGTGCGAACGAATTGACTATAATTGTTGGCTTTTATACAAAACTGTACAAACAGAAGTGCAGATGCTTTGATAACTGTGCGTGCTTTCTGTTTGATCAGAATCTCCCTGAAGACATCTCCCTCCCAGAATCGTAAGTGCCTGAGGCAGTGGCCCATGATGCACGGCTCTATATCCTGGAGCTGGAGCAAGTAAAGGTCAGCACTGGATGTTTGTGAAAACCAGGGGAGCTGCTGATCTCTGAACAGTTATTGTGTTCGTAGAAAAGCATATGTGTACCATCCAGCGCTGTGGCCTAACACAGACATTCAGAACCAAAGAAAAGAAAGAGCAAAATCAACATCTATCTGTCTTTGGTGCCTGAGATGAAAGCAGGGCTGAATGTCGGTGCCTTGAGAGTCGAAGCTCAACGCAGGCATTGCTCTCTCATTAGTAATATTTTTGTACGTCCATCAGGATAGCGAGCATCAAGCTATTTTAAGCAAATGCATCACCAGTGAGTTTTTGCAAAGTCTGCAGTCCTCTGATGAATTAAAAATGTATGCTGAGATGGAAATAACTTTGGTATGCATCATAATAATTATCTTAAAAGAAAATTCGTGTCATTTTTAAAGAGAAGAGGGTTGCTTGTAAGAATTATCCATCCAAAGGATTTTAATAGTTCAGTAAGATATGCCTTGCAAACATCTAACTACCGCATCGGCACCATTTAGCCCTGTTTTCTGTATAATCTGTCTGAGGTGCCAAGATTCAGTCTGTGCTTTCTGACAACCATAAGCCTCAAAGGCCACTCATAGTGCATTAAGAATGTTTTCTTTTTGACAGACATCAAAATGTGACCTTTAAATGATTCTTGTTATCAAGGAAGCTGAACAAGAAAATCGATAGAATGCCACTGGAGAGGAGGGATTAATGCAGGGCAAATTGATCATTCCATTTCATTTTCATCTTGATTTGATGTGCCAGCCATACACACCTAATCTGACCACAAACTGCTTTTAACACTTCAAAGGAGAATCCTTTGAGCAGAAAAATACAACAAGCTTCTCAGTTACAAAAATGATCGGGCAGGAGCACGAGCCTTTACTGACAGTTAACCTTAATAATAACGAGCCTGTTTTTCCCCTTTTCTTTTTGTCACTTCTCTGCGCTTTTATTTTTATAGAGGACCTCAGCGCTGTTGCTTCCAATCACCACAGGGAATACACAATGGCAAAGCTCATTGTCTGTTTCACACAGTTTATGGGTCCATCAAACTGCAAAAACAAATACATTAATCATCAGAACACATTGATAGATCATTAATTATTGTACCTCAATGTTGATGTCACACGTTGTTGAATCCTTTCATGGACAATCAGAGCACTTCGGCGGAACTTTATTAAACAAGCTGTTCATTTACAAAGTCATGTCTGGACGGGTAGGCAACGAGTCAGACAGATAAAAGACAATATTTTCTTTTAAAGAATCTTTTAGTTAACATTAAAAGGAATATCTGCCATAGAAGAATCACGTGACTTTCCCATGTTGCTTTCCCCGTGCACATCTGAGATTGGGAGCATATTACCGCAGAAATGCCAGAGCTCGACAGATAACTGCGATAACAAAGATAGCAAATCTGGGAAATGAAAAATGGCACTTCTCTTCTACAAGGAGATACATCAGTGTTTATTAAATCAATGCCAGACAGAGGAATCTGAAGGTAAAATAATGAACCACTTATAAATGATCTTTGCTTCACTGGGCCTTACCTGATCAGGGTGTTCAGGGACCACCAATGCGAGGCATATTAGGAGAGGTCTATTAATCCTAGTGCCTCTCATAGCTGACTATAAAACGCGTGAGTCCTCTGTGACTTACTAGGCACATCCTTTTTAATTTTTCAATGTAAGAAAAAAAAAAGGCAGGCACACAGCTCTCATTGATTGGGTGTGAAAGTTTGGGTTGTCTGTATATTTCTGCTGTAACGGTGTGGATATTACATTATGGTGCTCTGGGACACACATTACACCGCTCTGCTACCTTTCTCACAGCATCCATGGCAACTAGGGAGGCCGCTCTCCCCGCAGAAATGTGCTTTTAATTGAGTGACATCTAATCAAGCGGTGAAATACAGCAGCAGAGTTAACAAAACAGGTCAACGAGGGACAAGGACTACCAGCTGCAATCGCCGTGACAGTACAGCGTTTAGTTGTGGTGTTGACCAGCTTGTATTAGTCTGGTTTTAATGAACAAAATTACAGGGTTGGAGGTATTCCTACAAGATCCATGGGTGAATGTGTGATTGGATATGATGAGCCCTTCTTAAGACTACACCAGCTTGGGGAGGAGGCATGTCTTTGATGTGCTGAAATTACTGGAGCTCAGAGGTCTCACAAGCTACGCCTTAACACATATTAAACAGGCTCAAAAGGAAATTTTTCAACGTCATCTTTTTTTTCTCTCTCTCTCTCTCTCTGTTGCTTGTTGCATGGTGTGCCGGGCTTGGCTGACTGCTATTTTCTTCCTCAAACATGGCTTGTGGTTTTAACTGAAATAGCATTTCTTCCTCATTATCAGATGTTGAATCAGTGCACAGGGGGACACCATCAATTCCCCTCCACCTAAAATCATCTGTGCTGACAGCACTCTGTAGTGACATACATAGATAGAAGGGGTAAAGGCAGAGTCTCAGTAAATCTTCTGCCTGCGCTTTGGGGAATCATTGCAATTCATGATCTTTTCTCAGTATGCTAACAATAATCTTCTGCTCGCTCTGTCTCGCACATCACCAGGCATAGCAAACGCTTGTCTTCACTGAGTCTCAGGAAGAATCAGCCTCTCCTCACCATGCAAATTTCAGGGCTGTATCGCTCTTTGTATTACAACTATGTCCTCAACCTTTTCCAGTCACTACTTTTCATACAGCTGGCTAATGAATCCAGTGCTCAGTGGCAAGCTTGACACATACTTTCATTCTCACAGAGGATTTTACTTTGATACAACCTTGAGCTGCAAACAACTGGAAAATGGACTTTTGCCCCCCTTGCTATAGATTACAATAATTCTCCAAGACACGTTTTAAGGCTCTCTAAATGTCTCTCCTAAACAAATGCCCTATTCCGGGAGCAACTCTGCCCCTACTACAAGAAAAAAGTACAAGATGCTTTTGTTAAGTAGGGTATAACAAATGTTTCTGCAGTAAAATCTGCTGGATAAATAAAATGCAAAGCAAGTGAAATTTGTCTGTGTTGTTGTGCTCCACTATGTGCAGAACTGCAAAGTGAGCTCTTAATTGGAAGCACCTTCGACGGATGCTACTGAGGGCAAAACTTCAGCCCTTCGTTTGTGCTTTACTAGCAACTGAACTATAGTTATATTAATCCAATCTGATCACAGCAGTGAACTTAAATTTCTAGAACTTTTTGCTTTTGTTAATGCTGCCGGAGATTTCTTCTATGTTTCTTTGACTGGCCAGCTCATCTATTTTTTTAATAAATGAAACAGGAACAACTTTTTCGGATGAAGGATTTAGCATATGTTCTGCATATCGATATCATATGTTTTATGTATTTTATTATGTTTTATGTATCTTATGTTTGAGTCTGTGTGCAGACTAATTTCCCTTTGGGCACAATTAAGTTAAAGTTGGAGTTGAAGTTAACTTTAAGACAACAGATGGGTCTCGTATATTATATTTGCTCTACACCAGGAAAAGATGTGCTGCATATGGACCAGTAAAGACAAATAAGGTTATAACCACATGCTCAGGTCCATAAATTAATTACTGACGTTTAAACTTCTTTTTGTATTTGCGTTTTGTTTCACAAAAGCCAAACATTTCCTACATTAAGGTGTAGTTATGGAATGTAAACAAAGATGTCCACAAAAACCTGTTTTGTTGAAATATTGGTAGTAAAAACACAAAGTTAGTGTGCAATTATCTTCTTATTTCTTCATTAACATTAGGACAATAATCTGGTGACTAGCTTGTGATTGCAATCACACTTAAAAATGTTTCTAAGGCGGCATGTCTTATCATACTGATGGTATTATAGAACCATTTTGTCTGCCTCACCTCCAGCGTGAAGCTTTGATGGTGTCAAGTGGGAGACGACAACCAATTAAAAGAAAATCAGTCAAACAACTGGGGGTCAGATCTCAAGATGCTCCCAATCACTCATAATTTCCTGTTGTTATGCTGCATTTCTACTGCTCCTGATTGGAGTCTGATAAGTCAGTGTGCACAATAGTCAGTATATCTGTATATGGAACTGTACCTCATTAAAAATAAATCCCAACGAGGTCCACCACGTCAACAAAACACTCTACCTTTATGTCTTAAAGGCATAAACGCATGAAGGCAGATGGCCCTCAAAACTCGACCGTATTACCTGAAGCAAGCAGGGCAGAGGTAAGGAGCCTTTAACAATGCCTGTGCCCACAGCACTGTACGGTTTGTACCTCTCTGCTTGTTTTTAAGGATGCAAAGGCTGGGAGATGATAGGAATGGCATGCGTGGGGTCTGGCAGGACAAGGCAGTAGTCCTGATAGTGTTTCTGTGCACGTCCTGCTCTGTTAGTCATTACTGTGTGCAGACGAGGGGTGATGTTTACTCTGCTGAGACAAGCAAGTCTACTGCTCTGGGTTGCAACCTTGTGACTTCCTTCTCCCTCCTGCTGCCAGCTCTCCTAACGTCTAGCCCCGGCCCTGCCACTCCATGGGCTCACTGGCCTATTGCTGCTGTTAAATGTCTACCATCTACCAGAATCTGGTTTTGGGAATAAATTGGGGTAAAAAATGGATGATGCATTCCTGTGCATATTTTCTGCCTGGTGGGTGTTGAGGCTGATATTTCAGGAAATAATAGCATAAAACACACAAGGGATATAATACTGCAATGCATGGCTGTGCCATATTTCCTCCCTCTGTCTTAAGTTTCCTTGTCTTGTCACTTTCAAACATTACCTCCACCCACACACATACGAGAACAAGAGAAAGGAAGAGGGAGATGGTGAGAGAGACTTACTGCAGTACACAATGTATGAAATAGAGAATTGTAATCCTTGGTAATAGATAGAAAAAAGAAACAATGAAAACATGGTTGAATGGTTTATCATATAAAGAAGATGAAGAAGAAATGAGAGTATAAAAAAGAAATTAAAGATGTTAGCGAACACAAATGACAATTTATTTATGCAATGCTAATGGCTCAAGGACAGTGGAAGTAACAGAGCAAAGAAAGAGACAAGTGTGAAACAAAACAGGGCACAAATAAATTAAATTAATGCGACAGTTATAATGTTACAAACTGAAACAATTACAAGAGTAAGAAAAGAAAGGAAAATAGGGGCAAGGAGGTAGAATCAAGTTGACAGATATGATAGATAATGGCATGATTGTGATAGATAATGGCAAAAGGGTAAAATCAATCATAATGCACCAAATAAAAAATGAAATGATTACCAAGCTTATGCAGGAGGTCAGGGGTCAGAGGTCAAGTTCAATATAAACACGGAAACCATTATGGCGTCTGCATGGATGTCTCTGGAAGAAATAAACAAGGAGTTGATGTAAGTACACTTCACTGTAAGTGCTGTTTAAGTCCCACATCCACTTGACAATATGTAGCACTCAAACATTAATGTGACACAATGCTGTAGTAAGCACTGATTCACAGCAGTGTACGAACCAGGGAAGCTCAGTTTCCTTAAGTGGTGGTGGGCTATTTCAGGGTTTAAGGAATCACAGACACACTTATTCCAGCCCTTTAAAACAATAGAAGGCATCTTTTTATCATCCCGTTACAGCATCGAGACCATAAATTAAGCGTTTGCTCATTTCAAAACCTCTCAGCAAAATTAGGTAGAAGCAAGACACCAATGCAATGCTAACACATCACTCATACTTTATGTTTGATGCTTTCATGCCCACCCCTTCTCCTACGCTTACACACAAAGCAAACTCTAAGCTTACACACTAGTAAGACAAACAGTGTGTTTGATTTTTTTTTTTTTTGTTCAACCAAATAAAAAAAGAATCCTATAGTAGCCGAGAAAACAGTCTGTGAGGCTCCAGCACACCGAAGACAACAAAGGCATTACTCATTGCCAAATAAAGAAAAACTACACAAACGGCTGTGCAGTCGAAGCAGAAAGTATTCATCCATTTAAGCTTCACATAAATGCTTCACTTTTATTTATTTGATATTGTTTGCATGAAGTGGATAAGAAATATACCAAACAAAACATATTCTCTCTGATATTATTTGAATGTGCTTCTCTTTGTTTTTTTAACATATTATATTGAAAAAAAACACCTTAGACTTTGAAGGTATTCTTACAGTTTTCCTCTTTTAACAATATTCATGTGGTCCGTGTGCAACTATTGACCACACAGCACATTGCACGTCCACATGTAGTGCAGTATGTAGTGTTTTTCACTAGAGGATACAGAGACAATGCGGGTCCTGACATTTTGAAAGGAAGATATTATCCATGCCCAGTTAAATGATAGCATTTAAAGATGTAATAACGCAGAACTGCAAATTTTACAGTGGAGCCCAATAAAACACCCACTAAAACACTATCTCATCTTCAGTATAATAGGCTGATGACTCATTTTTTTAATTGAAGTCCAAGAAACTATACTTCTCAACTATTAAAACCTAAACCAAAAGATCCACCAAGGAGCATCTAAGGGGCCAGATGTCACATTTATCAGCAAAAAAAGACACAATATAAATGGCTGTACAAGGAAGAAACAAGTTGCAAGGCCCTCGACCCAGCCTGAGCATGAAATCCAAACAACATTAGATGTAAGGCAACACTCAGGACAAATTAAGCCCTAAGGCAACATAGCACTGAAACAAAAAGGGAAGTACCTCTTGAAACCAGCCTGGGTTTTATTAGTGTCTAGCACTTCAAGAAGATCATGCGCAAACTTTCACATAAATGCATTTTGTGATTCCTCTGTAGTGATATGAAATTTGGAAAAAAAAGCCCAAGGGTTAGGGAGACATTTTGAAAAACTTCTGCATCTGTATGTGATTAGTTCCACTACCTAAGATAAAGCATGCAGAGCAAATGTAACCTCATCATAATCTACGTGTCACAAAGGCATGGGAACACTCAAGCAGAAAACAACAACAACTGCTGTACGCTATAGCCTACCACTACTACAGCGCCTAGCGTACACCATAGTCCTGCCAGTGTTCTCCACCCATCATTAATTGTCTGATCATTGTGGAACAGAAAACAGCACGGGTTTGAGCAGACGGGAGATCTCACAGGTATTAGCTGCTAATTGCCGTCAACCAAACAAGCAGCACTTTCTGGAGAAAACAATCTATATTAATTCTTCCTACTCTCCCCTGTAGAATGCACATTGAAACTTCTTGGGCGCACAAGATAAATGCTTACACCATAATTACAACTAATTGTGCAAATAATTGCAAAGTTCTTGTGCCACCTATACCCACAATAAA
>JAPZDY010000002.1:20628326-20646964 GCA_029783645.1 Ctenochaetus hawaiiensis | reverse complement strand
ACCTATACCCACAATAAAACAAAAGCAATCTATGTGGCTCTTGGCTGTGAAATTGAAACAGTCCTTTTTCTCTAGTCTTTGTCTTCTACTCATTCATTATCTAGCATTTGTATCTGCTCCGTGGTTAAAGCTAGATTTTTGCAAAAGTGAGGGGAAGGGAGATGGAAGGAGGCTGATGACAGGGATTCATGGATGCTCTGAATGCAGACATGCTGTTCCACCGTCTCGCCTCTCCCAACAAAACATTTGAAAAGCTTCAAAGCCCAAAGCTTTACACTTTGGAATTCGTCTTTTGATTAAATCCAAGTCTCCTCTCTTTAAAGGATGAAAAAAAAAGAGAAACAAACAAAACATCACCTGTAAATCGAGATAGCCTTTTTGAGGAAGGTTTTTGCACCTAATCCCTTTCATTTCAGGTCAGTAAAATATTAGTGCTTTCTCACTGCTCTGATGGTCAAAGCACATTTCAAAGATTCTGTGTGCCTCTCCAGCAGAGGGAAGAAGAGAAAGAGAGAGAGAGAGACAGGGCAGTGGGGAGCTCAGGCAATCCCCCATCTATTACAGGCGAGCCAATCATCAAAGACAAATTACAGTACACTTCACTGGGATATGCTAATTTCAAATTAGATGCAAGTCATCAAAAGATCAGCATTGCAATATTTTGCATCTACAAATTGAAAATGTCTGCTTTCAGAGCAGGTTTTAATACCTATGCAAGATGAAAATAAAAGAACCCCGTCCAGGACAACAGAATGCATGTACATTAAGATTCAAAACAGTATTTTTTATTATTGTTTGCATACACTGTGGCATTATAAAAAAAAACAGATGTAATGATATTCAAGATATAAAAAATAAAAACAACATAGTGCTGAAAAAAGGAGCAAAGGCGCCTGTACAGGGCCACACAGGGTTCTGAGGAGGAAAGGCTGAATTATGCTCTCTAAAAACACCTCACTTTACCTCTGTTTTGGGATCGTTTGGTGTCAGTATTCACAATCATCTGTAACTCAAACTGTGACATATTTACTAATCATTATCTGCGAGTCAAGAATTTCATGGTTGCCTTATTTTCTGTCTTGTCTTGTTACTTATGTGGTGTACAGAACACAAAAGGAGTAATAGTATATTGTTTTTTGTGGAGACACCATCAAAAACACATTTAAATGTCATCATTTTTACATATAATCTATATTATCAATCCCTTTTTGTGTTCTTTGCAAATCCAGAGAGACAGAAATGTTTCCCCTTCTGTGCTGGTAAGCTCAGTGTTCTCAGTGTGCATAGCTGTGGCTCTATTTCTGCTTTGGACCTCAGTTTTATTGGTGGCTATAAAGAGCTGGGTTAGTATGTCCTTTTTCTTCTTTCTTCTATTCGAAGTTAAAGTGGTTTGTTTCCCATGGACATTTAAGGTTGGGTAAATAAAAACTGTGAATTTGCACTGAGGTCTCTTGTGCCTGACTTGTTTGATCTCCAACAATGTTCCAGTTAAATTCAGATTATAATTAGATTGTTGTATTGGGATAGATTGTTGTGCAAAAGGTATTGTTGCAGTTAGAAACACCTATTTATATGGATATAATCTGGACTGTTGTTAACCTGAGACTCATTTTTTTTTTGTTTGTTTTTAGATTAGTCTACTTTTTCTGTGTTATTTTTTATTCTTATATAAGTTTATCATGTAAACAGCACTGTGGTGTTTTTCCATAAACAATCTGCATATGCTTACCCACTTGAGAATAAGCAAATTGTAGGAACGTCTAAATTTAGTCACTCTGCAAAACAGCATCTCTCAGTTTCTTTTGTTCTGCAAAATGTTATTACATATCAACAAACCGTTCTCTGTTTCTAACGTCAGATATTATTGTGCATATTTATAATGTAATTTCCACTGAGATCATAAAAACATTGATGACTTACTGTGTGTGTGTTTTTTTAAGTGTATGCTTGCCTGGTGATCCTTATTCTTTACAGCTCGGAAATTATTAATGTGCTCATGATTTGTAGACTAATGATTTCAAAAGGCGACACTGAGTGCATTCTTAACAAATCAATTGCAACATCTTCAACAGTGCAATAAAAATTAACATATGCAGGTAAAGATTTCCTCTCTACGCAGACAACAAACTGTTAAAGGCAGACAGCAACCTGAAGCTGTGGGCTGCTCTACACAGCGATCTCACACAACGTCCTCTGTTCGGCGTCTTCAGTCACTGCACATTTAAAAGGCTTTTACACTTCTTTGTTTTCTGTATGGGCTTAAAAAACAAGGTGCTAGTAGGCAGATGTTACCAGCAGACAAAGCCTTGCTGGTATTTTGGCTAAGCTAACTGTTTTTCAGGCTGCAGCTTTATATTGAGCGTATAGACAGGTAGTAATATAGTTTTTCTCATTCACCTTTAGTAAAAGAAATAGCAAACATATGTTCTTTAAAATGTCAAAACTAGTCGAATAAAGCTAATTTTATGGACAAGTGAAAAAAAGATTTTGCACTCTTTTTTGCTTCATTAATTTCTCTTTTTTTAAGATTTGTTTTTTTTCCAAGTTCCATGTTTTCTATTTTAATTTATCTGAATTTTCAGAGAGTGATAAGCATGTGGTGGATGAAAAAAATTAATGAAAAAACATTTAAAAAACAATAAATATCAATAGAAGTAGATGTAAAACTAAATTTTACTGTTTATTTCACAAATGGACTGAATGCAGGACTTCTTTCACATGCTCAAAATTTAAACCTTTCCGTTCATTCTGCTTAGTAGCTGTACAAAAAGGTTAATATGTAGAATAGGAAATACCCAGATCTACTTATTAACTGCATCCCTCCTAATTCTGACTACAGGAATATATCTTAATGATCCAAATCTTAAGGTTTTCACAATGTTAAACAAGAAAACTGATCACTATGGATATCACACTCCTCCATCACTATTCTGCCCGGGTTTCCATTGTTGATGTGAGGAAGATGACCGTCAAAATGCAGTTAGTTTAAACAATAGAAACACAGACAGACAATTACTGAGTCTTGAGGGAGTCAGACTAAAGAGCTGGTCAATATTTCTGTGCAACATATGCATCAAAATGGCTGGGTCAGCTCCAGTATCTTGCTGCTCACTCTGTTCTCTCCCTTCTAAGTGCCTCTTCTCCCAATCTACGTCCAAGGGGAGTACAATTGCCACATCACTGAGGTGTGAATACGTTGATGAATTCACCCTTTACATTTGACACCTGATATGTAAAAGCACAGCTTATGTTCAGAAGCAATGAGCGGCGCTATGACAATGTCAATATTTCTCGACAACATGCAGAGTAGGCATACAGACTAATGACAGACCGAGTATATCAGCAAATGAGTGCACAACAGGCGCAGAGGACTGAGGGGAATTAATAGCTCCAGCAACAAATGACCTGACAGGACAACTGCAAACACAGAGAGAGACAAAGGGGCTTGAAAACATACACACAGAAACATGGCGGCGGCACACATTCACATACGCACACTCTCACAAACACAAAACCATAGGGCAACATTTCCTTTACAAATACAACAGAGGAAACTAAGATACACCCACAGCATACAATGTTTCCTGCATGTCACCAGTGGTAACATGTGAAAGTTAAACAAAAGAACATTTGAAAGTACCCATGTTGCTGTGTTTCAAAGGCTCCTCTATTAACAGTGTCTTTTTGTGGAATGGAAACGGCACTCCTCTGTGACTTTCACCCATGGCAGCCTACTTTATTTAAGGGATTTGTGGTCAGGTAAACAGATTTTTATTTCTTTAGTTCTTCAATAGAAAAATCCCTTACTGACGCCTCATTTGATGCCCCCCCCGACACCCTCCACCTCTCAGTTCTCATACTCCCACACCCCCACCCTCCAGCATAAGGCTTATCATGAAAGCACAACATGGATATATTGTCAAGAATTCTTTTAGGTAGTCCTGATTGAAGAGGCTGACTTTTATTCTCTCAAGTACACCCTTCCTCTTTTCCCTCTGCCATGGTACACAAGGGTACCATTATGGTGGCTGTGGACTTCATTCATTCATCATTCTTCTCACCTATGAAGCAAAACACACATATATCAACTACAGCTGCCCTCCCTCCTCTCTAAATCACACTTTGTTCTGCTGTGCGTAAAGGAAACTGCCTTAGCTTTTGACATCAACACCCAGTGAGCCAAACGAGAGGGATGCAGTGGCTGCACTGCACCGTTTGAATGTAAAAAATGGTAGAAAAGCTACCAAAACTCAATACGATCAAAATTTTAATCTATACAGCAAATTTAATCTATTTTTTCATATAAATATGGTATTAAGTCTGTGTCTTTAAAGTTGTTTTTGTGAGCTAAATTTAGTTGAAGGAAAGGTACATTTTAGTTAAGATTTAGAGTATTTGTTTTTATTTGCCGCCATAAAACTTATAAAGTCTATTAACCTGTGGTAAAAATGGGTTTCAGATGCTTTTCTGACATTTTTTTCTAACTCTCCCACAGTAAAAAGTCTCATTAGGAAAGGAAGCAATTCCCTCAATCCAGGTGGTTAATGATTGTGCTCAGTGTAGATATCATCATAAGTGAGCCTATCCAAACAGCTTGCAGCTGGTTAAAGCACTGTTGTGTCCTCTACATCTTTCACAGGGTTTTAGCCTTAAGTGTACTCGTACTCTGACAGTTCGCAGGTGATATCATGATTCATTATAATAAATATGGGCTATTACAGCAAAAATCACAGGCCGCATATTCCGAGCAATGTCTGAAAAATGACAGGCAAAATAAATATCATTATCCTCTAAGCAGTACACCACAGAAATACATTTTTAAATGGTCTATTATTGGTAGTTTCCAAAAAATGGGAGTCAGTATGCAAGCTAAGAATGCCAGTAATGAGCCAAGTTTGTTACCAGTCCAGCAGGTTGGTAAATAGGCAGTTAATAGCACAGAAATGCTAATGACAAGTACACTGCCAGAGTCTCATGTACCTCCTGTGAGTAACTTGGTGTTTGGGGAATTGGATTACTCTTGTGAGAGTCGCAGTGATTAAATCTACAAAAACAAACATTCACAGGAAGAAAAATATTTGGCAACTGGGTATTTCTAGGTTTACTGCCAATTTAGCATTAAATTCTTAATTATCAGAAAATTCAATATTATTTTGCTCATATAATACCTCCAAGGTTGGTTTGTTTCTTAATAAATCCTCCTCTTAAACAGCGCAGTAAAGCAGAAGGACATAATAATTTAAAAGAAACTGCAAAGACACTTTTGCATTAGTTCACGGCTGCTTTGGATTTACCTCAGCTGGACACCTTGTCTTAGTAGATGGCACATGACTGGTTTGAATACTGCACGTAGAAGAGTTAATTGTTGTGGGATTATTTGCCATTTATTCATTACACAAGCAATTTCCCTTGCATTATTCATCTTCCAACAGGATCCGGGGCATGTTTTAATCATATTGAATGCAGATAGACAGTGCTGTGTCACCACTACTTTAAAATGAAAAGAAAAAAGCCATCCCAGCTTTGTTCAGTGTCACAAATGTTAAAACTTGAACAGATTAAAAAACTGTCCAGGTGCGGATCTCACCGACATTTTAATGAAAATAGGTGTTTACATATATTTTTTTTTTCTTCTTTGTAATGGAGTTTTAAAGTGCTGACAAAATTGGCAGCCTGGCTTTTGAAGCCCGACAGACTGCTGTAAATGTAGCTGTGATACGCTTACATGCAACACAGCGGGGGGTCCTGTCGTTTTTATCGCTGAGGAGGAGAGGGTGAAGATCAGAAAGCAGAGAGAATGTATCCTCTCTAAGACACAGGCGCATGCCATGGCACTCTTTCTGTCCTGTACTGAAGCTGTCACTATTGGTGTCTGGGGCCATGAGGCAGGCAATTTTAGCGTTGTGGTGTGAATCGATACCCAATCACATCACGTTCGCAGGCAGCATATCAACCTGAAGAGGCCTTAGCACAATTTACAGCATATTGTTTTTGGCCCTGGGAGCAAACAGGCACAAGGAGCAATAGAAGCATCATGGCAGAGCAAGACAAGGCCTTGTCACGGCCATAACGGCCTTATCTCTGGTCACAGAAGTACTCATATTAAACACTGGAGCCAAGGAGGCCTCAGAAACATACGGAGTGCATGATGCAACTGCTGTTTAATTTCCACTGTGGAGTCCTATATGGTGGCTTGCTTTACTTTAATGCAGGAATTCTCATGTAAAAGAAAATACTTCTTTGAGTACATCAGCCCAGCAGGAGGCCGTTGTCAAATATTGTGTATAACGCACATGTGTATGATATGTTTATGATATTTTCATATGGAAATGAAGTGTTTTCTGAAAGTTTGAACAGAATGACAGCGCATTAACGGTGCAAAAAAAAAGTGCAAGTGGGATTTGAAGAATCAGACTCCAGGGGGTGGGACGAACTCATCATTCGTAATGAAAAAACATAATGTTTGTTTGTCTCCAACTTGCATTTTTTCATGCCAACAAGTGGTTTTTATTCACACCTGCAATCATTACCTTCACACAGCAGAGATACCACCGTGAAACATTCTGCCATGCTGCGAGCGCGGCGTGTTGCATGAATTAGAGTAGAGAGCAACAAGATATTCTCTTGGGAAACAAAAAATAATGTGCATAGACTTGACTATTTACACTGAAAAGCACTTGTACAAATGCAATCAGGCTTAAAAAAAAAACAATAGCAGGTAATTAGCTACATGCCTCAAGCTGTCATATAGAAAGAGCAATAAACTCTCTATACATATGTGTCGGCACAGAAGACACAATTAACCTTCAAAACAGGAAAGAACAATGTGAAAAACAATGTCTCGCATAAAATAGAGCGCAGGCCTTGTGAACCTGTACCATACAAGCATGTTTCTTTATAATTCACAACACATTGAGAGCAGGTGTGGAGGTGACGTTTATCAGTGTAGACACTTGAGTGGCTTACATGGGAGTAATCCACCGTTCTTTAGTGTTCAATCACTAATCTGACCTGGATGGCACAACAGGAAATGGGGCCCATTATAGTTAAAAATGAAAGACATATTACTACTGTTTGACTGATGTGGCTATTCCCCAGGGAGAATAAGCCACTACTTCACTTTCAACAACTACAGCTGACACAATATGATGTCCCTGAGATGGTTGTTATGGCTACCTAATTCTCTTAAAATGATGCTTTTATTCAGTGCAAAACCAGCTGAAGCAACTCAAGGGCAAAACCGGCGAAGCATTTTCCTACACAGCTCAGAAAAATATCAGCTTTATCTGTGTTCTCCGACTTCTCTTTTGAAATGCAGTCGTGACTAAGGTGTATTAGAGTTTGGTTTGAGATTTATAGCGTAGTGTGAATTCATTTTTCCAAGTTATGGTGGATTTTTGTAATAAGTCTATTTTATCCACTGCAGCGACTAATTATTACTTTTCATTATTGATCAATGTCCCAATTATTTTTTTAAAAAATCAATTAGGTTTTTAAATAAAAAAGGGAGAAGGGGTTAAAATATTAAAAAAATACATCATAATATCCAAATGTCTAAGATTTCATCTTTATATTTTGTCTCATCTTTATAACACTTTTGACCGAAACTAATCATCTGGTACCAGAATGGATGTTTTGCTTAAAAATCGATAAGGAACCAAAAACATTGCTTACTAATTTTCAATTCACAGCCTAGTTGCTCAATCAAATAATAATTTCAGCTCTGTCTTTATTTCCCAGTTGAGACTTAAAGTTGGGCACAAAGACAAAACAAGGTAAGTTCTCTTTAAATGTTAAACATTATTGAATAGATACTTTCTCTTGCAACAAAGTACTTTTCACTAGCTCCCACTGTTGGTCTGGGAAGGATGCAGACAAAAACATGTGACTTCCAGTTTAAGTGGAGTCTCTACTGTCACTCATTTTCCCCCAACAAGGAAGGTAGGAATTACATGTTAAGAGGTTTCACTCTGTAATTCAACCCCAAGACCAATTCAAAACACCTGCAAAAGCTGCTAATTGCAGTGGTGAGCAAGTTATTTTATCCCAGTGCCCCTGAATATCTTTGGTTTTTTTTACATCAAAGAAACAAAGTAATAGTTTTAACCCTTGACTCCTTCTCTTCACACACTGAATACAGAGATTCACGGATCCAAAATATAACAGGATTCATTATAATCAAAAGTAAGCTGTTACCATGATTTCAAATAAAAGTGTGCAAGTAAAAAATTATGTTTGAGTGACAAAAATGCCTCTTTCGTGAAATAAGCTTCCTGATTTTTCATCATCAGGATATTAGATTTAAAATTGTTAATCGCTACTACAAGAAAAAAAAAACAGCACCTGATCATTTGCATGCTTTGGCTTTTACTACAATGTCCAGTTTGACCAAGTTTTGATCACCTTTTTTGCTCACATTAAAAAAACAATTCAATACAATTCAAATAACTGCTTGAATTTCACAGAATTATATCTTCATTTTTATTGTATTATAACTATCATTTCATTTCTAAAAACTAAATGTAGTCTCAGATCTATGAAATGGCACAGCACAATCACATTTATTTGTGCAAAATGCATTAAAATTACATGTAAAATGAGAACATGGGGCTCATTTTTCCTCTCCCTGAAACTGTAATTCGATAACAACCATTACAATAAAGGGATAGGTGTGTGCATATGTTGGTCCTGGAGAGTGGCTGAATTCTGACATTTCATATCACAGATAGCAACAACTAACACCGTCACATCAATTACCAGCTGACAGTCCTGTATTTGAATTGTATTCAGTATGTACACTAGTGCTCGGTGAATGCGACGGGACAAACTGCTAGTAAATGCAACTAGTAATTCAGGTTTTCCACAAACGGCCCCCTTTTATCACTGTTTCACAGAACATGCCTCATCTACCATTACGGACATTCTGCACACAGTGATCAGTGTTCATATAAGACATAAACGTGATTTTTCATCATATCCTCACGCACAGCATATTAATCAGCAGTGCATCCCCTGCCAACCAGACCTCATCCATATTCCTGCAGGCTTATTGCAAGGGGAGCCGGTGGTGATAAAGCAGGATCAATATGCAAAGCTGGTAAAAACACAGCAAGTACAACAGCATGGCACAAAGGCAATGGCTAGAGAGGACAGGAGAGTGAGTGGAAAGATGCCTGGTAAGCCGAGTTTGAAAATCACCATCTACAGCATGTTAATAAGAGGGGAGATGGTGAGGCTTTCTCACATTCTGCTACAGATGAAGAAAACATTAAATGTACACGGATACACTGTGAGCTAATGGAAGGCACAGATATTATTCTATTTATAGCGTACCATGTTTGCTTGACTTTTTTACCAGGTGTTGAAAGCTATAAAAGTAAGTAAGCAAAACCTCCCTACCCTAAATGCCAGAAGGTGTTTTGAAAAATACAGCAATAGTAAGTTAACTCTTCAGCTACTGTATGTTTTTCTTTTTTATATCAACACAGAGCAAAAACTGTTATGCAGTTCATAGGTGCAAAGATTTTTTGACTGCGGCAGTCTAGCCTTACCATAGCTTGGGACACACTGCCTTTAAACCTTTTTGACAGGTAAACCTGGGAAGGCATCAAAGATTTTCTCTCTTTGGCATAACTCAAAACTGCCACAGAGAATTGAGTGACAACTTTATTTCTCATCTGTTACATAAATCAAGGAAATACTGTGAAAGTCAGCTCTACAAACTAAGAAATTCCCTGTGCTTTCTAAGCTTCGAAGGATTTCTTTAACAAAGTTTCACACAGGAGCGAGAGAAAAAGTAATTTCTTTGACAGGCAGACATTATGTGATAGAGGAGACTTTTCACTGCATTAAAGAATGGGGCTCCAAACAACAAAGAGAAGGTAGCTGTTTAAAAGGCCAATTTTCCAGTCCACATTGTCATTGTCACACTCTTAACTCCAAAGGCAGACATGCACTCTGGCATCAAAGGCCATTGATTTTCTAATCAAGAGCAAATGATGATTAAGGCATATCTGCCCCCTTATCTTTCCGTTTAAAATCCTCCTTTCTGGATTCAATTTAACTTTGGCTGTTTTGCTGCTGAGGGGAATCAGGACAGTCAAAGGCAGAGGCACCTTGTAGAGACAACAAGCAGTGTCATGAATGATTAGTGGATCAGAAAATGATCACCCATCCTCCCTCTCCCTGGGTCAGGAAAAGCTTGCACTGTTGCCATGCCTTTTTTATCAGTGGACATAGGAGCTGATAATGTTAGTCAATAAACTTCTCATTCGACAAATATTGTACTGAATGTTGCGATTGAACGTGTAGCGCCCGAGGCATGATTCAAAGCTA
Source organism: Ctenochaetus hawaiiensis (assembly GCA_029783645.1). Classification (NCBI taxonomy): domain Eukaryota; kingdom Metazoa; phylum Chordata; class Actinopteri; order Acanthuriformes; family Acanthuridae; genus Ctenochaetus; species Ctenochaetus hawaiiensis. Next base: position 20,636,629 of record JAPZDY010000002.1, on the reverse strand, counting down.
TTCCTCTTTCCTGACTAAAGCAGCTTTACAAAAATGTAAACATGGAGCTAAGCTAGTTCACCTACTACTGCTATAGCCTCCCACCTCAATACTCTCTTAAATTCCCAAGCTGGGTAGCAATAAACAATGTTAAAAAGGTTGGGCAATGAAACCCCCATCTCTTTTACCTTGATAACATTAAGAAGTAATACCACAAAGCAGAGCTGACTCACCCTAAGGGTGCACATGCTCATTTCTAAGCAGACTTCAATTATCCCAACTTTCTCCCTTGGTTGGTCTTCCTATGTATATGTTTAGCCTTTGTGATTCACCTGCCTGAGGATGAGGGATTAACTTCCACCCCTCTCTCTAAGCTTGGTTTGGACTTTAGGTTTAACTGTCCTTCAGGACCAGCCTGGAGCTCAGCTTAACAATGAAGCCCAAACCCCTCACCTCCTTGCAGTCTCTCTTTCACTCCCCCTACATTTCCTCATTCCATCTCAGACCAAAAACATTCGCTGTGGGGTATAAGAATCAAAGACAGATGGACATCATCAGCCCCCGACCTTCAGGCAATGCCAATTCAACGATGCAGTGCAATGTGGTGTGTTGTTAAAAGTATAGCACTGCTGGTGATGAAGTAAACAGACAGACATATAGTGCAGACAGACAGACAGATACACATTAAAAAACATGCAGTTCCCAATATATTTGATGAATAGGGGTCATTGTGTTACAGCTGTTTATGCTAATTACTCCAGTTTAATGAGTTATTACTCCAGGTATAATTCTCACTTGCACAGCTAAATAATAAGAAGCAAGGTCACTAATTTCCAGATTCATCATCTCCATCTAACAACTTCCAAGTGTTCATCAGATCCAAACAGCATTGCCTTATTGTTATTAGCACATTTTCCCTTAAGCCCCCAACTCTGTGATGTCACTTTACCTGAAGTGATAGTTAGCAGGGCATCGTGACAGAGATGAGGGAATTGAGGGACATCTTTTATCGCACAGCGAGAGTTGACTTGTGAGAGAGAAACTAGCAGGCCGCTGTTGGGTGCATAAAGTCCTTTGCAGACAGATGGGAAAACAGAGAGAACTATTTTTTTTCCCCTACATATTTCCCTCTCTTATGGATGCCAGCATATGCTCAATAAGTTTTCCTCTCCACAGAACCGAGATACAGGAGGATCTCACTGAGATTTTGTTTGCCGTATTTGAATCCTGAGACCGAGGTGTCTGACAGTAAGACATATGCTGTAAGACCAGGATTAGTGTTTCATGGAAAGTATAGCATTCATCTGAATGCACAGGTCACTCCTTTTACAAGTATTATGCTACTTATCAACGATCAAAGCTAACTCACGTCTTTTACATTTTGTCAGACAAGTCAAGGTTGAATTTTTATCTCTTAAATGAGTCTGAATTTAGGGTCAGGCTGCTCGTTTTGATTTTTTATCTGAATATGTAGCTCTGTCATTCTCATCATCAGATTGCTGAACGTTTACCAGTCCTCCTTATTACCTCCACCTGTCCTTATCAGCTGAATACTGTGTACCCATGTAACCTGCTATTTGCTGTGGCTAGATTTGTGTTTTCTTATGGAGAGGTTTCTGTAGATTTTAACCTTAATCCTATCAGCTAATGTGAAGGCACTGATCCGCACCTGTCTTGAAGGTTATCTGTGCATGTTTCACACCCACAGGCATTCATTATTTACATAGCTGCTCCCCCGAGGCACCAGCCACCACAGGAAGTGTAGATGGGAAATCTACCTCCCAATCTGCTAGCGACACATCCATATCTATACTGCATGGCTCACTGACTTAGGAGGATGCAGTGTCAGGATTATCATTCGCACCCTGGAAACTTCATCATCATCGGCACAAGCAGCTGTGGCAGTGTCATCATGCAGGTGTGTTTTCCTTTTAAATCAAGGGTTCCCCAACACTGGAACCTTTGGGTTGAGATGAAATAAAAAATGCCTTTTCTAACCCTTTTTGATCACATCCCAGGTCATATTGTGCACCTGCTGAACAGTATATGCCAAGAAAAAGTCAAAATATTAATTTTGTTTGTCAAAAAATCTAAATCAACCATGTTTTACTCCAATAAAAAAATATGACTGTCCTTATGTAGGCTTGCACATCTAAATTTAAGCAATAATATTATGACAACCACCCATCAATCTTCGACTTTTAGGCACACAGAGCTGAGATTCATCTGTTAGCTACCTAGCAACAGCATGGTACGTCAGCTTGTTGTTTGGTTTATTTACTTTGAAGAATGTGACATCTGTGACAGCCACAGATTTTGCGCAAGGCATTTTTCACTGGACCAGCAACTAGACGGAGCAACTGCATTGGCTTCATCTCTCTCCTTGAGGGATACTGCTATCCCATCTGTGTACAGAGATCACATAGCAGTAACTAATCCTGCACACCTGTAGTCGCAAGGTTACCTCTGTCTGTTTTGGTCGCAGGAATGATAAAGGTATTGAAATATGTAGAATGTATGTAAAGTAGTATGTAGTATAAGTGCATACTAGTATTTAACTCCTTATGTCCAGCACTGAGGTGAAAGACATAAAAGGAATTCTAATTTTACTATAGTACAGCAGTGGTTAAAAGTAAAAATGTAAACAATATTCATAGGTTTCCACGGCTCGTTGGTCTAGGAGTATGATTCTCGCTTAGGGTGCGAGAGGTCCCGGGTTCAATTCCCGGACGAGCCCATAACCAGTGATATCTAGGATCTCTTTTGGCCCATTTTTGGAAGACGACTGGAAACAGGTGGATAGTCAATCAAATGTGCTTTGACAAAAGATGTTAGCAAAAGGAGTTTCCCTTACAGCAACCCCTTTTACTTATGTTTTTACTGAAACAAAAGTGGAAATTAAACAGCAAAATACAACCCAACACAAGGCTCGTTGGTCTAGGCGTATGATTCTCGCTTAGGGTGCGAGAGGTCCCGGGTTCAATTCCCGGACGAGCCCATAACCAGTGATATCATGACATTTTGGTCATGATGACCACTGAGTCAAGGTCAGTATGGTATCTACACTACCTTGTGTCACATATCTAGGAGTTCTTTTGGCCCACCTAAAGAGAGACGACTGGAAACAGGTGGACAGAGTAAACCAAATTTGCTTTGACCAAAAACTTAAGCAAAAGGAGTTTCCCTTCCAACAACCCCTTTTACTCATGTTTTTGCTGAAACAAAAGCGAAAATCAAACAGCAAAAGTAAGCCACATACCAGGCTCGTTGGTCTAGGAGTATGATTCTCGCTTTGGGTGCGAGAGGTCCCGGGTTCAATTCCCCGACGAGCCCATAACCAGTGATATCATGACATTTTGGTCATGTGGACCGCTGAGTAAAGGTCAGTCTGGTATCTACGCTACCTTGTGTCACATATCAAGGAGCTTTTTTGGCCCATTTTTGGAAGAAGACTAGAACAGGTGGACGGAGTTAATCAAATTTGCTTTGACAAAAGATGTTAGCAAAAGGAGTTTCCCTTCCAACAACTCATTTTACTTATGTTTTTGCAGAAACAAAAGCGAAAATTAAATAGCAAAGTAAACCCAAACACAAGGCTCGTTGGTCTAGGAGTACGATGCTTGCTTAGGGTGCGAGAGGTCCCGGGTTCAATTCCCGGATGGGCCCATAACCAGTGATTTCATGACATTTTGGTCATGTGGACCACTTTGTCGAGGTCAATTTGGTATCTACACTACCTTGTGTCACATGTATAAGTTTCTTTGGCCCACCTAAGGAGAAAGATTGGAAATAGGTGGAAAAAGATTATTCGAGTCTATTTCAAGAGTCTATTTTAATGAGTTGGACAGCTCTCACAAGCAATGTTTTGTAGCATCATATATTTGTATATATTTATATATATATGCATATAGCATCAGGCTAGAAAATGCTTCTATGTGTCATTCTAGAGAGCACAAAACAATTTCAAATGCTTAATTTGGAGGGCGTGGATAGCAAGCAGCATGACTTATACACAAGTAAAATAAGAATAAATGATTCATGTTATTAGGCTCTAAATTTAACTGTAATTTGTGGATTTCTTGGACGTCAAATGGCATCATGCTATTTATCTCTGAGAGAGAGAAATAGACTGAGATGGTTTCTGTGGCAGTGCTTTGGATGCAATATATGCTAATAATCCTTGTTTGGTTAATGTCTAAATCAGTCATTCATCTAGCATCCACACAGCAATGTGGAGTATGATAAATGTGACAGCATTTGGATGCAGCAATTTCACAGCCTTATCCCATAACCCCCTGGATAATTAATTCTAATGATACTTTTATCTGCGACACCCATCACGATAAACATCAATGCACAAACCTACTCATATGAATGTGCTATTGAGCGTAACACTGACCTTTCCAGACCCACTGGACCTCTGAAGACGTGTGTGAAAAACACCCTGAACACTCACGCTAGCCCTTTAGTGTGCAGGGCTGATTTGATATAAGCGTGACAGGGGTATTTATAGAGCAGCATATAGCCTCACTCTCCTTTCTACACCATGAGCCCATTCCAGCCCAGACACTATTGGCAGCCCTGCTCACTCACTGGAAAAGCCATCATGTCAGCACACTGGCAGCAGAGAGCATGTTGTGCTAACAGGTTTGTGAATTCACTAGCAGAGGCTCGATGTAGTTCATTATGCAGTGACACTATACATCTCTTCTTTGATGCCTTATTGCACAGCACCAAGTCAATTTGTATTAAAATGTCAGTGTTTTTTGGTTCTTTTCAATCTCATACAGACGCTAGCTTTTGCCACAGACTGATATCTTAAGCTTCCATCAGCATACTTGTGATTATTAGCTTATACATAGTGATGCAATCTTGAAAAACATTGAAGAGGTAGTGTATAAAGTATTGTGTTTATGCAGATTTTGTTTGGGACAAAAAAAACGCCTTCAGGGCGTTATGGTATATACCCTCTAAACATTTATTATGGAGCTGGACTTGATTTAAATAACAGCTCTGTGTGTGTGTTTAATTATGGCAAGCAAAACAATAATCAAATGTGTCACAACATTCAGACATTAGATCAGGTTAGACTGCTATTTGTGATCTGTAAAAATACAGAAAATATTCCAAATCTATAAATATTCTACAAGAATTTTGCTGCACTGCAGTTGAATTGCCATGTTGAAGGATGTCATTAAGGATTTTATCTCATCTAACATGTTAAAATATAGTTTAACTGAATAAAAACAGGTAGAACCTTGATAATATTTAACAACAAACATCAAATATTTGACTGTTACTTTCCAGTTAAAAACAATGTTTTTAAGGTCCTGTTTTACATTACATTTAAAATATACATATACATTATCGCAAAAGCCTAAAGGAAAAAAAAAAAGAGAACAGCAGCTTAGATAAGTATGTAAATGCACAAGATTGAATTTGTCTTCAGTAATCCCGTAAACATTAAATTTAAAAAGATGTCTTTTAGTAAGGAGGTAATTTAAGGACATTTGAGCTCCCTTGACTATTAGTAATGTGGATCCTACAGCCACACCCATCCAAATGCAGCATGTTTATCAAAGCAAGCATTGGATCAAAAACCCAAGGACACCAGGAAACTAGTCCTTTGGATTCGGTCATTAAGATCAGCACATCATCAGCCACACCGGCAGGGAGAGTGAAATAAATAAGTTAGAACACCCCCGAGCAGATGTTTACATAAACATTATGTACAAATACATTATGTATCGCCCAGTGCCCTCAGTGCTACCACAGAATTCTCCATGAGGTTTCCAGGTGTTCCTTTATAGTACAGCGATACACCGCTTTGATCAGCCTATCAGAACAATTCCCTCTTTCATCCTGGGGAATTTGATTTGGTTAAAGGGAGATTTTTGGATCAAGGTTCAGCTGGAGCCTGAGCACGTCCCTTCCTCTTGTTTAGTATTCATGCTGAGTATGGTAATCTGGTGTTGCTTTACTAAAAGTCATCGGCAACATCAATTTCTTATTAATTCAGAGTGCAAATATTCAAGAGGAGGGAGTTGAGCCTGAGCAAAACAGAGGTGTGAAGACTGAGGAAAAAAATGCAAAATATGTCATTTTTAAACTTGCTGTTGTCCTTTAATTTACAACCAAGAATTCAAAGTTTTGATTTATTATTTTTAAGGTTGTGATGTTCTTTTTTTCCTTTGTAAAAAGGCATGTCTAATGATATTTGACAAATTCATCTGAGAGAGGTCTGACAAATGAATGACTGCAGGGCTAACTTTAAGTATTACTCACAACATCAAAAGAAATTCAGCATTTTTTATAACTGTCAGACACTAAAAAGGGAATATATTGTTTTTTTTTATTATTCAATTACTCCGATCTGAGATTCAAAGCAAGCTTTCGGGTGTAATACCTGCCACTAACAGTCTTAGCAAAAATCTATAGTTTGCTCTTGTAAATGAAAGCAATTTTCCTCTGCCGACAACAGTAGTTTAAGCTCTTGTGTTGATTCAAGAGGCTATGACTGGAGGCCCTGTGGCAATGTAACGGTAAAGAAATGAGCAGGACAAACATAAATGTACAGTTGAGAAAATCAGTCTAATATCGGACAAACTGCTGTCTGAAGGTTTCCTTATCTTCAAGCAGAGTGGGATACATTGTGTCTGTCTAAGAGGAGGAAGTTTGGTCCTGAGATAAGAAAGACCAATCAGAAGCCAGAAGATGAAAGGTTTGATTCTGGATACAAGCTGGTTCGAGTCCTCCTGCTGGAAACTGCAAAGGTGTTATATTAGCTTTAGCGTCTGTATAGCAGAGTCGATCCACAGACATTCACAGTGACTGACCTTGCAGTTTGACCTCTCCAATAAAACGGGGGCTATGTGTGCATGCTGTTTTTTATTAGTTTGTTGTGTGTGTGTTTGTGTGAAGAAAGGAGATGTGTTAAACTCCAGTTTAAAGTTCTATTCCACACTATTCTCTACTTTCTGTGGAAAACATCAATCCAACCTGGCAAGCCAAACTTGGTCAGGGCGCCACTGACTAAGTACGGTCTAAGCTCAAATCCTAAATTATTTAGCCAGCGAGTCTAGTTGATAAATGTTGGTGGTGCAGGTCAATACATTACAGGGATGTGTGGACCAACTCTTTGGTAGGATTTATTAGGCATCGGGAGAGATAAAGGCCATTGATTGTCTCCAACAAGGTCACATTAAGGTCTCTTTTTTCCACTGAGAGGGGTCTATCTCTTGTGGCAACAACTTTAGGCCACCATTTGGCGATTCTGAGCAATAAGGTTAATCAAATCGGCTGGAAGAAACTAGGAACTGTCTTACGTCTACCAAGGATACAGAGCGATAATGGGCTGTATTTATATGGAGGGATATCTAACTCTTACATTATTCATAGGGCTGTGGAAAATGCGATGGCAGTGCTAATATAATATTGACCTAACCCCAACACTACACGGATGGCAATAGAGGCACAACTTAACACACACACGTACACACACACACATACGGTATACACACATTGTGGAAAAGTCTTACTGGAACCTATCTCTTCCTCTTATGATCAATTCACACACTATACACGATACTTGGAAACTCAATATAGATGGTCTTCTTTAAGGTCACAGGACTGACTGGACATAGAGAGAAACAGAGTCGTGTCCACAAAAAAAAAAACAAATGACCTTCATCATCAGACATAAGAGTGCTTTGATGAGACGGGTTTTGTTCAAGAAATGCACATGAGGGGAGTTTTCTCCCCTTATTTGTTGTAAAGTGTGGGCGGACAGGAATAAATGGAAATAAAACAGCGCTTGAATGGATTAATGGTTTATCAACCCCTCATTTAATGAAGATGTGTGTGTCGCTGACTTTATTGTTAGCACGATCATCTCTCTGTGATAGCAGCAAAGCAGAGAAGCACAGACTTAAAACAAGATCAGATTTGCATTTGAAGATTTTTTTTTTTCAGTCTGGAGATAAGGCATCAGAAAAACCGTCACATGGAAACACAAACATAAACATCAATAACTCCTCAGTCAACCAGCAGAGAAAAATGTCTTCCAATTTGAATAGGGCCAATTTGTGGTAAAAAGAAAAAAAGAGTTTCACTAATATATTGAAGTGGTGAAAATGTGTTTATCTAAAACAAATGTATGCATTCAGTATAATAAAAAACAAGCAGGTGAAAACATTCAGGCAAAGACCACATGCTGTTCGCCATCCAACAAATCCTCCTCCCTGCAACTCTTTTTTCTTTTTTTTCTGCTTTAGAGTCAGTGAACCTGAATCATACTGCAAAACAGCTACATCCAGACATTCTGC
>JAPZDY010000002.1:20591286-20628226 GCA_029783645.1 Ctenochaetus hawaiiensis | reverse complement strand
ACGGTACTTCTGAAATAAATCTTCGCCCACTTCACCACTCTAAATTCGCAATTAGTATGTTTTATTTCACTGTGTCACGCATCATTGGTTACATATAATAAAACCCGAGAGTCATCATGTGAAAAGCAGAGAAAACAGTTGCCTGTATGTCTTATTAAGAAAGCTAACATGTCATGGGAGAAACACAGCCCAGCAGCAGCAGCAGCATTAATGCCTCCAGTCCAGGGGAGATTTCTAAGCATTTTCATTGTTAGATACCATCAAAGCATTTTCGCTCCTTTCTACTTATAGTATATAAACATGACTTTGAAAAATATCCTGCAGTGGGAGAACAGCAGAGCCACTGTGGGTCCATGTTGCCTCATCAACAGAGATTTCAAAAGGCAGTGCAGAATTTCAATGGTGCTTCAAGGTTCTGCTAAAGGACAGGCTAGGGGGAGCGGAGGAAAAGGGAGGGGAGGAGGATAGGTATTTATGGACTCTCGAAAGACACTGTGTTGACACCTCAACCTTTTAGGCTCAAGCCGGAGAGCAAATGCTGCTGTCTTTCACCAAAAATCAACACCATCCAGCATGAAGGGGTCAAACAACAATCTCCCGGCTACAACTGCGCTGATCCTCATACCGTTTCCAAAAAATGAAGGCAGAACATTCAATTATGCCCAAGAAAATCCCAAAGTATAAAGAGTAAAGATAAAAGGTTGAGAAAGACAGCTAAAACTAATGTCACTGGTCAGAGAAGCTAGTAAAATCCACAGCTAAGCACATGCGAATCAGAGTGCTGTGTCAGACACATTGGCTATCTGTAATGTACATTAATTCAAATAAGTTTCAGGTTCAGTGCTTTACAAGCTCTGAAATATAGGGGATTAAACAACCTGCATATCTTGGAGGGCTGCACTGGAAATATTTAATGTAAAAATCATGTCAATGATAATTTTCTTTATTAAAAACTCTTTCATATTAATTGGAAGGTTTATGTCATCTTTTAAGGCTTTTGCTTCATTTGCTCTCTATATAGCGCAAGAAGCAGCAGAAACCGTATACTAAAATTTGTACTATTTCTCCACTTTTGATGTACCTAATCACAATCAACTCCCCTGCAGTAACTCCATAAACTTTCCCTGCCAGACATACTTTTCAAATAAGCTGCACAGATCACTCACAGAAGATAGAAAATCCACTAGTCAAGAATCTAATCAAAGGAGAGAGCTGAGGAATAAAATAAACACCTTAATCTGCTGTCACTCATCATTTCAGTGTCCACTTTCTTCAAAGTTTAGCATAATACATTTTTGTAAAACTGTTTTCTTTTCTAAGTTTTTTTTTTTTTACTAGATATACGTTTATTCTTGAAATAAGGATTTAAGAGACTTCTGCAAAGACATTCTAACTTTAAGACATTCAGGTGACTTGAGCTAAACAGAAGAAGAGCACAATTTGAATTCTGTCACTTCTGTTCCAAGAAGGAATTCAAAGAGGAAGATGGGTCATTGCAAAATAAAAGAGCAAATGACCTATTACTTTAAACGACCGTCAGAAGACAAACCTACTGAGGGCTTCCTTATTCTGCAACTTTATCCGCGCTAAAAAGGATTTTAAGAACTTGCTCAGTCCTGGATCTGGGACCTGTGGGAAGGATCATTACGTCCTTGTCAGCTTTATTTTTTAAATTTAGCCCGTTTTATTGATGTGTAAACATCTCGAAGAGAAAAGGGACTTCACATACTGCCCAGATGAACAAAGGGCTCAAGGACATCCAACCAAAAGGACGTCTGAATCCTGCTGGACCAGGATCCTAAGAGCTGCCTGAATAAGGTGCTTTGATAAGAAAAAACAATGAACTTATGGAGAATAACCTTTGATCCAGTGATAGACTTAAATGTAGAACGTGAAAGGTCAGGGCAACTCATGTCTAATATCACAAAAATTAGAAATACATTTTAATTAAACTCTTAATAGCCAAACAACTGTTGAATTCACTATGTCCAAATAAAAATGTTGCATTGTATATATGGTAGAAACTTGACTTAGATTGTCACCTGAGGATTCAAGACAAGGTGTATAACAGTTTCTGATTTAATGCAAACACCATGTTACCTAGTCACCCTTGCTTCTCGATGGAGGTTTCCAACAAGAGAAAATGACAGCCCGATCAGCTGTGCATCCACAGTCATGTCATCCTGCCAAATGTTCAGGTTCCTTGTCTGCAAATTTTATAAATGCTTAACACAGGCAGCAGGAGAGCTAAAAATAAAAATAATAAAATAATACAGGCCGCGTGTGAATACGTTAAAAACAGGTTTAAGAAGGCCAACTATCAGTTTGGCTAAAAAATTGCTACAAAAGTCATTAAAGGATGGACATACGCAAGAAAAGACTTTAACTTTAAAGCCTTCCCCGCCGCTTACAAACAAGGTCAATGATAGCTCTAGTTCTAGTTGCCCGTCTTTGACAATGAGAGAGGGTTTAATCAGATGAAGGCCTAATGCAGCAGGGCTATAGAGGCACTGCCATGCCTGGAGCTGTCCATCAGATAGAAAAGGGCATGATGGGCTGGGATCCAAACAGTCCCACAGAGAATCCTAGCCTGCTGTTGTTGCTGGCTCCTCATTCTCAAGGACCTTTAGAGATCAAAGTCCAACACACAACAAGAGAGACAGCGAGAGAGAGACGGAGATAGAGAGAGATGGACCAAAGAAAGGGAGTAGGGTAAGCAGGAAGGATGCCATGAATCAAAAGAACCCATGTGGCCTTCCAGTGATTACCCAAACACCGGGCCTCCTACTGAGTCCAAAGAACAGTCAAAGGGATTTCCTGGAGAACGTCTGTGAAACATCCATTCTGAGTCAGGGCAGCCTCCTCCATCCGGTGCCAGATGAAGTATCTTCCGACCTCAACTCCATCCCAACATGTTACATTTTGTAGTGTGGAAATGATGTGCTCCTTTGATACTCTTAAAAAGGGTCTGCTTTCCTCTGAGGAATAGCTGAAGTAGTCTCTCTCTCCCTGCTTTCACTCTCTTAACAGAAATAAAAAGATACATGGTGTTCTTCTGCCGGCCAGCGCTGTTGTTTAACCTTGGTGAAATACAAAATGGGACAAGCAGTAGAGCCGAACAAATACTGAGCTACATGAAGCGTTACGAAAGAACTCAGAACATCTAAAAATGGACAACAAAAATATAACGAAAAGGGCAGCCCCCTAAATATGAACTCAGCCTGAGCTCAACCCAGCAAAGGCACAGTTTTATTGCAGACAAAAGGAGTTCAACTGAGATGGTGTTTGTTCAGATGGATGTACTCCATCAGAACTAGATGGGATGCCGTGTGCTTGAAGTATACATCCATCTGGTCTGGAATCACAGGATGGTCAAAATACTACTGAGATCATGATTTCTATTACATACAGAAGTATACTTGATTTCAAAATAACAACAGTCTGCTTACTCTATAAAAAAAAGCCTTCAAACTTCTAAAAACACGCTTCTGAAAAGGACCAGTCAATGGTTCTTTTCAGAAGCCAATAAAGATTTTGAAACCTTCTGATCTTCAAAATGTAGCCACATCAAGCATTCAAGCTAAAAATTTGCTTACTGGAGTTTGAATAAATAATCATTAATCAATGCAATATCCTACATGATCCAGAATATTCCTGTAATTAACATCTTTACAAGGTTAATAATTAGCCATTTGTCATTTCTGTCATTGACACTGCCTTCCAAAAGTATGTGTTATTGCAAATTAGTTGCATTTAAATGGAATTTCTGAAAAAGACTGAATTAACAAGTGGCTCCTGCAGTATATATCTGTCCAAGTCTTCACAAATTTTCTTTTCTGCTTATTTATTTTATGATTTTTTTATTTTCTGTTTTTTATTACAAGTTGTCTGAATAATATACAGAGGAAATGTTATGTAGATAAAAACAGTGTGGGTAGATGATGCAAATATTAATCTTAATGTTCTGTTTGGGGTCTTGGAGACCCAGGCCCTATTTAATACATTGTTTTATCACTTTAAAACTTGATGACCTTCATTAATTTTATTAGAATTCCTTATAACCACCACTGCTATTATGAATGTTGCACACTATTTGGTTTGTATTGTGTACACTTCATCCACTGTATATTAAACTCTACATCTCTTTATTTTATAAAACAGATATATTTACCATATTTTTACTCTATTTCAAATCTAAGATTTTCTATTTGCTCTACCTGTTTATATATCTCTTGTTATGTTTATTGTGCACTAAAATATCAGGGCATATTCTTTGTATGTAAAAATCTAGATAGTAATAAACTTGATTATGAAACTTGAGTATTAATGAGGAAGTGAGGAGTATTGAGAACCTAAAACAAGTGTTAAATAACAGTTTCAGAATTTAGAAAGATCAGCTTGATTTCAGGATAAAATAAAGTCTGTAATATTAAAACAAAAAGCTGTAGACAGGGTGTCTTAGGAGCACCTTGATATTAATATATTTGATTAAACTGACTGATCAATACCACTTGTCCTTACAGTATGTACAACTAAAACACACAGTATATCCAGTAAATCAGTAATTAGGATAAAATGCTAATGACTGGACAGAATGTCTGTGTGCTATGTGGGGTATTTTTACACATTTCTGCAAACTTAAATGTGTGATGTCAATGTTTACAAACACCTTAGCAAACTCATGCTAGAATTAAAGGTGCTACCTTAGTCTCAGTGAGAGGCTTTTTTTTTGAGAAAAGCTGCTTTTTTCTGCACTGGCAGCGCAAGTGTGAAGAGATGCTTGACTGATAAGGAAGTAAAGGCTCCTAAATACAGAAAAGAAATACCAAAAGAGAGAAGCCTGGAGAGGAGACAGTATTTTCTATTATTTCACTCGTTTTATGAAGGGATGAATACAGCTGGAGAGGCCTGAACAATTTGCACACAACCTCTAAATAGGCCAAGTTTAGAAATTCTGATATGAAGAGATCCGTAGATCAGTAAATAAAGTTTAAGTTCAGTCACTCACCTGTGTCTTTTTACTGCAAACACTCATTCTCTCCACTCTATGTCATCTATTGTGTCTGAGATACACTGCAGAGCATCAAACTGCGTCTTTCTCTGCCTTCTCACAATGTTTTTTTAAAGATATTTCAACCTGAAAAAACTTGATTGTACATGCAGTGTTCCCAAAGCATTAAGCACACTCGCTGAACAATATAGCACTGGTCATGAACAATACGTTATCTTAAGTAATATGCATAATTCAGAATAGAGTAATTTTATAGCTTTCCAGTTGCAGCAGCAGCCTTCTTGTAAGCTGCAATCTCCTGACACCCTTCTGACAGAATGTTAAACCACTTTTTTTTTGTATTCTACAGGGTACAACCAACAAGAGTAAAGCTGACATTAATTTTGTTTTGCAATTTCTTTCCATGCATCTTTTTTGTCTACTCTTGTCAATGTGGTACTAAATTTTCCCTTTATTGCATGTTTTCTCTGATGTATCTCCTCTGCGAGCAGCAGATTTTCCTCCAAGCTCCAATTTGTTTTTCCTTTTTGTTTTCATTTTGGCCAATTTCCTGTAATTTCCTGTCTATGTTAATGTATAGAAGCTGCTTGTTGTTAATTTCATATCCTTTTAATTGCTGCTGGAGATGAAAAATAATCATAGAAATTGTACTCTTTTTATAAAAAGTGGATTTTTTCTGAACAACATAATATCGAAGATATTTAACAAACTTGTGAATAACAAAGTTATCAGTCTAGCAAATGTAGGCTAAACAGCTAAATGCTAAAATTAGATACTTTCCTACATTGAGAAAGCTTATATACATCAATGCCACTGAATCATCATTCAAAATAAGTTCAAATGAAAAAAGATTGTCCACCAAAAACATTATTTTTATGGTGAAACTCTTCACCAAGTAAAGAGCTTCAACATGTTTTGAAGATTAAATGTGGACATGAAACACCAAGGGGCCAGACATGTATTTGACAAGCAGGGAGACCAGGCTGAAAAGTGAATGTGATAATGTAGAGTCCTGCTATTTAATCCCTCTCACTGCTGGCAGAACAAAAGTATCCATTCATGTGATCATCTAGTGTGTATGGAACAATATAACAGTTTATTGAAGCATAGTCGCATACATCAAATGCAGATCTCATTTTCCTTTATCTAGTAAATAAAGTTAAACTCCATTACAAAATGGTTCTGCACAGAAAAAATCCTGACCAAGCAATTCAGAGAAAAAGGTAGCGATCTTTCCGTCTATACCTGAATAGCTTTGCAGCTCAGTGAACACATGAGGGAAAAGAGAAAGAGAAAGTAGATAAGAGTTAAGGAGGGAAACCAGAGGAAGAGAGAGCTGGAAAGAAATCGAAGACACAAGCTGGGTTCAATTTAGAGGCTTCCCACAGGAGGTGGAATGACCTGTATCTGCTACAATAGAGGTCATGCAATTTTTAGTGGATACCCCCGTCTTCAGAGGATACTGAGGACCCCTGCCTTGATGTGCACATCCAGAGGAAAAAGCAAAGGGTCCCCGTAGCACGCAGGACTCCCTGAATGACCTGACTGGTGGGTTCCTATTACAACTGCCTCACTACACCGTAGCCTCGCAATTGACACTTCACAGTAAGCTACAACACTGGCAATCAACAAAGCTATCAAACTCACAGGAAGTTACTATGAAGTCAGCCATCCGAAGAAACTCTACCAATTCCTTATCTCCTCGTCTTCTACTTTCCACTTTCACCAGCCAAACGATGAGAAAGCGCCATGAAATACATTTGGTAAACTGTAATTGTGTGGAAACCACAATAAGATGAGAGTATGATCACAGACTCAACACATAAATTAGCCTGGGTGTTCTTATTAAAAACATTTTGAAAGGAAATAGCAAAAAGTTGTCACTGCAACACTGTTACTGAATAAGTGCACTTGCTGAGAAGCCAGAGCAAAGTGTGCAGGCATTTTGCCATCTTAACCTCAACTGAGTGGTTCATTGAAAAAAACTGATGTAAATAAAATGTGAACCCTGGTTTAAAGAGATCCCCACGGGAAGCTATGCACCTACTCTGTTCATTGATATATTCACGGCACCTGCACTGAAGAAACATTGAGTGCATCTTCACCCAGAATATTGAAAAGATAAGCACCAACGACAGACAGATAAACAAAGAAACAAACAGATAGATGGACAAACATGACCTTTTGTTTGCCCCAGAGAAGCTAATGAACATTTCAGTTTAAAAAAATGCAATTGGTGGAAGTCATTTAATTACTCTCCGCAGAGAAAGTCATGCATGGCAGAGAGCTCAAATGAAAATAAACATTTAATCAAGCATGACCTTGTGTTTGACTATGCTCTGAGCACTGATGTCCATAAAAAAAAAACCAACACAGTGACAGTTCTGGTTTGGCAGTATTATAACAAAAATGTATCAGAACTGATAAGAAGGACTGCAATTACTAATTTGGCTTGGAGTATCCAGATATCTCTGATGCAAGTCAATACTTAACCATAGGTGAAAGCTTTTATCCAGCCAGTGTTTTAATGAGGTCAGGATTCTGTCAGAAAGAGATGCTCCAGCTTTTGCACCAGAAGTTTTCGAGCCACCGTCTTCAGCCTGCATTTCTCTCCAAGCAAAGTCACTGCATACTTATTATAACTTGAGGTATATGTATATTTAATAACACACATATCAAATTAACGAAGTTAGGGTTTCCCACAGTGTTTGCAGAGGAGGCACCCTGCCTCGGCTGATGTGAAATATATAAAATACTACATATTTATTAAAAACTGAGAAGCAAAGGCTACGTATTCAATAAGCGTGGCCATCAATTAAACTGTCATCAGTTACTACATTAATAACACAATTAATTGCATCATGATTTGTCTAATTCATGTCAGCATTGCACATTCGATTTGCAGTGATTGATCAGAGCAGCCCTTTGCTGCAAAGCTTGAAGTTTTTATTGACCTGCTGGACTTGAATCATCAATGGCTGTGATCAGATGGGGGGGGGGGGGCAGTGCTTTTCACCTATGCTAACCAATTTCCTTGGCAAAACTCTATTGCAAGTCACAGGAGAACAAGAAGTAAACTGGATTAACATGGCTCGAAGGACCTGCATTAAATTGATGCAAAGTTGTGGGGTTTTTTTGGGCCATTTGCAAGTGACGGTGTAAAAAAAGATGAGCAATGCACCAGCAAAAAAATCTCTTCAAAGAAAACTTCAAAGTGAAGCTTTGTTTTAGTAGAAAACCTGACATACTACCTGTGCACTCACTAATCACACCGAAGTTTGGTACAGTACAGTGCTGGACTGAGAAAAGCACAAACCTGGATGGCTGCAGCATTGCATTTAAAAATAGACTAGAGATACCACGGCGAACTGGAATTTCATTAATAGTCAATGAATGAGTGACCCTTTCATTGGGAAAGATCTCCATTACACACATGTGAGATGCAGAGCCATTGTTGTGTTATCCTTTCATATTTTAAATTAAAATATTTTAGTTAAAAAAACACTGAAAAAGAGTCATTACTGTTTTCAAAGAACAGTTGAATGAATATAAAATTATTCATTTCCCCCCATTATTCTGTTCAAGGGAGTGTATTGTTGTGTAAAATCATCGGCAAGGATCCAAGATAACACTGTGGCATGGAGCGGGTTAACACAAATTAGGTTTTAGTCTGAGATAAGGAGTGAATGATTACACCACACTGCATCCAATTGTGCTTGTCATTATAGCACCTATCTTATAGTGTTACTGACAGTCTCTCAGATTTATCCGATCTCGCCTTTAATTTCATTTGTTGTGGTTTTTGATCGCTGCTTCCCTCCCTATTACACCCGCTGCCCGGTGAATCCACTAAGTGTTTCTACTGGTGCCGCCGCTCCGTCCTGAGCAGCGGCATATTGCATGTAGGCACCATGCTGTGCTGCTGCTGGCGGTGGCGTGAGGCAGAGAGGATTATTCCTGACGACAGGGGCATTAAATGTGTAGCAGGCCGGTGGAACCCTGAGCTGATGCTCTCTTGTCTGTTTTGGTTCAGTACCAGTTCAGAAGCAGTCCCTTCTAAGCTGAGTGGGAGCTCACAGTACTCAGAGCGTTGTGCCGTTCATTAAAGGCTGACGGTGTCACACCAGCTTAGGCCTAGTGTCCTCCCTCAACCAAGGCTTCATGCTGTACTCCTCTGCCTTTTCAAGACTGAGTGACTTGGAATGTAGTCACTTTTCCAAAATTGGCAAAAATTTTGGTTTGTCGATGCTTTATAATGTCACACATTTGAGCCACTTTGTTAAAAGTCAGTAAGGTTTATGTCTACAAGGAGGCTAACACTGAGGAATCCAATCCAGCATGCTGCAGAAGGGAAAATATTGTCCTCAGGACTCCAGTAGCAAGTCTTAAATACTGACATTTAAACTCAGAGTCCACAAGAGCTGCTACAGAAGTACATAGTTAAGGGGCAAACTCAAACTGAATAGCGGAAAACTCTCCTCTAAAAAAATCAGCTTCTTCCTTTGACTGGTAGTTTTCCAATGGATGATACACTTGCTTGGAATCCTATAATAATACACAGCCTGAATCAGAGCTCCAAACTGAACAAGAGTGCAAGAAGTCCATCTTTAAAAAAAAATAGCACTGGTAAAATTGCAATTCTCCAGCACATCTCAAGTCCTGCAACCTTCATGCCAGCATAACCAAACATCAGGCTGACTCTGTTTGATCTTGAAAGGGATATAAGCCTTAAGCCGTTGCTGCGTGAGATGTCCTTCTTTAAAAAGATTCTAATCTCAACCGAAATGTCTAGCAAAATAGAGGTCATCGTGCCAGAGCACCCAGCAGACAATAGCGCTTCGCTGCAGACCTGAGAGGAATTCTGTGAGGATTTGTTCCTCTGTGTCTCACCTGGGAGACATCGGGACATCAATGGCTGGGAGAGCAGTAACAACAACAAGGTAAATATAGATTACCTGGAAGTTATTTTTATTTTGCCTTACAAACTTACCCACTATTAAGTTTTTCTTCGTTTCTATTACAGATAAGAAATCAGAGAAATCTCACTATTTGTACAGGAAAAAAAATCCAATCAGGACCTCCTTTTTTTTTGTTTCTTTTAATGATACCTTGTTTTTTTCTCTCTTTAATTCTCAAGCACCGCCAAGTACTTCTCTCTCATTGATAATTTGAAGGACGATAGCATATCTGTACCTTGCACGCTGCTCATGATTTAATGACATGAGTACCATCAACCTTCTAAACTCCCATTCCCTCCCTTGAATTTTGATTCGATTGGTTTATCTAATTTTCCAGTAAATGCTTAAAATGTATTCTTGCTCACCTTTTTTCTCATGAAACCACACAAGGGAATCATGAGAATGAGGCAGAAATTAATAGTTCTGCATTAGCTTCACTCTGCCTCACCAGCATAACCACAGCCCCCACTGGTTCTCCTCAAAATTAATGTTTCTAAGCAGCAACTTGTATCCTCAATCATTCCCACCAAGAGTAAAATGAAGTGTGCACCTCTTTATGAATGAAAACTGAAACACAATTATCACAGATCTGAATGAAGTGCACAAGCAATTGCAAAATGTGGGCGGAAGGGGAAATGAACATAAGCACTTTATGAATTTTTCTTGTTGAAGTAGTTTTGCAGTCATGCCACTAATTCAAAGATTGCCTTCTTAAGGGTCCACTGGATAAATGAATGCATGCAAACACTGGGTAAATGCGTCACGAGCTGGCTACAATGAGGAATTTTTCAGGTCTATATTTGCCAATTTGTAAAAATAACAATGGAATTAAAAATCTGAATTTCCCCCGAGGGGATTATTAAAGTAAGTCTTCTTCTAAGTTATTATAAAGCCAAATAAAAATCAGTTCAAAATGCATAACAGCTGTTTCATAAGTGCTTTCACTTAAACAGTGCAAGCTGCAGTTTTAGACAAGTCACCTGAGTTAACATGATCTATTTTCTTTATTTTTAATTCATGTCAATATTAGAGTTATAAATATATATAGCAGATCATACCTATAACATGAGTTTTCTGGTGGTTAGTCTATGTTATATTTTAAATAAGCTCAAAGTGCCAACAACAATAGCTTTCAAACAAGTCACCAAACTGTGTGAGCAAAATAAATAATAATATCATATGAATATTAGAAGCTTCAACCTACCAGACTACAGAGATTCTTTAAATGTTAAATGTGGGAAATTAGTGCATTAAGCATGCTGAGCTAGTGCCAAAAATATGCACTGAATTGATGAGGTGTCACTTTCACTAAGAGTCACACAATCGCACCGACAAGAGCCTCTCTGATCCCTCCCTTCCTGCCTGTCTGCCACCAATGAGGCACAAACACTCTGATTTGCATGGTCTGCACAAAAAAGAAATGACCTTGATTTTAGCAAAGGTTGCCTTGCTCTCTTCAACCCTGGAAAGCTTTATTGGCATGCATACCACGACGCCACTGGAGCCGTCTTTTTTGCTCATTTTTTCCAATATCCTACTCACATCAGCCCGCCAAACATCCACGAATATGCAGCCCAGTAACACAACATGCTGCTTTTTTCCTGAAAATATGTCCGTTTTGATTAATTTTGGTAATAAATGACAAGACATGCTAACAACTGTGGCCGACAGCATTTATCCCCACCAAATGCTTAGACTTACATTTTGAGATCAATTTCAAAGCCATGTTAATTAATTTAGACTGCTTGCAGCACAATGCAGGTCAGAGAGGGCAAACAAGTTACAACATCAGCCAATTAGAAACACCAAGCGTTATACATTTTTTTCATAAGTAGAGCAGGGCGAGTGAGCAGAAATATGACAGATGGAGAGTTGGACAAAAACAGCAAGGGACTTACGTTATATGAAGCTATGCGTATTTTGTGCTATATTAATCACCACTGTAATTTTGTCTATTTTTACAGATTCATGTCTTAGCCACGTGTAATTAAATCCCTCCTTAAATATACTGACAATCAGAGAAAATAATATTTAACTGTCAATGACAGATTGCCTTTTAGAATATCCTGTTCCTTAGAAACAAGCCTCTCTGGTGCCTTATCATCTGGTTGTTTTTCAGTCAATTAACTTTCATCACTGCAGATGACTATATTTATATGGTCACAATGTGTTAATCAAAAGCATGGATGGTTGATTTTTGCATATTGGTTTTAAGATTTGTCATGGTGTGTATTTAGGTCTAATTACAACTGTTATTCTCTGAGAAGAAAAAAAAAAGTTTTTATTTATCAATGAAATGATAAATTCATCAACCTGTCCCCTGAGAAAAGAAGCAGATTGGCAAATAAATCCTGCAACAAATGAAGCAAAATACAGTAAGTCCCTGTTAGGGAAATACACTATGTACAACATATTTAAGATTTTTTCACTAAGTAAAATAATCCAAGAGCAAATTATTATGTATAAATAGATCATGAAGACATTTTTTAATTGCTCTAAATTTATTATTTGCAAAGAAAATTATTTGCTTCTTTTTTTTTGTTAGTTTGTTTAAGAATATGTATTTCATTATTTTTTTTCAATTAGAAAAAGGCTACACAAAAAATCAGATAAAATAATGTTATCTAGTCAGGTGCATGCCTGAAATAGACTGAAATTTTTGCAACAATAACTAATGTTACAGGTCATTTTTCCAGAGAGACTTTACATTCCTTTGTAAAACATACTTTCCACGTACACACATTGTGGGTAATTCCAGAAACAGCAAATAAGACAACATTTCTTCAATAACTAGGTGCCAAAAATAGTTTAAAATATCTGGCCTCTATGAAAAGAAAGGAAAGAATAAAGGGTTTCTGACATGTTTTTACAAAAGTAAAGAATTTTTATATTTGATTATTTTAAAAAGATAAAATGTAAAGTCTGTGTTATCTTTTCTAATTTGAAGCCTTGAGCTTTTACAACAATATTAAACCCTGTCAACGTTCACATCGAGAGTCCCTCTCAATGCATGATAAATACAGCAGCAGTGAAGTTTTTTTTAGACTCAACATGATATCGACATTAATCTTCGATTTATGCCCAACAGGGTTTTCCTGCAAACCCACAGTGAACATAAACTACAAGATGAGACAGATATTTTACAACTGTCTCATTTTAAATGTGAAAAACTGAAGGAGTTTTTTTTATTAATTTTTGCTGTGTATTCCTGCATTTAACTTAGAAACATTTATGCAATATGATTAAAGGTCAGGCTATTTATGCAGAGCCCAGTGGCAATAAATTCTCTATTCCAGGTAAATATTTTGCAATGAAACTAAAAACAATTGCAATGGTATCAGATGAAGCTTTGAGTCAATATTCAGACAATCACTCTTATGCTTAGAGCTTGAATGCTCAGATATGTTTCTGAATTGCACTTGAAATGTAGTAAGTAAATGACCAAATCCTGTCAGATCTTTCATACAATTAAACAATCATGTTGAGATGTCTGAATGATGTAATCTGAACAGAAAGCAGCAGAGAAAGACCTGTCTGAAAAAGGGCTGAGAGGGAAAACGTGTCTGTTAGACAGATACCTGTGTAAAGAGACGGACTGAGTAGAAAGAGGTGCGACGAGGAATGGTGGCCTTACCTCATTAGTGTTCCACCGGTGTCTCTCCTTTGGCAGCGAGGTGCATTTTGGTAGACATTCAAGCAGCTTCTTGGGCAGGTATATTTTCAAATGTCCATGTTCATCTACAATAAGAGCAAGACAAAACAGAATATTTAGCACAGGCTTCATTGCTTATTGACTTGCTTGTCTCCCTCTTTATCAGTCTCTCTGTAGCAAAACGCTGACTGTAAAATAACTATCCCCAACGGTATTAGGAAATTAATTTAAGAATAGAGTATTGCATACATTTTATTTTGTGCTCAGCTAAATTATTTTACTGTGAAATGCTTTCTATCAGGGGAGTTCGCCAGAAATTTTTCACTGTCAACTTGTAAAGGCTGTGTCTATTCATTATTTAGACACAATAAACACCCTTGAGTGATTTTATAGTGTATGGGGATTTAGTATGAGAATCTTTGTGCCGCACGCCAGAATGTGGTATATTATTCAGGGAAATAATTACAATTACCAGGCCCAATGCTTACATCATAATGCATGTCGTTCAATCTACAATTTACATTTCACAACCAGTTCACAAGCATTATAAAACAGTAAGGTTTAAAGGCGCCTCCATGCATGGATGCATTTAAATGTTCATCTCGTTCTCTCGCTTTCTTTCTTTCTGCTCAAATATGCAGATGGTTTAAGAGTAAACAATTTTTTTTTTCAAGAGACAAAAACGTTGAATTTATATTATCATGAAAAATCCTATTACAGTCTTGTGGTATTTTTTTTATCAGAACATATGATGCAGGCTTATATAGCAATAATTTTAGCAATTTACATAGAAAAAGGGGATATAGTAAGAAAGGATCTTATCATTGATGAGCTTAATTGCAAAAAAAAATCTGTGTTTGTCAATCACACTGAAAAGACAGAGTAAACCTCGGAAAGTTGGAGACAAGGCTGCAGTGTTGGTCAAAAATAAAACAGGTGCATCAACATCAAAACTCTTTGTGGAAAAGGTTTATGGTTCATTACAAATGGTGACTAGAGACTTATGTACGATTGTGTTGTTGAGGAAATATTTCACCATGCGTATCATCAAAACTCAGCAAACAAACAGTATGAGCTTTTCTTGTTATTCAAGTTATTCCTGTCCCCTGTACACACAGGCTGTGAGAATCTAATCTTTTGTATATACCAAACCTCTAATGCATTCCCAGACTGTAACACGAAATATTGGATGTAGAGTGAGTTAATCCAGGTAATGTTTCAGCATGTGGAAATGAATCTATTAGTCTGCTCTAATGTGTGTGGAATGAACGTAAATAAATTCACTGAAGGTAACACAAAGTGCTGCATTTATTTGCAATACAATTTAGCTTGAGAATACATTACAACTGGAAAACAGCACTCTCTCACATTTTTACAACTGAAGGTGAGGATACTAGGGCAAATAAAGAGAGAGAGAGAAACAGAGAAAAGCCTGAATATGAGTGCTGACTATGGATCCCTAGGGTAGCTGATATCAGTGGTTGACTGGGAAAAAAAAGAGAAAAAGTTCAACCAAAGCAAAATACCACTTTGAAGCCAATACAAATAAGCCAGTAGTGCACTTGATTATGGGGATATAACCAGAGTGTATGTAGCTCGCTGTACATCAGAGCAAGAACAGAGTGTTACTGCTCAGACACCTCCATATGGAAAATTCAGTGGAAATGAACACAGTTGGTGTAAAGAGATGGAGCTGGCTTTGAGCCTCTGAGTGTGATGTGTAAGGTGGAACATCATCACTCCCCAAGGAACACAGGAGTAGATCTGTTTTTGCCATTTACATCTTCCAATAATCCTGCACATAGACTCTGTTTTATACAAGCTGCACAGGTATCTGTAACCATTCGCTTCGCCCAATTAAGAATCACATACAGCATCTGCTCCTAGATGCCACCAGAGTGGTTTCATTGTCAGAACTGGAAAACATGCTACAATTGAATGATCAGGGAGGTACAAAGAACAAAGGAAGCTATTTTAACATGTGGTCTTATTGTAAAGCATCATCTTAAAACAAGTGAGAAGCTGCAGTTAACTTTAATGCAGTTCTGCGTATTTGTTGTCTTTCAGCAAAAGGGTCAAGGAGAGCAAGGGCCCTTCAATATTAAAGCCCACGCAAAAATAAGAAACCACACTGGATCCACACTCAGGCGCTGCATGGGTCAGTACAAAGTCTTGGCCATCTACCATATTACAAAATGTGCTCTGAAGATGTGCTCTGTGCAACCGACAGACAGCAGCAGAAGCAGATACATATGGCAAGTCTGTCTCTGCACAGATTATTCAGGATTCAATGCTGCCCCCTGGCACATCCTCCTATGACACCATTGAGACAGAGCTGAATTGGAATATGTCTCAAGTATGTTGAGGATTTTTTCACAGAGAGAGTCAAGATAGAAATCTACCAGAGGGGGGATATGTCTGCTCAATCTGCCAGCAGGCTAAAATACGTGGGATGAGAATATACAGCACAGGGGTTCTTGAGAAATGCAACAAAATCTCTCACTCCTTGTTTTATTATCAGTTCACAATCTTCTGATTACTCTAGTCATTACACAACTTGTTTTTGTCTGTTGTGGGCTCTACAGCTCTCTCTGCGATGAACCCCTGAACTATGCAAAACAAATCAGCTCAATATGCTGCGCACATTAAAAGGTGACGCAACTGCAACATGCATTTTAGTTTGCGATGCCAGTCTTGTATTTGTCGGCTTACAACCCCTCCGAAGCAACACGGCAAACTCTGTAAACACAACGGGACTAACAAGGTGTTAACTGGGTTTCACTTAATCCATTAACCTTATATGGATGCTCCTAAAATCAGGTTACCAGCTCAAACTGAGGATTGATCACTTTACTAAAGTGCATATAAACATGCTAAATGTAAAAAGACAAAACTCTTTTATGCAGACAGTCTCTTGATAGCACAATGTTTGTGTCTGCAGTTGAGACAGAGAGTAACTCCTATTAAACCCATTCTGAATTTTTATTAGGATTTTGCATATTTTGCATAGAACTAGAACTTTTCACCTTTTTATTTGCTCATAAGCTAATGTTAGACAGCCAATTAAAGGCCTGAGCTTTTAGTTTGGGAATTATGGGTCCAATAATGCTTTGGAAGACGCTAAAAGAAAGAATAAAATTGCCATGAAGTAAACTGAGTGGCTGTGGGCTACAACTTAATAAGTTGAG
This sequence comes from Ctenochaetus hawaiiensis, assembly GCA_029783645.1. Taxonomy (NCBI): domain Eukaryota; kingdom Metazoa; phylum Chordata; class Actinopteri; order Acanthuriformes; family Acanthuridae; genus Ctenochaetus; species Ctenochaetus hawaiiensis. The sequence continues at coordinate 20,611,417 of JAPZDY010000002.1, read as the reverse complement.
TGCCATTCTTTGGGTATATATATTTATTTACATTTTAGTAAATTGACACCATTTTAAAAATGCCAAATTAGCTCTTAGCTGCTCCTGTTTGTAATGTACTCACAGATGAACAACTCATTATTACTGGATTCCTTTATTTTGAAGAAAATCTTAATAAGCATGTTGTTATAATCAGGAAAGTTCAAAATCAATTCTGATTTTATGGAAAGTTTATGGATGTGTATACATGAATTAATATCACAATTATAAGCATTTGTGTATATTTAGCCTTTGCCTCAAATCTCTCTCTTGACCCCCACAATTTTCCTTGCATATTTAAACCCCCTGCTACAACACATATCTAAAACATCTAATACAGTCAGAGCACTTTTTCCAGCAAATTTGATCTGATATGAAACAAACACTCTGGGCTTTAAGGGCTGATTTTCAGAATGTGATGGTGTTCACATTTTCGGTGAGCAGCACAGTGTTTTGTATCCATGGTCTTTCATTTATAAGACAATGACACTAAACATATGCAGAAGGAGAGTAAGTTGTGTTTGTGGCCAAACACTTCAATGTTTTTGACAAGCCAAGTCAGTCACCTAACCTCAATCCAAGTAAGCATGTGTTTCACTTGCTGAAGACCAGACTGAAGGCAAAAAGGCCCCAAAACAAGCAATAAATAAATATGGCTGCAGCACAGGCCTGGCAGAGCATCTACAGGGAACATGCCAAGAGTTTGTTGATGTCTATGGATTTCAGACAGTCCCTGAGTACAGAGGATTTGGAACCAAATATTTCATTTAATGAGAGTATATATCTTCTGATCTAAGACATCAAATGTCTATTAAGACATCTGCCTTACATACCTATAGAATTTAATTTCAGAATAACCAAATCAAGCCAACTATTTTTAAATGTGCATTGGTGTTTGCAGCAGTTGCTGTTGATTTTATTTGACATATTTTTGCTTTGACAAAATCATTATTTATTCAAGACAGGCTGGTGTGGAAATTAATTTTTACTGCTAAATCAGCACTAATCTGTTGAGGAAAAAGGTAACAACGGCAAACCAGGAAGCTTGACTCGTGTCAACATAGCTCACATACAGAAGAGGCCTTTTGAGAGCTTATAGCACATTAACATTAGATTATACAGTGGGCCACAGTGTTCAAGGTTTAATCTATCTCAGATATGAACAGCTGTGTTTCTTTGAAGAGCAGGCTAACTGTTGTCATGTTTCAAACAGTGCTCTTTGCTTTGTGCTAATAAATAAACCATGCATTTTAGATATAGCTCTTATTTTTTTAGATGTTCAGTGTTGGCCCTCTCTAATCTGGGAGTCCTTGTCTTACTTGAGAGGGGCCTTGTTTTTTATACAAGAACGTGTCTTACAGAGCTTTCAAAGCACACAAAGGTGAACTCAACATAACTGCTGGTGAGTGCTGAGATTTCTTTTTTTACAGCATTATGATTTCTTTCTGTTAGCTGCTATTTATCTACACTAATAATATTTCGGCTGCTCTCTGTCTACTGTTCCTTCCAACGGGCATTTTCACAGATGGAAAGGAGGAACTGTGAGTGTTCCAACAAAATACTTCTTACTAATTTAAGATCTGTCTGCTGTGGCACAGAAATCCCACATATAGTAGTTTGTGCATCAGCTTAATCAGCCTGGTTGCAACAACAAAAAAGGTTTATAGTCTTTTTTTGGTGATCCAAACCTGTTTTATTTTGGCAAGGAGGCGTCATTTAGCAGGCAAGTCTCTGACAACAAAAGCATCTATACTGAGCCAAAGCATGATCTCTGACCTAATAAGACCTAAATCCACAGAAATGTCAGGCTTTAACTTGAAAATCTCAAAGGTTTGGTCTGCAGAAACTTACACTGTCAACATTAATTCCCTGCGAATGGGCAGACTGAAAACAAATGAAGGCTGAAGGTGAATAGCTTGGATGCCAGATTTGGACTAGGTTTACAGAGTAAATCAAATTTTATGGTTTGATCAGTGCATAAACAACAAATTACCCACAAAAAATTTGGCTTTGAAAATGTAAATGTAACTTTATTGTTACCCAGAAGCTCATCAAAGCCTGGTAGGAAGTGCACTTCTTTGCATTTCCTGTGGACTCCCTGTAAGGTTTAATATTTATTCTGGAGTCTAAACAGGAGGCTTAATGACTGCTTGTACATTAGCCAAGAAAGAGATACACAGAAAACTACTATTTGGTTGTAAAACATTAAAGTGCAAGACAGGCTGATACCAGAGCTTGTTACATGAGAGGATGTGCTGAGCTGAGCTGGCACGCTGGAGCCAATTACATTCTGGGTCTTGATGAGCGAGCTTGCATACAAAAGGCTAAACAGGGAGAGGAGCTCTGCTCAATACAGAGGCTACAGGTCTGCAGCTTTCATGTTGCCATCACTGGCCGTTCATGTGCTGAACAGAGGCAGCCTGTGCATGCCCCTTCATAATTCACATCACCCTCTGTCGAATGGGCATAAAGATATATATATTTCTGTGTGCTGATGTTTGGATTATCACTGATCCTGGCTGCTAAGCAAACACTTGGGCCGAATTTAAGGGTATCTGTCATGCTAGCTTGCTTCAGCCCCACCCTAGAGACGAGAGCGAGGGTCATGAGACTGGAAAGGCTGACAAAAACAAATCTTTAATCAATATCCGAGCCCTGAACGCAAAACCCTCTCTCTTCCGTCTCTGTCTCAGAGCGCTCTGGGAGTGACAGTTTTTCTTTTTAATCTGTGCCCACATTGTGGAGAAATTGCAAGCTAATGTTTTGGCTATAGATCATTCAACAAATCGCTGCTGGCGGTGCATAACCAAAGTAACAGTTTGAATGCAAGCATTTTCCACAACAGTACAGTGGCTAATATGGCTTAAGGATGTGAAGAGCAATGTAACAGTCTCTGTTCTTTTGTAGCTATACCTGAAGCATGAGGGGGGAGCCAAATCACAGGAGAACAAACAGTGCTGTGGATAAAAAACTGGCTCTCATCTCTTTCCAGTAAGAAATGCTGTGAAACTGAATTAGGCCTATGGCAATCTCTGTTATCATTAGGTTGGATGACAGCCATCCACTGCGTTGGACCAAAAATCCCCCTAAGAGTTTAGCTCCAAAATTAGCCCTGGTTAGCCAAATGAGCTTACGTTAGAATATTTCATCAAGCGGGGGAAGAAATTTCAAGCTTGAAACAGAAACTTACTCCTTTGTCTTCTGCACATAAACAGAAGCCAAGCAACAAGTGATCTATTGTGGTGATTGATACTTTATATGGATCAAATATATATATTGTTCAAATTAAAATAGCAAAACTCTACCTCAATCATCACTTTAGCATCGTGAAGTAATTGCCTGTTTTATATCATTTCCAATGTGGCCACTCTATTAAAAATGAAGGGTACTCAGTTTATATGCCAACACTGAGTCCTTAAGCCCCATTGTTTCATCTGGTGATGTACCCTCATTTGTTACACCCCCTGTAACTAACAATAGTGTTTGTTCCAAAAGCTTACTTTTGAAGGAGCCACAGACATTTTGATCACTTAATCCCTGTATTATATGGACAGAATGAACACTCATACACTTATGCAGTCACAGTGAGAGGGACAGAAACAATAACATCACTTATTATTTAAATCATTGCACTTGCATCTCTAGCAGGGGATTTAAAAGAAACAGTTCCTACAGCATGCAGTCTCCTTGGAACTGATGTGAAAATATAGTCAGTAATATAACAGGTATCTTAATTTAACAGCCACAACTGGAATGTGAAGGATGTGACATGCATTTAGTATAATGACTGGTTCTGCAGAAGGAGAGATGTCAAGAGTTCAGACCAAAGGCAAAGGTGCAGTGGCAAGGTAACATGGTGAAAGCAGTTACAAGCTGCTGTCAGATGAACAGAAAAAAAATCTAGATATATGTATAAAAAAAAGGAATGTGGTTGAATGTGAAGCAGAGATGAACTCAGACAGTCAAGGTGCAGTGGTCAACTGATGACATGCCATCAATTAAAAGTGATCAATCTGATTGTGAGGCGTGAAAGAAGAATGAGAGGAGGTGAAGAGGGGGTTTAACCAGCAGGAGACTACTGCAATGGTATTTAGAGTAATGGGGTTTCGCCCCTGTAGTCTTCAGATTAGGACGCCACTAATTATTTGCAGCCAAATATCATGACTTCCAGGCTCATTTAATATTTTCAAAGCGAAAAAATGTATTAACCTCTAATATGTTATCAACTTTACACAGTTTTAAAACTGAACACAACAAAAATCTATTTCTCTTTCGCCCTGTGTAACATAATAAATTTTGTCATGATGTTTGAAACATCACAAAACGTTGCAAAATACTATTTAATTTGCACAGGCCTTGAGTATCTCTATCATTGATTTTATATTGTACTAGTAAACAGAGCACTTGATTGGACAAAGTCTATAACCTAGTGCTTGTGGGAGACCCTGAGCTTTACTACAACGCAGGGCAATATAAGGAGTGTCAAATTTCCCTGGCAGTAATAACAATCATTGGCCCATAGTCCAAGGGCTGGTCTCCCTACAGCCTGATGGCTCTTGATGGGGACACGGAGAGATGTATGTAGACTTAAAATAGCCATGTGTTAGTGTAGGACTGGGAAACCAATTATCTTTATCATTTGGCCTATAGCCTGTTCGATAACACTCTCACATACAGTAACATTACTAACCCCCACAAGCCAAAAAAAAAAAGTCTTACTGAACTTCTCTATGGCGTTGCTATGTTACAACAAAACTACAACAAAGAGAACATTACTTGGCTTTCAGCGATGGCTTCTAGGATGAGTGTTTGACCTGAAACACACACAACAGCTCTTGTAAAAGACTCAAAAGGTGTTGTTTTTTTCTCTCAGTGGGAAAGATACAAAAAGAGCCTGAAAGCCGGTGAAAAATTTGAACTAGACTAAATTTCACTGGGCATAATTTCTTATCCAGCTGTGGAATGACCACACAATATCAAACATGTGCAGGGTGGCAAAATTCATTGTTTATATTCCCTCAATGCTGGATGCACTATAATTTCATGTGGTTATAATATTATAGTGTAATATAGCATAATAAGAGGGGACTGTCAAAAAGTCAAACAGCTAAAAAAAAAAAAAAAAAGCTGAGGCCTATTACTGGAAGTTCAACAAACATGCACACACGGTTAACTGCCTGCAACAAACTGAAAATGACTCTTTATATGTTCTCAGCCCTTACCAAGCTCACCCATCCATAAAAATCCCATCTCAAGGAGAGCAGAGGTGAGGTCTCTCTCTCCCTCCCTCCCTCTCTTGCTCTGTTCTCTTTCACTTTCTCCCTTTTGCTTACACATGCACACAAACAAAACCCTTCTTTCTGTGTCATAACTACTCCCACAATTACTCAGACGATTACTCAGATCAATGGTTTACCTGCCTGTTTGAGCTGCTGTATTCTGCCACAGAGTGTCCTGGTGAGGCAGAAAAACCTCCAGGCTTAACGTATTAAAAAAAAAAAAGGGGGTGTCTGACATGGGGTACAGGATACTGTAATACCACGCAATAACATGAGGGAAAATAGCAAGACTGGCAAAACGTATTGTCAGTCATAGCTGTCACACATGAGGGGGTAACAGGAAAGTCTATCAACAATGTCCCCGTTACAGTCTGCATCCCCATTTCATAGATCTGCACAAGTGGTCCCATGCCATTAAATCTCTCAAAACATTCTCTTTTAAAAAATACCAAAAATATCTGGCGCGGCAGAGCTCTCCTAGTGACAAAACTTGAGTGAGGAGTCTAACAAGGGATTCTGGGTGAATTCAGACTCTCTATTTAGAAATTACAATACATGAGCACACTTAATTACCCAGTCTCTAGATCAACAGAGTCTCCGAGCAGTGAAGAGACTGGTGTATTTATTAACAATGAAGGGGCTCCTTTCTGCTGAGAAACAATCTGCTTTACAGAGGACAGCTTTTTCAATGGGTAACGACAGAGGCTAAAATTTCAGAAGCATTTTCTGAGGAGGAATGGAGGGAAAATCACCCGCAAATAAAATCAAGACTTTGGCCTATATTTCTGACTGATTTGTTTTGGTTGTGACAGAAAATAGCACATGTACACAGACTTGTAAGTGCACTGAAGCAATTCCCACAGAAGCTGGTTTTTACAAGTCATAAAACCTCAGCTATGATGTTGTGTTGTCTTTGTTCTGTGCCCCTAGTCTACAGTTCTCACAGAGCACAAATGCAATGAGAGAGAGGCAAGAAAGGCAAAGACTAATCTATTTGAAAACATATCGTAGCGTACTGTTTTTTTCAGCAACGCATAAATATTTTTGCACACAATTTAATCTTGTGAGATTTTAAGTCTTATGCTTAACCTGGGTTGATTTTTCTCCCCCATCAAATGCAGGTTTAAGAGAGGCAGAGAAAAGGCAAGTGCAGGGCCATTATTGATGGCTCAAAATGTAAGCTTTCTCTCTGAGGGTCTGCTCAGGTCCTGATCCCCTGGCCTCAACCTGAAACAATCACTCTTAGTTAACGACAACACTTCAGCTATTGACAGCGTGATCCCGTAAAGCAGACACTTCAATCAACAGAGCAGCCGGAGGAGGTGTTGTGTTGGAGGAGAATAAAAGAAGGAGGGGGCATGGGGACGGATGAAATCAAGAAGTAAATAAATGAATCAATGAATGAATAATAGATTGGCCAGCTAGTGGCCTCTTGGAGCAGCAATGCAGTATTAATAACTGACTCTTACTGTTCGTCTCTGTGTCATCACTGATACTCTTAGGTGGACCATGGCCAGCATAACACACTGCTGATCTGTACATTCGATCCGGATTACGAACTTTCTTCAGTCCTTCAGGAGGCAAAGAGAAAAGTAGAGAAAATCGAGGAAAAGAAGCATTTTCCGAGCCTGTGATATCTAAGTAAACTCCCCATGCAAGCAGTATCAACAGAGTCTAGACAAGAAATACATTTAAAACAAAAAACAGCTGTTGGTCAAAATATGATGCTAATAATATTATTATCTATAATAATAGTAATGTTAATAATCACAATCAATTTATCTTTTTTCATGTATAACAGTGAGGTTCTCCATTGACTGGATTTTTTTGTACCTATAAAGAAAGCAGTAATAAGGGTCACTGTAGCTCTGGCCTCGTTTGATACGGGTCAATAACACTCCCTATTGTATCAGTGGTAAACTGGATAAATCAATACAATCAATCAGTGGAGACCGTGCAAAGCAGTCAGTAAAGGTCTATTACAGGCAGGCATTAGGAATGATACGTCTCAGCAACCACAGACCGGACCTGGGTCCCGTCTATCCACACCTCACTGATTCAATTCAAAGGCTGGGAGAAAAAAAAAATGTAGCGCCTGATTCAACACAAAACCGTGAGAGCAAGTCGTCCGACATCGGGAGGTGGTTAAATTCATCCTTCTTTAGTACAAAACAGCCGAGAAATATTTATACCATTGCTGCACAAGCACTTTTGTAAGTTAATGGCTGACTGCGTGCTTACTTGATGTTTTGCTGCCGCTTCACCCTGAACTTTGAGTGAAATGATAACATCATGAAACTTTCTAAACTGCACCCACTTGAAAATTAAAGAGAAATATTACTTCTTACACAGCAGACGCTGCAGGCCTTATTCACTATATTTTAGAAAGCAACATTTGTTTATTGTTTGTGTTGCCACAAAAGTCCTAATTGCATTGGATTTATCTATTTTCTATCTACTCAAAACACCTGTGGGAGTTTTATTTGTCAGTGAACTTCCCCTTCATCATTGGCCTTGCATTCATCTAATTTCAAATTAATTTTAATGCTACACTGTTGTGCTAGGTCTACAAAAATCCCTGACAGTGCCGACATAAACTTCAGAGGCTGAAAGCATCAAGGTTTAACTTTAACACAGTGCTTCCTTTCCTGGTGAATCCAAGCATCAAAGGTTTAGCACTGCAGCTTGTGTTTACAAAAGTGCTTGTTTCATTTCTCAAATTTGGCTTTTGTACAACAACATTTGGTATGACTTTCTGCTCTAGTAGATTCATAAGACCATCGGCTATAGTTTTATCCAGAGCAACCTCAGTGCAAGACGTATCAAGTCTGTCTTTTTTCAGTGCCCTCCAGGCCTTGTACTTAAAGTAACGGACCCACAGTGCTTTTTATGAGTGTGAAGAAAAAAATACCCTCAAGGGCCCTGACAATCAGTTAGGCTGGAGAGAAATACCCCAGGATGTAAACATTACACCACTGAGTGAGACTGGGTCATGGCCCCTGGGTTTAACACAAGATGTAACCCTCAGTTGTTATGGGCCATCATAAGACCTGCCAAACAACTAAGAGGGATCAGCACTGCCCGCATACCACAAGGACAAAAGGTTACGGAAACACTGCTCAGCTCTGTCAGTGGCTACCTTACATCCAGGGACATGTCATATAAAAATTGTAATAGTGATCTTTATTATAATAAATGTTCTACATTAATGAACAGCAAAAGCTGGATGTGAGATTTAAGACTCAGCATGAAATTTCGATGTAAAAGCTATACGGGTCGGGTTTTGCACTGGACGACATCACATTTATATACAGGTAAGAGTCACTCTCTCTCTCTCTCTCTCTCTCTCTCTCTCTCACTCTCTCACTATGCTTCCCTTGCTCCTCCTCCTCTTTTTTCCACTGACTGGCCTCACAGGAACACTGAAAATAACTTAACCTGCTCAGCAATGGGACTTTCAAGTCAGGGTTTTCAGTGAGAGCTCCCTGTGTTGGAGACTGAGAGGCACCAAGATTAACAACTGGAGCCTATTTGTTAAGTTCAGCTATGTAGATGAATACATTATGGCTGTGCACCACAGTGAAGTCATTACTATCATAAAACCAGATGTCTTCATTTTTTGTCATAGCCACAGACAGATCCCTTATAGTAAGTGTGCTTCTGTAGCTCAATACCACCCCCTGGTGGGACTCTGTTTGGTGGTTGGCACACTGACATCCAAACAACTGAATTCCCAGTCTTTTATCGTTTCCCCTCACATGGACAGAGGCAATTTGTTTACACTCATTTGAAACATTAAAGCAATTCTACATCAAAAAGAATTCATGTTTGAGGTTGCTGACACCAAACTCTGACAGAGGTTTATTCAATTTCCAAGCCTGCATCAATACAGTATGAACAGCACAGACACAGCTGGACCTAATAATTTATGTTGAAATCTTTTTTTTTTCTCTCTCTCACTCTCTCTCAAATTATGCAGCCAATTTCAGAGCCTGGCTCTTTTGCTGCACCCTAAAGGTCAATATAAATCAATAAATCTAAAAATATCAGAAGTTTAGGGAAAGAAGCAAGAACATGCTGTATTAATGATCTATTATTCTACTCAACTCAGCTCATCAAAACACAAAAATTAAAGTTTAACATATAAAAGTATGGCAGAGCTCGGACCATAAAAAAGGATTACATTAAAACTAAAAGGAAAATTTAATTATGCATTCACGTGAGGTTAGCAAGCTCCAGTATATTCCACGAGATTCTATAAAATATATTTTAAAGTAGCTTTATATTTTTATTATCTGAGACTATCATTCTTGTCAAATGTGAAGCAGAGATTGTAAACACGAAACACGTCTGGTTTAAAGACTCTTCACAGTAAGAAGCTGCCACCAAACGACTCCATAAGAATTAACGTATTACATATTATCCTTATTTTCATATATTGCGTTGTTTATTTACTCACCCAAAAAATCCATGGGCCCAGCTGAATGATAACAAATTTCTTATGCATACGTTTAGCAGTAATGTAATCCTACTAAACAGGAAATAAGTAAGTCTAATGCATTTCATTTTAAGTTAGTGAGCCGTATTAAAAAAAGCTGAAGGGGGGGGTGAAGTCATTATTTTGCCCTATGTGTAAAGTAGTGTAATAGGCAGGCTGCTGGAAACCTACTCTCCATCCTCCCTGTTTCCTCTGGTGTGATGGCATTTCATTTCAAGTGCGATAGGGCATTGCAAGTCGAGCGGGCATTACAACGTTTAGATGTCCGCGTCTCAAACCCAAATACAGGCGAACTGGTAACCCGTAATTGACATTTGTAGAGACATAATATTCGCTCATTTAAAAAAAAGACATCACTTCTGACTCGCAAACACTATCCGCTGGATGCAGAAAAATTATCGCGCTTCAAGGGGGAACTGAACGACCCTCACCGAGACGGGAGAAATTATCAAATAAAAAATTTTAAAAACTAGACTAATACATTTAAAAAAAAAAAAAGACGTCCATGTGATTATCCCAGTGTCTTCAAAACAAGCTGCGAATAGCGTTTTCAAACGAGAGCCGTTTTGACAGATAAACTAACACAACCACGCCGCTTTTTTTAAAGCTGGGTAATAAGGAAAGAAGTTAGTCGATGCCAATGACATGTTGTCATTAACTTAGCCTTGTTGTTAACAACTTGAATTGCTCGACATTTGACAAGAATCCCGAGCGAAATAAATGGTAAACGCGGCACTTTAACCACGCTGACTATTTGTCCCCGTGGCGTGCTTTAAATGTGGGCTACGATGGGAATAGTAGCTGGCTAGAATGCAAGCTAATATTAGCTGGCTAGGTGATGTCTCCACGTTTTAGCTGCCTCTTCGGAGGAAAATAGCGGAGCCGTTTTTAACCGAAATTTTTTCCACTTGTCCTCACGCGTGTGTCATCCCCGCACGGAGTTACAACTGTTCTAAAATCACACAGCGGTCATACTAGTAAATTAATCCCATTATATTTCTCTTACCTTCCGGCTTGTTTTCGGCAGCCATTTCCCCTTCACGCGCAACATCCTCCTCCTCCTCACGACCGTGGGTACCACGCGCGTGCACGGCGAGGACAGCACGAGGAGGGACTGGAGGAGCAAGCGGCGAGTCGGTCCGGCCGAAGCGAACTTACCATTGGCTGCGAGGCTGTGACTGACAGAGAGGCTCCGGGATGAAAAACACATCTCCCCTCACCTTGACACCACCAGCCGTGTTTTTGTTTTTTTCTTTTTTTTTTTTTGCAGTGAATTTAAAACAGCTCAGAGGCGCTGCAGGTCTGGCATGAAGCTTTTTTTCGCGTTATTACATTAAAAAGATCTTTACGAAACAACAAAAACAACAACTTAACGCTCAGTAGGTGAAGCTACATGTTTTAGTCCTATCAAATACTGATTAGATAATGTTTGTCTTTGAGCTGTCACACCGAAGTTGTTGAACACTGAATAAACTATTTCAATCCTAAGTAACAAAAGCTGATTTTCAGTCTTCCTTAGACCGTTTTGTTCAACTGTTAACTGCTTAATGGCCTCAAATAAGCCTTTTTTTCACATAGACTATGTTCTTAACTCCGATAAATAAAGTCCTACCTGTTCCGTTAGACTTGTAACGAACGTCTCGTCATTTTTTAATATCATTAACAGTCAATAAGCTTGAATCTGTGCGTGGTTATTTTGATTTTAGGACTTATTTAACCGGATAGCCTATATACATTTAATCCACTCAAGTGCGATTTCAAGGGATCAGAACATATAGCCTATTACAAACAATAAAACATGTGAGACATATCTAATAGTCTAGGCTACGCAGTCTATCCAGTCAAGTATCAAGTGTCCAGATTACATTTGAAAGCCTGTGGACGAGTTTGTTCTCTTGAAGACAAGTCTAACTGATTTCAGACAATTGCACCATGATGCTGAAGGCTGCGGGGACTTCTAATAGATGGATCCAACCTCTTAAGCGCCCATTAGGGGCCGGTTGTGGAGTCCTAAACAGCTCTGTCAGGTACTGAGCGGTGGGTGACGCACGGATTTGAAGAGCACTGCCAACACAGTTACTCTAACTCTGTCCACTACACCGTCAAGGTTTTCAGCTTCTATCATCATTGCGCGTAGGCTTGACAATAGTATGGCCGCGCTAAATGACTACGGCCAATCTAATTACAGACCATTGTGCTTAATAGACTTTGCTTTTGGCACTCGCGTCAACTATGGCATTTACTGTGAGGACAGCCTTCATCTTATAGGCCTATTAACATGCTGGTGGCCGTCAGTGCTGAAATGCAGTTTGAGGTGGGGGTGCTGAAAGGACAGCTCCTCTGCAGCCTGCTGCTCGTGCGCCCCGTACAGTCAAAGGCTTATTGTTATTGCAAAGAAAGCAATAATGAACTAATGAAAGACCTAATGTAGTGAAGTGATTTTCCCCACCCTTGTCTTAATTGCTCCTGGGTGGATAGGATGCAGAAAATATCCGTTCAGAATTAGGCATGCATGTAGGCTACCTATCTTCTGTGTTCATTTTATTGAACCGATCATTTAAAACTGTACTCAAATCATTTATTTATTTATAAAATGCATAATTAACTTAGGTAGCTGTTCTTTTATTTGCAAAATAAGAGGAAGAACATTAATAACGATGTATCAAACATTTCATGGCATTGAAAATGAAAACGTCTTTTGGTTGGTTGACTGCGGTGAGTTGACTGCATGGCACCACTTCCATCTACTTTTTACTACGGAAAAAGATCTCGGCCTCATTCCTCATAACATTGCCAATAACGACGAATTACCGCTCTTTTTCATCGTTTTTTAAAATTAGTTTAGTAGTTAAGAACACGAACATAACATTTCGGGTTATACAGTAAGAGAGATGCAGAGAGACAAGCTAATGCGCACGTACGAAAGGGGGCACAAACAGACAATAGCGAATATGAAATAATAACAATAATGATAATACTTCATTAATGTTGTTAAAATAAATTAAAAATGGAGAGAAAAAGGTCTCTTGGGTCTTTATAAAAAAACATAAAAGATGTCTTTAAAAAGTTTTCACATTATAAAATATATAGAGGTCGAACATCTTAGGCAAATTTTTGGATTTATACATAGTGAGTATCTGATTTTCTCTAAACTTGGGACACAACTGATCTCGAACCAGGAGTCTGAATAGCGGAGTGTCCGTGGTTTCCAATTACAAGGAATGACTCTTTTTGCAGAAAGTGTAGCGAAGGCCACCGCCCCACGCTGAAGTCTAGACAGGGCCAAGTTCACTCGTAAAACTCCATATAAATGATAGGGTAAAGGCATACGTAAAAGACGGCATGAACATACCCTATGGATGCGGTTTCTGGGTCGTAATTCATCCCCAACGCAAGGTGGCGATAGAGCGTACGGAGGAGTCCACGAGCGTTGTAAGCGACACGAAGAAGGGATGACCGGGTGTAAACATGGCGTCTGCCTTGGACGATGAGGAGATTCAAAATGATGATTATTATTCCCTATTAAACGTCAGAAGAGAGGTACATTGTGCAGTTGTGATCTGAGTAAATATTTGTGCGGGTGCACGTAGCGGTCAGTCTGTAAACTTTCCCCGGTTAATATTTCACGGTCACTTGTATATTCACATGTAACTTTAGCTAGGTGGCTAGCTTGTGACCCACGACATTGATTTTTATGCTGTGACTCTTCGGCTGAATACTTTACAAGACATACAACAGGTTGTGGGGTTACGTCTCTGAGTTGCCAGCAGCGGTTGTCTGTTGATGAAGATACAGTATCCCGCTTCATGCGGTTTTCCGGAAACTAGCTAATGTGAACCAACTAACAGTTTTTTTTTCGGTTTGATAATATCTTTGACTGTGGACAGTGCTAACCAGCTAATGCTACAACTTCAGGTCTTTACCATGAATTATGAACAGTTAATTAGATTACTTCCATGTGTGTGGATCAGACGCCTTCAATTTCTATGATTTCATTAGTGTTGATATGGATATGACATTTTACAAACCTGTATGAAGGTTGGCATAGGGACATTCTGTTCTCTACAGCGACTAAATTCACTGCTGCAATTAAAATGTTTTTATTATTAGACAATTTTGAATTCGGTGAGCATGGGCAGATAGCATATGGAAAAAAAGTTTCCATATGCTATCCAAAAGTTTACATCAGAAAGAGTCATAGTCTGATTGTCAGTACTTAAAAAAATGAAACTTGATGGGTTAACAGTAAAAAAGCTTACATGAATGAAAACGCTAATTTTTGACTATGATTATTGGGGCTTATAATTGGGGATTTTGTCCTAATGTCCATCTCACAAACATCAAACTATAATCTTGAACTCAAGCAACAGCTGCTAGTTTTCTGCTGAGGCTGTTTTTGACTCAAGTCATGTAAAAACTCTGCATTTCTATTATGGCTGTTTTTCAAACAGGATTGGATATTTTACCAAAAGTTGTTGAATTATTGGTAAATTGTTGTTTGTAGGGGAGTTCATCTGAAGCAACATCATGTAGCGTGCGTTGTGTGTTGTTTACGAAGTTTTCCTGCAAGTTTCTCTTTAACATTTTCCCCTTTTCAATGCTGGGCTTCAGGCAACACAGGATGAACTGAAGGCAGCATACAGGCGATTATGTATGCTGTATCACCCAGACAAACACAGAGACCCTGAACTAAAGCGTCAAGCAGAACAGCTTTTTAACCTAGTACATGAAGCTTATGAAGGTGAGAAAAGTTTTGATCACATCAAAACATCTCTTTATGGAGCTGATGTTAATTTGAATATGCTCTGGTCTAAATTACAGTATCTGGAAACATAAAGTATTCTGATCCTTGATCTTGCTGGTGATTGTCCATGTCTTTTTAGTGCTTAGTGACCCACAAGCACGAGCTATCTATGATATCTATGGAAAGCGTGGACTTGATGTTGAAGGATGGGAGGTAAGTTCAGTTTTGACTATAGTGGCATGTATAGTGGCCACGCTTACATTTCGATAATCTAAGTTTGTACTGGGTTGATTGTGTGCTAGCACAGCAAATTTGATGCAAGTTTTACATCTGATATTTATTAAGTTTTTAAAAGTAACCATAATGTAAAAATAAACAAAAAATATCAGAAGAAAGGACACGTATAAAAGTTCTCCTGCGTATCGGTCACTCTTCATGGTCTTAACTGTAGAATAGTTTACTCATGGAAGACTATACAGTTAATCCTTCATCATACTACACACCATAATATTTTGACAATCCAGTCTCTTGACAAAATGCCTGCATTCTTCCAACAACACTCTCCTGTCCTGTATGACATTGCTTCTGTCACTTAAGTTCTTCTTTGGCTTTATCTCTGTTTTCTGAATCCTTCTATGGTCAGCAGTACAAATTATGAGGCATATGGGAGCATGAAATTCTGGCAAAATTTCTTTTACTGTTAGTTTTTATCTGAAGTCTGTGAAACGGCTAATCCACCCATATCTTCTTACTCCAGGTGGTGGAAAGAAAAAGAACCCCTGCGGAGATTCGGGAAGAGTATGAGCGTCTTCAGAAGGAACGAGAGGAGCGAAGGCTTCAGCAAAGGACCAACCCAAAGGTATGTTCAGGGGGAGATAACAAGCTTCACATTGAACTGAATGTAACATGAAGAGTTATTTGGCATTCTGTGCTTTTTATGTAAATCATTCATTAAGGCAGTATTAAGTCTTAAACCTGTTATTTTGCAGGGAACCATTAGTGTGGGTATTGATGCCACGGACCTCTTTGACCGGTATGAGGAGGACTATGAAGATGTGGTTGAAGGAGTCCCACATGTGGAAATCAACAAGATGCACATATCACAATCTATAGAGGTATTATGTCTCCCCAGTTTTTACAGGACTTTTCAAGTCCAGTTTACTACAATATGTTTAGGAATTAAAGATTTGTTACAAAAGATCACAAGTGAGACTCTTGTTGGGAAAGATTTTGGAGCTTATTTTATATTAAAGAACTTCTGTTTTATGTGTTCTGTCACAGGCTCCTCTCACCACAAGAGACACAGCAGTTTTGTCTGGCTCGTTGTCAACACACAATGGAAATGGAGGCGGCACCATTAACTTGGCCTTGAGAAGAGTCACCTCAGCTAAAGGGTGGGGTGAGGTATGCTGCATTTTCACTGGACACCATATGAACTCATTCTGTAATGCATACTATAAATGGCACACTTCGATTTCCTGCCACAAAACAACATCTGTCTGCCTCTGTTGTACAACACGTAGTGACATTTTAAGATGTGAAATTTGATCTGTGTGTCTGCAGATAGAGCTTGGTGCTGGAGACACCCACGGCCCTCTCTTTGGAATGAAGATATTCCGAAACGTGACACCACGATTGTATGTGTTATAGTGCAAGAAAAAACAAGTGTATTCATTGTGTGAGGTTTTTTTTTTTTTTAAGAATGTGAACTATGCAATGATTTGTCTTTTTCCATTTCCGTCTAGCTTTGTTACCGCCCAATGTGGGCTCCAGTTTTCATCCCGAGGCGTGCGTCCTGGGATTACCACAGTGCTGGCCCGTCACCTCGACAAAAACACTATGGGTTATTTGCAGTGGCGCTGGGGGATCCAGTCGTCTATGAACACCAGCATAGTCAGGGACACCAAGAGCAGCCATTTCACCTTCGCAGTGCAGGTGAGCGGCATATCTTACTTAAATTTTAGCCAAGACACTGTTTAATCAACAGTTGCTTGTCAGAGTTGTGCCAAAATGATGATTTACTTTTTTGTCTCCGCAGCTTGGCATTCCTCACACTTTTATGATGATGAGCTACCAGTACAAGTTCCAGGATGACGACCAGACGAAGATAAAGGGCTCAGTAAAGTATGTTGACAAAGAGGAATGTGTGCTATTTGATAAATGAAAGCATAAATATATATGAAAACCCTTTTTGTAGGTCATAATTAGATTGTCCAATATCAGTGTGTTTGGGTAGCAGCTCACATTTCTCTCCATTGACATATGCATCCTTTTTGTGCGAGAACTGACAGCTTCAATTCAAGTAAACTCTTGACAGAGCGAGGCAGTGACTTTGTCTTTATGGTACAGATCAGGTTTCTTTGGGACTGTGGTAGAGTACGGTGCTGAGAGGAAGATCAGTCGACACAGTGTCCTGGGGGCCACCGTCAGCGTGGGAGTGCCCCAGGGTGTCTCCCTTAAGATCAAGTAAGTGCAGCTCCTTGCTCCAGTTTCCTGTTGAGTGTAGTTTCCTCAGAGTTTTCCTCACAGGACTGTTGCTTTGACATCCCACGGTAATCAAGACGTGGCATCAGTTACATTAATTTTTTACAAGTTGTGTCTGTACAGAGTGAGAATCTTTGAGCCTATAGACAAGGAACTGGCCTCCTTAAATGCTAGTTATTCCTGTGATATGAGTTGTAACACTTTTACAGAGCATTTACAGTGTTTGTCTTCTTATTTTATAACACTTCAGAGAAAACTGGCAGAGATATATAAGACAGTAAATTCAATAATATCTAAGGTACAATCGGCACAAACTCACTGTTCTGTCTAACAGAGAGTATG
This sequence comes from Ctenochaetus hawaiiensis, assembly GCA_029783645.1. Lineage (NCBI taxonomy): Eukaryota > Metazoa > Chordata > Actinopteri > Acanthuriformes > Acanthuridae > Ctenochaetus > Ctenochaetus hawaiiensis. The sequence continues at coordinate 20,594,052 of JAPZDY010000002.1, read as the reverse complement.
GCACATACTTTCACTTTGCCTCTTGTTCATCAGAAATTCCCACAAATCTTAAATGAGGTTACCAATTTAGCATCCAGTTGGTGTTCTTTGAGGTATCAATAATGAATTCAACTTTTTCTGCGCAGACTAAACAGAGCCAGTCAGACGTATTTCTTCCCTATTCACCTGACTGACCAACTCCTGCCAAGTGCTGTATTTTACGCCACAGTCGGACCACTGGTTTTCTACCTCGCCATCCAGCAGCTTATTATTCGACCCTACGTGCGGGCCCAGAAGGAACAGTAAGAAACCTTCACTTTACCTTGGTTGTTTCATTCAGGAAATGTTATTGGAAGACGCACCACATGTATTATTATGGCCAGATTTTATGAGCTCATTTTATTTCTCCATTTATCTTTGCACTCAACAGAGACTTGGAGAAGCAGCGGGAGAGCTCGGCCTCTAATATAGCCAAGAAGAAACAGGAGGCAGAGGCTGCTGTGAGTATTTTACAGGCTCACACACAGCTGTAGCACCAATCCTACATGATGGTTCAGTGTTAGATAAGAGATGCAGGTATCATAGGTGACTGTCAGGAAAAATTACAAGTCCTGCACCAGCCAGACGAAAGGGCTGAGATGGGATTAGATAAGATGCAAAGTCTTAATGAAATTCATTAGTATAATCCATATTATGTGAAATCTCATTCCTCATGTCTGTCTCCTTTCCTTTCTCTGTGTGCCTCTTTCATCTCTAAAGGTCTTGCTCATGCAGGAGTCTGTGCGCAGGATTATTGAAGCTGAGGAGTCTAGAATGGGTAAGATCAGTAATATTTTAGGGATGAGCTTATCCTTGGAATAATGTTTTTCAAGCAGGTTGTGAAACTGTTTGATTTTCTTACATTCTGAACAGTTTCTCATACATTTTGGGTAAAATATGTCAATCCTTGGCTGGATGTGGAAGTGCAGTTTCTGTGATAAGATTTTAACTATGTGAAACGACATTAGTCGGCTCTCAGCAAACATTTCACTGTTGTTTAATTTTTGACTACTTTATACATCAAAACACCAAACTGAAGTACAATTTTGGTGATTGTCTAGAGCAGTTCAGTGAAATCCAAAAGGAACTGAACACCTGGCAAAGGCAAGACCTGGGTGTGGGCCTTTCCACTGGAGTAAAAGGAGACTCACTCTGTGGATATTGTTCAGTGTGATTTTGTGGAGATAAGGGTTGCTTTTAAACAGGGTTCAGTGGATTTTTTTAACGACCCTTCAGCTTCTTTTTCGACTAGTGATAATTGGTGCTTTTTAGCTTGTTTTTGATAAGTACACTAACAAAAAGCTCTCAGCAGACAGTATAATTTTCACCGGGGAGAGTTTGTCAAGTGATAATTGGCTTATGACATCTGTCACTGCAGAGGTTGCTTTGATTTTAGTATCATCAGAGGTCCCCTAGACTTTGCACTTGTAAAGTAACAGTTAATAGCAGTAATAGCAGTGTGTGCGCGTGTGTCTGTGTGTGTGTAATGACAGACACACAGCTGTGCGTCTTTATTCAATGGACAACACTTTATGAAATGGCTCCAGTATTGTTTATGCAGCATGCAATTAAAATTAATTGTGATGTTGTTTTTGTTATATACTTGCAAAATGGTTTCAACAGACAAGTCTCAAAATTAACACTGGTTCTATTGTGAAATATGTGGCTAAAATTGCCGGCATGAAAGACTCAAATTATTCTATAGTGAAAGGGAGGGATTAGTGTTGGACTTTTAATATCAGTCCATTTAAAATTGCGTCTGTTTGTCTGTTATTCTTGGATTTTTGAATCTGTTCTTAAATCAAAGTAAGTTGGCCGTTTTGTTAACTAACTTGCAATTTGGAGCACATTTATCCATTTAACTGCCTATTGATTAACACTGTCCTTGATGCTGCTTCCTTAAACCAGGTCTCATCATCCTCAATGCCTGGTATGGCAAGTTTGTGACAGACAACAGTAGAAAACACGAGAGGGCAAAGGTCATTGATGTTACTGTGCCTCTGCAGTGTCTGGTGAAAGACTCTAAACTCATCCTCACTGAGGCCACAAAGGTAAGTACAGTTTTCCAGCTCCAAGATTTCGAGCTCCACAAAATTTATTCAAAATCTAGACAATAAAGCAGATTTTTGAGCTGTAGTGTTGCTGTATCCATAGGTATTTTTCTAGTGTGTAAAATATTGATATATGGTACATATACTGGTTGAAAAGGTATCACAGGGCTACAAAGTGATATCCCTGACGTGCAGTTTGATGCTTCAGTCTTCTGCTTGTGTGTGACCTCATGTCGTCTCTTCAGTCAGGACTTCCTGGCTTCTATGACCCATGTGTGGGGGAGGAGAAGAGCCTGAAGGTGCTGTATCAGTTCCGCGGAGTCATGCATCAAGTCCTGTCAGCAGACACAGAACCACTCAGGATACCAAAGCAATGTAAGTCCCATGTAGTACGGGAGTGTGAGTGAGTGCAGGACTGCACGATACATTGACATTGCGATGTGCAGATGTGCAATAGTCAACACTGCAGGAAGTGCAGTATCCAGACAAACTATCTCACATTGCTACAGTCTTTTAGCTACTTAATACAAAAGAAGACCTTTTTCTCCTTGACTAATATACAAGAAAAGTCCACTTAATATCACCTGATTTTATTCAGTTTAAAGTTTCTTGAATATGCCATGTTTGATCAGCTCACACGGTGTTTTGGTGAAGGGATGCATTTCATCAACTTACCTATCAACCAAAATAGGTTGTT
>JAPZDY010000002.1:20566607-20591186 GCA_029783645.1 Ctenochaetus hawaiiensis | reverse complement strand
ATCAACCAAAATAGGTTGTTTGATAAACTGATCAAGTGGATGCCACATGCAGACAATTAGTGCCTTGAGGTATTTTTTGAGTGCATGCATATCCCTGATCATTACACATTGCCCTGATGATGGTCAAAGGTTTAAAAAAAATTCTGTCCCTGGGCTGATCTGTGCTCTAATATTAGAAACACTTGACACCCTTGACTCCCTTTAGCCAAGATCTTTCCACCTTCCCATGCCGATGTCATAGTTGCATGCTACAAACCAAAGTTTCTGAAAGTAATTTTTTTAAGGGCTTAGGGGGCAGAGAGGCCTTAATCAAGTGTAGTAGATGTATGAGGGGAGTCTGTTTTATTAGATTAGGATAAACCTTCAAGTGCTTAAATTTAAAAAAAGTATAAGTGGTAATATTAGTTATATGTACTTTAGTAAAAAAAAATGTATGCAACCAGTGAAATTTGCTGTATTTTCCACATTGTGTTACATTTCCATAAAAAAATGTATTGCAGTGACGTTTGTATCGCAGTATTTTGCATCACTTGCACAGTCACTCTATGGGAGTTGTGTCACAGTTTTGCCCCCATTACTGAGGCATTTATCTGTCTCAGCTCAGGTTTAATGATTTGGTAGACATATACTCTCTTGAACTGTCTAACCTGCCCCTGTTTCAGATGTTACTGACAGCTGGGGGAATTTACTTAAACCCTAAGCCTTTGTAGATGCGTTTGATGCAACATATCTTAGCATATTTTATCTTCACTCAGAGAAAGTCTCCTAAAATCCACTGAGCTCTATTACCTGCCAGCAGCGTCATTTCTGACTTCTTTGTTCTCGTTTTCCTCTGCGCAGCTCACAGGATTGATGCAGACACATAGGAGCCCGTCTGCTGACCAAAAAGACTCATCTCCCAGCTGTTTGACAGAAGATGGATAAAGCTGTTTTAGATATGGCATGGTTTGAAGTCCCTGTTACTCAGAAATCGTGCATTTACCTTTTTGTCTTTATATTCATTTAAGTATGCAGAGCGGAGTAAATGCATCACAGACTGGATTGATGATAATTCAGTGTCCATGGACGGGGTTGTGGCCTGCTTGAAATTCTAATGTGACACCAAAATCAATGGCTACCATCTTCCTCCCAGGTCTTCTAGCCTCCTTGGTATCCATTTATTTTTGGTATGGCTTGTAATTTATGATTGAGTCCTATTGACTGTATTGTATACAAACTGCAGTGCCTATGATTGAAGACATGTATGCACCTCTGTTTATTTGCCATATTATTAAAATCAGTCTCTCTCATGTTGCTTAACTATTTTGGTGCTTTTTCCCAAAAGAGAAAAAAAAGTGGTGAATTTTGTTTTAATGCTCTTATGATGACATTTATCTTGGTTGTTTTGGTTTAACTCAGGCAACTAAGTGTGAATATCCTTTATCTTTGGTGTGGCTGATGCAAGACAGCTACTGAAATGTGTGAACTTCAATATAAAGGTTGTTGGAAGTACTAAAAACAGCTACATGAAAGAAAAAGAAAATCCACGTGTGACAAAGGTGAAGCTGCACAGCTTCAGATTTAGTTCGTCCTGGGAAACCTGCACATGGGAAGTGTTGTGATTGGATTGAGTTTGAAAGAAAAGTTTATGTCTGTTTTAAAAATTATGCTGCATGGCAATCATCTTCAGTTAATGACTGTGTGCAATCTCTCTCAGTCAAACTGTTTAGTCTTTCACACTGCAGGTCTTCTCCGTATGACCCTTTTCTTGATCTGGGTCAGATGTTCATGAAGCTTCCCTCCCTTCTCTTGTTTTCTATTTATTGTGCTATAAATAGGGGTAGATTATCTGAAAGCACTAAGAGCCCAAAGATTGTTTCACTCCCTGTGAAAAATACAACCCTGCCGTTACAAGAAACATAATGAGTGGATCATGCAAAGAGGGTAAACATAATGACTAAAGATTTCCAGAAACCCCAAAACAACATTTTAACAATGTGTAATTCTTCAAATTAAGTTTGACAGTTTATTTATCAGGCAAATCCTTTTTCGTTTTTAAGGAGTGCAATTATTTTAACTCTGTTTCAATACCCATAATACTCAGTATGCCAGAAGAAGATTTAGTATGCCCCAGTACATACTGTGTCAAATACAGACTGCCAAAATGATCGGGATGTCCTTCTACATCTGGTCACATTTTGCAGTATGCAAGCTACCATTCATTTCTGGCTGTATGTACTTCATCAACTAAGCTGCAGTAGAGACTTTAATGAACAGTAGAAGTACGTGATTTGGGACACAGCCATTGTTTAATCATAACGAAAGTGATGACCAGTGGAATCAAAACAATCTCGCTTTAAAAGATGACATGAATCAGAGGTTAAATACTTTCCTTTTCACCAAAAAGCTTGGGACAGCACTCCTCAGAGTAAAAACAAGTGTGACTCACGCACTAATTATTTAACATAGAAATCAAGGTTTAAATTTCAGTTAAGTGAATATGTATTTTGGCCTGATGTGTCACGATATTGTTAATAATCAGAGGCTAATTCCATAAATGTTGTATTTTTCTATCTGTTCTGTGTTATTGAAGTAGTTATGTTTAAACAACACTTCACATTATTTTTCTATCCATACAAGCAGGTTTCACTGAAAAAAACTCCATCCTGCACATTTCGCTCTGCCCACTCATGGCAGTGACACAAACTGTAAAAATGTATTTACCAAAAGAGACGTCAGCTCTTAGTCACATTTATTGAAAGGTGGGCTGAGGTCATGTGAAAGCAAACAAAGCAGTGCTGCTGGTGATCTGAATAAGATAAATGTCCCAAACTTTGTGTAAACATATGATGGGTTAACAACACACTGTACGTGAATTTATATGTCGAGACGAATTAAACTGTAAATACTCTCAAACAACTTTTTTGTTGCAAATTAACTCTTGCCATTAATTTGATTTTAGTTTCACCGCAGCTTCTCCAACTTTCAGCATCATCAATGTTCACATATAAATCAGTCAACAATATAACAGTTATACTCACAATTTTATTTTATTTATTCTGAATTCACAACCAGCAGATTTTGCAGGAAAGCATTTTAAAAGCAAGAGCGTTGGTTTCTCACAAAATGACACTGCAGGGTAATAACACCAACCCGAACACCCACATTACTCTGAACTCAAACTCCTGCCAAACAGAGAACTTTAAGAACAATTCCCTTCAAAGAGAAAAATAAGTTTAACTGTAATTGTGATATAAATCTTCAAATTAAATGTTTTACATTGTATTTCTTTATTTTTTTATTTTTATCTGTTCATTCTTCTGATGAAATTAAGTGAATAGATTTTTCAGAGATTATTTACAAAATAAATAATTGCTCCTTTGTTGTTTAATTACACTTGCAATTTAAATGGAGTCAATAACCAAACCAGACATCAAATAAATGAATATATCAACAGAATTAAGCAGTACTGAAAACTGTATTGATCAGGAACACATAACAATGAAGGCTGGAGACACAGGTGTAATTTAACTACTGTTAGTACATTTACTTGAATACTGTACTAAACACCCCTTGATATATTTTTCTTGGGCATTTCCATTTTATGCTATTTTATACTTCAACTCTGTTTAATGTAAGACGGAATGTGGTAGGCCTACATTTTACTGAACTACATTTATGTAATAGCTTTAATCTGTTACTTTTTGTGTTACTGTTTTTCAGATCATTTTAGATAACATCAAATATGATCTAAAATCAGATCATATTTAATAATAATTTTTAAAAAATTAGGAAATACTAATCAATCTTTGGAATTTTATACAAATAATTGATTATTATAAGGTATTGGTGTGCTACATAATGATCTTCAAGCGTTTTGGATATCCGCTTGTTGCGTTGCCGCCGCTACGTAGTTTTGGCGCTTTACGCTTCTTACGTACAGTCTGCTGAGGCGCCCCGATGTGAGTAAGTGAACGCATCCTCCGTAAACTGAAAGTAGGAAGTGGCTGTAGACAACATTAGCTTGTGTTACTTGGCTGCGGTGAGATACTTTTTAAAACTTTAACCTAGAGACATCGTCACTAGCTTTTACTTTTGTCACTTTATCAAGCGACGTATCCCGTGCATCGTTTGCGTCGACTTACGTTACCTGAGGAGTTCGTGAAGGGTTCGCTAACATTACATGGCTTTAAGTTACAACACATAGTTTTGCATACGAAAGGTAAAAGCTGTTGTTGTCAGGCTGCACTTTTGCCTAGTTTTGGCTGATCTGACGTCTGTGGTCTGGCTTTGTATCAAGGGTCATTCATACGGCTATGGATTCAGACCAGCGTCCCGGTCCGAGGCAGAAACCCACGGCAGCCCCGGTAACGTTACCGTCCACGTCGCTTTCAACGGTAGGCGTGAACGCAACAAATGACTGTCAACATATCAAATGCAACTGGTGCACACGACTGTCATCAGTCGGTGGAGGATCGCATGTGACTGTGGACTGCAAACTAGCAAACAGCAACAAATAAAATGAAAGGCTGAATGGTAGCTATTCATAAGGCTGTAATAATTAGTACAAATGAGAAAATAATGGTTAAGAAAACCAAAAAATCATGGATAAAATCAGAACCACGTATAAGTATTACCCTGTTTCTATAAGCCAGTTTTATTTTGGCTTTTATTTGAGTTTTTCACAATGAAGAGCTGCAATGTTAATGTCAATATGCAAAGGTCAGTTATAATGAAAACTGTACAATTACAATAATGGTGTACATACTCAAGTGCAAATTTGCAGAGTAATGTGATTAAAAAAGACAAAGACTGATACAAAGGACAGCGTTTACTAACAGGATGTCCTGAGGAAAGAAGGTTTTTCTGTCTCAAAGCTCATATTTGAGCCTTCTTTGAATGCAACCAAACTGCATGTTGCATTAGACCACGAAATCTTTCAAAAATTATGGTTCAAACATACATAAAATGTTCACAATCTGCCTCTTGAAAACCATTTACCCACTGTCTGTTCCTGTCAGTTCTTCCCCATTCCTCTCGACATCCTGGAGGAGATCCTTCTGAATCTTCCTCCTGATCAGGTGGTCCTTGTTTGTCGATTAGTGTGCCATCAATGGAAAGAAGTGGCGGACAGTGAATCTTTGTGGAGAGAGAGATGCAGAAGAGAAGGATATCACCTCAGTGATGCTACTAAAATACCCAAAGACTGGAGGTTGTTTTACCTCTTGTGCAAAAAGAGAAGAAATCTCCTCAAGAATCCAAGAGCAGAACGTAAGAGGCCACAGAACTAACTGTACTTGACACTTGATGACCTTAAATCTTTTGTTTTCTGAGGCACAATTTAACAACATGATTTCTCTAACATTTTCCCTCTCCTCTTTGTTTATATAGAAGACCTGAGTGGCTGGCAGATTGTGGAGAACGGTGGTGATAAGTGGGCAGTTCGCAGAGTGAGAGTGCCGCATCCAGACGAGACAATACAGAATAATTTTGTGACCTCTTACGGGTGAGTATATACCAAGGGAGTTATAAAAAAACTGTGTTTTTATGTGCTACATTTATATTAAGTTGTAACTAAAACATTTACTGTCATTCAGCATGTGCAAGAAGTCACAACTTATTGATTTAGAGAAGGAAGGCTATAACCCATCATTTATGGATCAGTTCCAGCCAGACATCAGAGTATCTGATTGGTAAGTAAAATAAACATGAAGCTCTTGTCGAACGCATTTTCTGTTTATGACCTATTGAACACTTTCATGACTTACTCTGTAGAAAACCATCATCTGGTATATCACATGTGTCTGGTATCAGTAAAATGGAGGTAGAAGTCCACCTGAGTCAGGATGTTCTAGCTTAAAATGCTGCAAACATCAGTCTTATTTTTAGAAACGTTCTTGAGCTGTTAAAGTGACAAATCCTAACCATGTCAGGCTCAGCTGAAGGTTTTTTCTCACCTTCTTTTATTGGTTCTTGATAAAAAAACTAATAACTTGTTGCCCTTTTTACAACCTTTCTCTTTGACTGCTCATGTTTATGCCCTTTGCGCATAATTTTAGAAATGTGATCCTATCATCAAATGTCAGAAAGTACTTTTGTAAAAGCAGTTTTACCATAACTTGTAAAAATAATGTTAAAAATGTAAAAAATAAATGAATCAATCAAGAAATAAGATTTAAAATAAGTTAAAAAACAGAACAAAACATAAACTTTTGCAATTTGTAAACAGCATTAGAAATGTTAAGAAAATCAAAAAAACCCATACATTGAGGTTCTGTATCACTAAATGAATTAACTGATTAAACACTGATTTGTAGTGTCCATAATTTCCCACCTTTTTGTGTGTTGTAGGTATTCACCAAGAACAGACTGTGGCAGTAAGTATGAGATCTGTGTAGAGTTGCTGAACAACAGAAAGAGGCCTGTTCAGACGTTTGCTCCTCAGACTGTTTACTTTGAGCAGTGGAATGAAGAGAAATGGAATCAGGTTTGAGCAGAACATGACTCATGTGTTGTTATAATCACATGTAGAGGAGGTACAAAGACCAATCTTACTGATATGCATTTTTTTCAGATGACCCATGTTTTCCACAACTATGGACCAGGAGTGAGATTCATCCGTTTTACCCACGGAGGCAAAGACACACAGTTCTGGGCGGGATGGTATGGGATTCGTGTAACAGACAGCAGTGTTGAAATATGTCCAGCAAAGGACACATAACCCTTTGGGGTTCATTTGATGCCTGCTGCCTAAAAATACAGTTTTTAAGTTTGCAGTTTTTCAACATGTAAGAAGAGTGTTGTCTTAGTCTGCAAAACTGTAAATATGTGCATTCTTTTTTCTTAAATGTTACATTTTTCCAATTTACCTTTCGAATTACATTGAAAATGTTAAGACATTCTAAGTCCCGTAAGGGCCTCAGTGGAACAGTGAACTACAGTAACGGACCTCATTTGGAATAAAATCCATTCCTCATTAGCGCTAGCCTGTGGAAGATCTCAACATCAAAGAAAATTTGTCTTTTTTGTCAGTATAGAATGTTATTTCTCTTTGGCATGTCAGCCTTAATGTGAATTTTTCTCACATTTCACACATTTGTGTGAGTTGTAATGCTGAGAATTGGCGACACACAGCTGTTTTTGTCATTAAATCTATTTAATTGATTTGTCTTGATCAGCCTTGGTTTTGCTCTTTTATACAGTATTATAAAAAGGTTTATATAGACCTCATTATTCTATATTTTATGTTCTGGATTTATAATACTGGGCTTAGGTGATGTTTATGATTGATAAGTGAAATATAATACAACTCTGACGTCAAACTGAGTAAAGATCAAAGACTAGGTTATTGCTTGTTCTGTCATTTAATTCTCGGTTCACCTCAGCATCCATAAATCCCAGTATTATTAGTTCAGACTGTGGTGGATATTTATGTGAATAAAGAACTCACAAATGAGTTGTTTCTAGCCTCTGAGGTGCACACAGACACGAACAACCTTTAAGGAGTTTCAGGCTAGGAGAGCAACCTTAGCCACCCTCACTGTATCTTTGCATTCTGTGTTGAAAACACTATCAGAAATAACAGAAATTTGTCAAATCTTGTCAGTTTGCAGCTGCACCTTTGTCACAGATTACTGACTTTGCTGATATGCTTCAAGACAGACTCCCATAAGTGCTTTATAAAAACACAATGGCTTTGAGAACATTCATTTGTCTAACAAGCACTCATGACAAAGCACAAGTGTGTTTCTCATCCGTGCTCCTTTCTCCATCGGCAGAGTTTTCCAATTATCCCTGTAAAAGAAGAGACAGAGGAATAAATCCATCCCACAAGGGAAGGACACTGCTATGCTTTAAAGTTTCTGCAACCTAAATGGTCAAACTGACCAGCTCATGATCCAACTGTCCTGCATGCTGCATGCCCTGCACCACACGCTGCAATGCAAATGAGAAACAAATTCAGCATATTATATAGTTGACTTATTATATGATAAACGTAAACATAAGCAGTGAATACTATGATTTTTCTGTATCTCACTGGTGCACACACGTTAAGCATTCATTTTATTTTGTTCTTGTCTCATGTTTAACACAACTGACAGAGAAACAAATGTGCTTAAAATAATTACATGTAGCTACTTGAACAGAAGTAACTAAAAGGTCTTATTTCCTGTCAGTAAAATGTTTGGTTAAATTACACAATCAGATACAGAAAGAATATTTTTTATCAGTCTCTCTGTAGTATTAGTTTTTGTCTGTTTGCAGTTAATGTAGACTTTTAAAAGTGAGGATGGGATGCTGGGGGGATTCCCGACAATAGGTCAAATGAGTCTCAATCTGCTTAATACATCCATGATCTCAACGCGGACGCAGTGGCAGCAGGACACGCCCACCGGTCTTACGCCTTTGACGTCACTTTCCGGAAGTTTTGAGTATTCTAAGAGGGTTCGCTTTAAAGTCTACCGAATGTCGGGGGGATTTTACGGTGTTTTTAGAAGAACTGGTGCGCCTTCCTTCGCCACGTCATGTTGGCAGCCAGCGGAATGACATTTGTAAAGTATCATTCACACACAGACTATAAATAAGGAAACAGAAAGTAACTATCATCACACGGAAGGAGGCGATCGTTCGCTACATGAAGGGTCACGTTACATTTGTATTGTAGCTACTTTTACTTCACTTAATACACCTCGAACCGCTCACTTCCGCGTTGCGTGTTATCAGATATAACTAGTGACACTGTGCTGCACACAGGTGCAACCTTAACCTCGCATAAGGCAGAGAGTAGATCATATCGATTGAACGCATTTTGCCATAGTGTTTGGTATAAAAGCGTCAGTAAGCTGGGTGTTTCCCAGGCATGAAGAGGAAAGCGAAAGCTATGGGTGCAACCGGGAGCTCTGATTCTGCCTCAAAAGACAAAATGATTTCGTCTGCAGCAGCGACAGCGTCCTCTTCGAGGGAAGACGTAAGTGCTTCAGTCTCTGAACTCAAAAGTTGCTTGACTGCTCACGAACTCAATCATGACTACAGTCTGATAAAAATTAAAAGTGACGCTTATCATATTCGTTAAAATTAAACGATGAAAAGTCAACTAGTCACATTGTCTTTACCAGTTAAAACCCCACCTTGTCCTTGGCCTTCCTAAAGCACGGCCTGCTCAAAGGAAGCCTGTAAGTAAACACGCTGTGTGATATGCGTGCACGTGCGCACGCGTGTGTGTGTAAACGCTACGTGTGTTGCAACTAATTTTGAAAATATCTCCAGACTAACATCCGTAGACTCAGGTAACTTTGAGTTGCTGGTTGAAGAGAAAACGGCATTTACTTTTTTTTAAAAAGCCACGTCACATATTTGACGCCTAGTCAATTTGGCATAAAAGGAAAAAAAAATGTTTCCTCTTTTCCTTGCAAAAACATTGACCACTTATTTGTCGCCCCGAGACTCCCTTCAAAAAGTCGCGCATTTATAAGTTGTGAGTGTCGGAAAAACGAACTTGACTTTGTAAATCACCGTCTGCAACAAATCTATTGTCATTTAGACTTTATTGGAAATTCGGCTAACTTTATGTAAAAATGTAGGGTACTGACGTCGGTTCACATTTGTAAACTACTGACCAAAAATTTACATCAAAATTATGGCACCATTAACGTCTTCCTAATTGCTTGAATATTGGTTTGATTAATTTTAGGATGAGTTAATATAGACTTTTTTTATATTTCTGTGAGGCTTGCTGGACTGTTTTATTCTGGGCTCAGACTGGAGATCCCATTTTCTTTTAAGATGGGAAAATATGACTAACTATGCTTTCCACTATTGAATTCACTGCTTCAGTTTTGTTTCATAAGCTTTTCCCATTGGTTGTTCCAAATAGGCCAAAGAGCAGATGTTAAATCCTTAGATTTTGCTTTAATGCTTTGTGTAATACAGAAACAAACCTCTGAAGTCAGCTTGGTTGCTGTGATTATATGAACAGTGCGGCACACTGATCCATGCATGTAAACTGAACTGCTTTTCCGGAGTTTGAGTTAATTTGTATCCTGTCTTTTTTCCCAGCATTTCTTAATTCCTGTGGACATCCTGGAGGAGATCCTTCTGAATCTTCCTCCTGATCAGGTGGTCCTCATTTGTCGATTAGTGTGTCGTCAGTGGAAAGAAGTGGCTGACAGTGAATCTTTGTGGAAAGAGAGATGCAGAAGAGAAGGATTTCCCCTCCCTGATGTTTCCACAATAGCCAAAGACTGGAGATGGTTTTACTTCTTGTGCAAGAAGAGAAGAAATCTCCTTAAGAATCCAAGAGCAGAACGTAAGGGGACACAGAACTAACATTACATAACATTTTTTAGTGTTAAAGCCATTATTTTCCTTCTGAGCAACAAATTAGCTGTAAAAATTTGCTTTCTCACAATTTTCTTCTTTGTCAATAGATAATGTGAAAAACTGGCAAATAATAGAAAATGGTGGTCATAAGTGGAAAGTAGAGGACGTTATGGTGCCACATCCTAATGAGACAGTCCAGAAAAACTTTGTGACTTCTTTTGAGTGAGTCAGCCTCCAACTGTGGTACAGAAAACATGGTGCAGTTATATGTTATGACTCATTTCTAAAATATAATAGCTGTAATCATTTGTTTTCTACAGCATGTGCAAGAAGTCGCAGCTGATTGATTTGGCGAAGGAGGGATACCACCCATCGTTAATGGATCACCTCCAGCCAGACATCAGAATATCTGATTGGTGAGAAGAATACACATGAAGTGCTCTCCCAACTAAGTATTTGCTCTATTAATATAGAGCTTGCCAGGTCTTATAAATGTATGTTTATACATTAATTCATTCATACATTCATTACACATGAGCTTACATATTACCTATAATAATTTTTAAAAACTGCCAGAAAAATCGTAGGCATATAAAGGCCCCCGACAAAAATACTTCCCTTTGGTGGTTTCCATTAAAACTAACTGTAAAAGCTGCCAACACCTGATCTATGTGCTCATGTTTACTTTAGGTACGCACCACGATGGGATTGTGGCTGTTTATACGAGATTCAGGTGGAGTTGCTGAATCAAAAAAGGACACCTATTAAGAAGTTTGCTCCTGAGACTGTTTATTTTGAGCAGTGGAATGATCAGCAATGGAATCAGGTATGTATAAAGCATGAGACATTAATCTGTACAATAAAATTAATAAAAAAAACCACACACACAAAAACAAAAAGAAAAAGGACAACTCCAGACTTACTGAGATGTGTTTTTTTTTTTCAGATGACCCATGTTTTCCAGAATTATGGCCCAGGTGTGAGATACATCCGTTTTACCCACGGAGGCAGAGACACAAAGTTCTGGGCGGGATGGTATGGAATTCGTGTTACCGACAGCAGCGTTGAGATATGTCCAACAATGGGCACATAGATCTTTGGAAATCACCAAATACCTGCTTCCTGCCTTTTACCTAAGATTGCAAAGTTGCACTAAATCTTATTAGCCTCATGTAATCTGCTCTCAATGCAGCACTTTTACAGAACATGAAGTAATATGTCATGAGATTAAGTAGTATTTTACAGCAAAACTGTAAACGTTGTAACTAATTGTCATAACACAAGTGAGAGCGAGAATGTTAAAAAATCCCAATAGATCCTCATTGAAAATTTAAAACTGTTTCCTGAAAACAAATTAATTTTACTTAAATTTTAACATTATTGGATTTCACTACATTTGGATAAAACTTAGGTAATTATCCATTTTGTAGTTTGCCACTAGACATCTTGATCAAATCAAAGAAAACAAGACTCAGTTTGATGACATCACAGAGTAGCTTGGAATCATGGGAATTCAGTGGCAAAATTAAACATACTGTTACACTGAATAAAACAATGGTTTTCTCTGGCTTTGAACATTGTTGGAAACGATGGAACGAAGCGATGGTGTAAATACACAATGAAATATATTACAAAGATATGGATGTTTTTAGACATTTTATTGTGGAAAATGAAACTTATTTTGTTTCACCAACTGGTCAGTGAACATGCCGTATTCAGTGTCAAGGCTGTTTATATAAACTACCTGAATCCAATGTAAATTTTTGATGCTCAGTGGTATTTATTAAAAGATGGAGTGATATTAAAATGAACTATATATGAATATATCAGTGGGTTTTCTGATGTCATTATGTGTGGCTGCATCTTCAGTAAGTCCAGAATGAATGTTACTTGGCTCTGGACAAGAAAAGATGATGATCTCTCAGACTATGATGGAATCTGTCAACAAATGTAATTGTAATGCTACAGCACTCCTGTTTGACAACCAGCCTGAATGAAATATTATTTGCACTGCTCTTTAATGTGGAAGTTTTGTTTCTTAAATTGTATAATAATAATAATAATAATAATAAAAAAAAACTCTTGCTGAGGATTTTTTCTTTTTTATTTGACATGCAATACTTAATTTATGTAACAACAAAAACAGACAATTTGAATTTATGTTTATTCATAATACTGGTTTATTGTAATGCTAGATACAGTACAACTTTGATGTCAACTTGAGTAAGAATCAAAGAGTCCAAGAATCTCAGTCTTAACATTTTATGGGTTAAGTAGATTTCAGTGTCATCTCGGCTTCTCTAATTCTCTGTATCAGTAATGCACACATTGTATTCAGTCAATAAGTTATGAGTTCTTCTCACTATATTTACAAGTTCAAGAAGGCCATCCAGGCATGGAAATAGTAAAAGACAAATGCAAATAGTGCTAGTTCAGTCACTCAAAAGTATTCACAGGGTCTCAAACAACATATAGCATTTCATATGACCTGTCACAATGTGTTATCTGACTTTGGATGCTATGATGTTAATGATACTGAAGAGCTGCAGCAAGTATATTCAGCTCACAAACTAGTTCATTGGCCTGGGGTTATGGGCCGAAATGTTCCTGCAAAGTTCAGCCCCCGCAGTTTTTGAGAAGCATTCGTAACATGCATCACCTTCTTTTAACTCCTGTCAGAAAAAGTAAGTGACTGGTAAATTGTAAGGCTCTATCTCCTTGCATGTTGTTGCTTCAGTTGGCAGCGGCTATTTTTGATATGACTGCCAATGGAGCGTTAACATTGCATTTAAAACTGACGCTCCATATATTTCCCCCTTCTTTGTCAACTTCTGTGGATTTCTACTCTGACAGGTGTCAATTTATCAGGTCTTGTTTTGGCAAACTCGAACTTTAGTGGAGCATAGCCTAGAAATGTCATATTACATCAATTTTTTTTAAGAACTACCCAGAGGCTATGATGACTTTGGACATGAAACTATTTAAAATTCTGTGAGTTTTGATATTATCAGTTTTTAAGAAATGTTTAGAGGACAAACAAACTGAGGTCTTACTTTAGCAGGATTTATACTGTCAGATACTCAACCAGTGATTCAAGAACAAAGCAATTTCAACCACATGCAATTTTTTGTGCCAGGGTTGAACATGAAGTGGGAATTAAAAACTTAAAGATGCTGTATACATAACATTTTGCACCAATTACTGTCAAATTGGTTCTATGTACTGTATGTGAAGCTATGATGTCGAGTTTAAATCGTGCTTAGGAAGTACAAGAGTGTATGGCAGCTTAGTAAATGCTGACAAGACACTAAAAAAGACACTAAAAGGTTCCTAACAGGGAATTGAACTCTGGCCACCTGATTGAAAACAAGGAATCCTGCAAGATCTAATGAGACCCATTTTATATACAGACTGCACTGTATATTGTGGCTCATCACTTAAGACTTGGTAACTTCAAACAGTTGTGATCACATTTCTCAGCCATACTCAAACTAAATCATGAGAGATAAAGTGAGAAATTGTACTGTTTGGTGCAAAAATGTCACATACAGAAACTTACAAGAAAATAACCCTGAAACGTAAAAAACAAAAACTGTAGGGCATATTAAGACATTATTTGAGAATCTGACAAATCCATCATTATCAGCTTGTTTGTGTTTTACAGAACAGTTGATAAAACAGTAGCTCTATGAAGATACTACTTTATATTACTTCTAGATTAATACTTATCCAAAATTAACTCTAAATATAATGTGGTCTAACTGGGACTTTAAATCATTGTTTTTCCCAGTTTTTTGATATATTTTACATGGTCAGTGTTCAGATCATGTAAGAACATTTCAATGGCATCAAATCATTACAAACAGCATCAAATGTAACTCAATCTTAAAATCACGTTCAACACATTGAATATGTATTCAGGTTACGTCAGTCAGAAGGCAAATATTTCATGATACCTCAACTCATGTTGGAATGTGCTTGAGCAGCAAACCTCTTCAGTACTGTTAACCTAGATTTGAAAACTGGTGTGGAGAAGGCTGCGATGGAACTTAGAGCAGAACACATTTACGTCTTTTCTTAGGTTCAGGAGGCTCCAGGGCAGCCAGTATTGCCTCATCAAACACATTCTTTAATCCTTTCTGTGGAAATAAAATATTAATATTCAAAACAGGGCTATGTTTCAATTACAAATGAACATCTTTAGGAAACTAATTGCAAAAGAAAGCTGAGCAGAAATTGAGCAGGGCGATCAAAATTTTCCTTTATTCAAATAACATTATACAAGACTCTCCTCATGATCAAGTTTTCTGGGTAAAGACAAAAGCCCATGGAAAATTTTGATGCTGCAGTAGAAAAAAAAAGTTTTCCTGTCTAAGACAGAATGTTGGATGAATGCTTGTATAGTACAACTAATGCTTGATAGCTGAATACTGAGATAATACAGAATGTAAGTTAAAATAAAATAAAAAGAAAAATCCTCAGTCATGTAGTTACACAGATTTGCACACAAGTTGAAAGAATAATTTAAGATTGGCACTCTTATATCAGGCAGCACTGAAATTTTTGATTAGGCCAAGTTGAAAAGAAAGCACACATGAACAGAAGGGAGAAAGTTAATGG
Organism: Ctenochaetus hawaiiensis; assembly: GCA_029783645.1. Taxonomy (NCBI): domain Eukaryota; kingdom Metazoa; phylum Chordata; class Actinopteri; order Acanthuriformes; family Acanthuridae; genus Ctenochaetus; species Ctenochaetus hawaiiensis. The sequence goes on along the minus strand of JAPZDY010000002.1, from coordinate 20,576,267 downwards.
GCACAAAGTTTTTAAGTTTAAAAGAGCATTGTGATTATTTTAGTGTCAGACATCTCTTTACAATGAGTAAGCAGCAGACGATCGAGAGGCAAAACAAGATGCAAGAAGACATCAGAACAAACAGCACTTTCTCTTTCTTTGAGTTTCAGGGGGCTCTAAAGCAGCTAAGATAGCCTCATCAAATACGTTCTTCAGTCCCCGCTACAGAAAGGAAAAGAAGGGAAAAAGACAGGCACACAACACAGAGTTAGGTGGAGTTTTTAGCCAAATGCTGTTAGCAAAAGACAAGGCAAAGTATTCCCACCCTTGTTAGAAAAGTAATATTTGAACACACGCATGCATGCCGGCTTTAAGTGATGTTTAATGGGAGAACTTACCTGTGTTAAGGCTGAGCACTCAACATATTTGACTGCCTTAAGGTCACGAGCAAGCTTTTCAGCTGTCTCAGGGGTGATTGGCTTCTGTTTGTTCTTGGCTAGCTTCTCCACTGTGGAGGGGTCATCACGCAGGTCGATCTGAGTGCCTACCAATAGGAAGGGGGTCTTGGGGCAGTGGTGAGTTATTTCAGGAACCCACTAGAAAAAATTTATAAAAAAATAAAAGACAAAACACTCATCACTCAGAGGTAAATGCAGGTTTTGGACGGAGGAAAAAGGAAGGACATTTTACGTAAGTGAACAAAGTTGCCATGGGGCTGAAATTGATAAGGAATGGAACAACTCTTTAAATATATTTGTTATCTGTTGGTAACATACACAAATATTCATGTGTACAAGCGTGTAAGTGTACACTTAAATGAGTGTGTATGTTCATGTGAATCTTGAAGTTATATTTTGTTAAATTTGTTTATTTATCTATTTTCCCATATGCTTTGTCATTTGGCCTTGAGATATATGTACATATACACAAACACAGACTTAACAAAGCAGGATCCCCGTTAAGCTAGATATTACTGAAATGCCTCCAGAAATATACTCTCAAATTTTGCATATCAGAGTGCATAACTGAATCCTATTCATAATCCCTACATTCATGTTTTGCTTTGCAAATTGGAAACAGAAGTACAGTCTAATAGTCTTCATGTTGGACTTGCTTTTTAAATACTACATAGTTCACACTTGTTGAAGGCTGTTATTTGTGATGACAGGATCCTATAAATTTTCTATGAAAATTGGTTTGCAGTGTTTCGTGACAGGAACTGTCATGAAAATAAATACTGAACAGCAAAACGCGCTGCATGACGTGTCAACATCCTGATAGAACCTTAATGGGAATTTTGTTTGCTTCAAATCAAATTTTTCAGATTATCTATTAACTAAAGTTATATGTGTTTATTCAGTTGTTATATATGTGAGAGATAATACCCGATGAGGCATCCATTATCAGGAATTAACAAACTATGACTCTGTACATAGAATGGCTGCAATTGAAGAGTATCATGCAATCAACCACACCATTGTACAATAAAAACCTTTATATACTCTTTGTTCAAAACAAACTCCATATCAATAAAAATCCACAGTGCTAAATGTTTTTCTAACCAGTACATTGTTGGATAATTTATTATTCCCATGAGCATCAATCAATGTGTAAACCTTAAGTTCTTACTAAACTACTTTAACTTCTCCTTTACTCCTCACATAATTTTATTATGCAGAACAGGATATTATAATATGGAGAATGCCATGAAGGCAGTTTATTTTAAGATAGCTGAAAGGAGAGGGTGTTAATAGATTTGTGGGTCTACAACGCCACAGCTTTAAGTTAGAACAGTATACTTACCTTTTCTTTAACGTTCTCAAATGAGGAAGGTGAAACAACTGAGAAACAGACTAAGAAGACATCTGTCTGTGGGTAGCTTAGTGGTCGTAACCGGTCATAATCCTCCTGACCTACAGGGAGACCACACTTCAAATTAACTTGCCATGTGACAAACTAATAACTGTATTTAAACCAACTCTATGTAGCTTCTGTACAAAAATAGAGATAGACATGAGACTCAACAATCCACCTCCTATCTCCAAAAGTTAAATCATGTTGCGTTAACTCAATTATGAATGTAAATAAATGAAAAGCAATAAACATAACTTACCTGCTGTATCAAATAAGCCAAGGGTGTATGGCTCACCCCCAATCATTACAGTTACTGCATAGTTGTCGAAAACCTTTGGAGAGCAAAAAGATTGGCATTACATTATTTTTTATTAACCCCTCTTAATTTCTAAACCAACACATGTCAATAAGCATGCACATGACTGTAAACACACCTAACTTACTTACAGTTGGTACATATTCTGATGGGAATTTGTTGGTGGTGTAGGAAATCAATAGGCAGGTTTTTCCCACTGCTCCATCACCCACCACCACACATTTGATAGTCTGCATCGTTGTGCTTTTCTGATTCTGCTCGTAATAACGTTGACTGCTGGGAGAAGTAAAAGGCATTAAACATATAGCGTTATGATTAACATTTTATTCTTAAAATATTAAAAGTGACATACTTCTGGGTTATCTAGATGTCCAAACCTCAAAAACTGCTAATGATAGCTTTGGCTAAGCAAGGAGTCTAGAGGGACATACCATGTTTCCAACTAGGTAACGTTAAGTGTCACACCCCATAACCACAACTGTCCAACGTGCTAACGCTAGCTATGGACAACGTTTCTAACTTACGTTTTGGCTTATTTACCTGGTTAACTTCAATATTACCTAATTAATTTCTGGGCCAACCACACAACGTGATTATATCTACTTAAATGCGGTACTGAAAATGAAAATTTGTTTGTGTATCGGTTAGCGAGTTAGGCTAAAGCAGTGCTAGCAATCAGTTGACAATGCTAGCTAGCTTAGCAGTCGACGGGCTAACGTAAGCTCGTAAACTATTGCTGGCTTAGTTGCTGTAACGTTACCTGAGTTTCTGCTAAGAAGGCGAAGTTTGAAACGCACATCGAAACTCGTATATGTAATATACCTGCACACAGATTTGTAAAAAAATATTAGAGTTACGTACCAATGTCCCTCCGTATCTCCGCTAGTTTATGTTAGCAGTCTGTTTCGCCGGGCGTTGGCACCAGCGAGCAGTAACTTGCTACAGTCAGTGAGAAGCTTCACCGACTTCCACCACGGCTGTCAAGCTAGACAGGAAAAATACCGGACATCACCTTCAAACTTAAATATTTTAAAAACATTGCACACTGCTCAGTATAAGAGATATGTACCAAAGTAAATTCGAAGATGTCAAGGTTTGTATTTTTAGCTGCTAGTTGAGAGGACTTGTCCAAGTATAGAGGATTTGTATAATTCATTAATAGTTGTTTCCCGACTTGTGCTTTTACTTTGAAGGGTGCCTCGCTCTGGTAATGGTAGCTAGCTTGACAGGAGTTCATGTGAAGGGTTCCTGCAGCAGAAGTGGTGACATCACCTTTTTAAATCCCCTCACCTGAATATGAGCTCTTCTTCATCCACAGGACACTATAGCTAGAAGGTCATCCTACACAATAAAGTACAGATTGATTGATTTAGATTTAACAGAGATAGATAAGAGAAATTCAACTGATTGAGTAATTTGATCAAACATCTTATTTGTAGCTTATTTACTCTGCTGGTCCTAAGAGCCCAGTATAGAAAATTATGATAAGAATACACTAAAACCAACCTCTAAAAAACTGGTTTGCTGTTGTTTTTGGTACTAAGTTATGTTTTAAGGGTACAGCTGCTTTTACAGAGGCCTTATTGTATGTCACAATTGGAAATTTTCATGTGTAAATAAAACTAAAGATGGCTGATTTACATTTATTTGCTTCATTTTCTAGGGGCCTAGTATTGTGCGCACTGCTGTCACACTGTCATGGCTTACTGGAACTCACTGAATAGAGTTATTGTTCCTGCCATGTTATTGTTAGTGTTACCAGTAACACTAACAATAACTTCACCTCGACAAGTCAAAATGTATTCAGTAAAAGAGACCTTGAAGGTGTCCCTAATGTTCTTCCATTCACAGGTACATACAAGAAGGTTACAGACGATCAAAAACAACCAATGATACAATTCAGTACAGCAATGAATAATTCAGTATATGCCCAATGTACATAAATTGAACATGAGGTTCTTTACAAAAAAAGAAATGAAAAAAGATTTTATGCAGGGTTATTGCATTAGATTGTACAGGTGTGGCTAATATACTGTTAATATGTGCTCTTCTCTGAAAGCAAAAATCAGCAAACACAATTGTCCAGTTTCCTGCAGCGACATCAGTAAGGTAATAAAATCTGCTTGACAAGTATCACAAATCACTACTTCCTCTTTTAACTAATAATGTTTTCTAGAGAATTTTTTGAAACATTATTTGTTGTAACTGGAAAGCACCAGTTTTTCCCAACTTGAGAAAAACACTCCATATCACCTGTGGGTACCCAACCTCGGTAAACTTTCTTTCATCAAAAAATTAAGCAGCACATCACCATCATTCCAATTCATTATCTGTCCATGATTTGTCTTTTAAAAGCAGCACAAGAGTTGAGCCTTCAGTTATTCAAGAGGAGATTTTTATTCTGCATGGTTTTCAGACCCTGTGAGTGCAACCCTGACCAATCTTGTAAAATCCCCTTGAAATGGTGGTTAAATACAAAAAGAATACCAACCTCTGAGTGTCCATTTAAAATCTGCAAATGGATTAAATGAAAACCAAGAGCCCCAGTTCCCCAGAGGTGCTAATTTTAAGGTGATTGGATATTTAAAAGTTGTACCTAAAGTTATCTTAGGTCCTGGCACCGAAATTAATGAGGTTTTAATCATTTAAATACAAAGAAAAAAGGAGTCTGAAAACCTCTTTCTCACATGGTTTATTTTTCAGTTTAATTCACACAATGAAAGAATGTCCAGGGGAACAAATTATTTTTTTTAGCCCTTCCATGAGCGTGTTTATAATTCAACCATTATTCATAATGATTGTTTTTCCAAACTTGGTCATAAGATTTTCGGGTTTATTGTTGAAACTATTGGTCCGGCCACATTTTATTGCAGTCTTTATCCTCCACGCAATGATATGTGTTGATACCAAACAACACAACATTAAAATAAAGATTATCCAACGTAGAATGGCCCACCAACTAGTAAAAACAAACAAAGACATAAAACATGATTTGAATGATTCAGTTTTTGTATATGACAATGAAAATACAATATATCCTCACCATATTTCGTCTTGTGTCACTGGTGATAAACTGGTTGGTGTGTTTGTGGTGGCAGATGTGGTTGTTATTGCTGTAGAAAAGAACAAAGAAAGTGTAAAAAAATACAATTAATGACATTTCAGATGGATCAACCCTTTCGTTTAAAACTTGCAGTTATATGCTGCTAATTTTTACCATCTTTTACCACCAACAAGCTGAGTTTGGTAATTTAGAGTCACACATATGAGCTTTTACTTTCTGGGTCAGTAATAAATGAGTGCTATTAATACAAGAATTTCAAGAGGCAGAAGTAGCAATGCCACAGATATAATGGTGTCTGAGCCAACCAAGCTGAAGTATACCTGTTTGGGAGACACGGAGCCTGACACCAGTGCGGAGGTTCTTCCCCCGTCTGGCGATGACACACCAGTACATATCATCATCACTGGAGCTGAGAGAAGTCATAGTTACAGTGAAGACTCCCGCCATCTTATCATCTGCAATGAAGCTTCTCTCATTAGGTCGGTTTTTGGGTGTTTTAACCACGATGGCGCACAGCTCATACACCAATCCCCTGCACCAGTACTTGGTATAATCCCTGAACTGTGGGTCGTACTGACAAGGGACTGTCACGGATCCTCCATATGCTCCTGTTACCACTGCTGGAGCCGACAGCTTAACTGACTCCACAGCATGCCTTGTCAACCAGAAGAGAGAGAGAACTGGAGCTGCGAAAATACAAAGAAAAAAGATTTCACATGGCATAAGTTTATCGTTCTTTCCAAGTTACTCCGCCATTACACAGCTGCAGTATATTAAAAAAAGGTGCTATTACCATAAAAGAGGCCAAGCAAAATCCCTGAGGTCCTCATGATGGGAAGGGAGAGAATGTTAAGCAGAAGCAAAATGTGCAACATTTGAAGGGTTCCTCTTATTTCTCCCATGCGGTAAGATTGTGCAATCAGAGGGGGGGGCACTGAAATCAGGGTGTTGGCTCTGTTTATTTTTACAGATATGTGTCTGTAAGGGCATTATTTTGTTAAAATCCCACATTCTATAAATACTTCTCCAATCTGTAAGACGTTATAGTGGAAACTGAAGGCCAGTTTATTAAAACAGCAGGTGGCACTAACAACCAACTGTCAAAGGACATAACATGTCATGGGGAGAACCAATCATCTTATCAGATATCTCTATTGTTTTTGCGCAGTTTAGAAAGCTAGGTTACCGAATACTGCATGAAGCAAAAGAGGCATGGGAAAGTTTTTTTGTTTCCACAATCATGCAATACATCTATCTATCTATCTGTTGTTTTCTTTTCAGCTTATCAACTGCATTATGAGGTGCAGGCTAATCACACTTTGCATAATGTTTTCTAAATCTGGCTTGGAGATATAATTTGCTGTGAGACAAACAATATTATCATTTGCCCCATTGCCTCACATCCATTGCATTTGTCTATATGTGCATTTGATTACATCCTCCAGCTTTTGTTCCTCAATTTTGAAACCTTAAGCCACATCTTAAGCCACACTGTACATTTTTAATGGCTTGATAATGATGTAATTTATGTTGTATATTATCGTAAAAGGTAATGCTTGATTTCTTTTCACAGTATTTGACTTTGCTTTTTTAAGTTTTAGACATGAGCTGATTATATTTCTCACATTTTGTCAGAAAATGTGACGTAGGATTCATTTACAGAATATTTCTTGATTATTAACTTGATTATTACTTCAATCATAGTAATGGAATAGATGAACAGTCTCCAAGTTTAGGAAGTGGGAACTAAAATGACGCTAATATGTCCTTTAAGGTTATAACCCACGTAGGAAAATAGAGAACTATGTCTGAGAAACAGCACTAGTGTTGTTAAGCAACAATAAGGTTACAACACACACAACCACAAATTTGTGTTAAAAACATCCTTTATATGGCTTCTTAATAACCTATTAACCTATTAACCAATGCAGGACTGAAATATTGAAAAATTGCAGCATGGAAACGAGCCGCTGTCATTTACTCTGGAACTTATTTTAATTTTGTGAATATCTAGGCGCTCTTAGATGAAGATCACAAATTTTACTTTTAAACTAAGCAGATGAATAATATGAGTTCATCTATGATATATGAAAGATGATTTATAACTCTGGGAAAGAACTTTTAGGAATTTAGTGAACTTTCCTGAGATGATTAAATGATCTTTGTCAAAACTCAAATTGGACTGTTTTTACTCTTAACTATGAAAATCAGTGGTCAAATGAAACCACTTTTCACTCACTTTCAGTCCCTTTGATATTTGTCATCTTTTTCAGGCCTCCGTGACAGCCATGGCAGGAGGCTTTATGGTTTATGGATTGTCTGTCCGTATGATGCTACGTCTCATCCTCAAGAACTTAATATCTCAAAAGTGCCTTTATTGAATATCATCAAATTAAGATTAACACAAATGTCTACTCAGTGATGAACTGATTAGATTTTGGTGGCCAAAGGTTAGAGGTTAAAGGAACTGTGACCTCACAAAACATGTTATTCGTCGTAACTCAAGAGGTCATACACTAATTATGGCAAAATTCTTTTTACAAATGTCTAATAACACATGGATGCAAACTGTGATGTGGTTATTAGTTTTGATTTCTGTGACGCACCATAAAAAGCTGGTTTATTTTAATGAGCCAAAAGGCATTACTTCTGCTTTTGGGCTTTGGCTCTGCCAAGTTGTTTTTCCCCTAACACGAGCACATCTTTAAATATTTCATCATCTAAAATATAGAATGATGCATCATAATGGAAGCTAAATAATTTGAATAGTTCTCCACTTATCCAGTGAATGCTTTGGATTTTAATGCAAATTCCTCTCCATGACATATTACAATCCTCTCTCAGTATAGTTAAGGTTGTCAAACATTTTTACCATCACATATCTGCAGTCTAAACAATTTTTTAAAGTTAAATTTGCTTTGCTATTTATGTGAGTTGACTTCTAATGTTTTTTGTCACTGTTGAACAGAGACAGTAAATTGCTGAATAACATGAAAGGCATATTTGATAAGATGGATTTATGCACCTTAAATCACAAGTAAACATCTGTTTTCCCTCTTGTTCTGCTGCATTTCCATGCATAGATATGCCACTTTACAAAATAGGATTTAAACATTTACATTTTGTTTTTTTCTGATATGAGCTAAGAAGTTTAATTACAATGTTTGCAGGTCAACCATTACTGGTAAAATATAAACATTTGTGACAACTTCTTAGATGTTTAGTGTTTCGTAAACAAGCCTTGGGTTTATTTTTTCATTATATTTGCTCTGGATTATGCATGGTTTTATGAATGAGTCCTTCACATGGGAAGGAAATGCATAAAAAGATAATATGCCTGGAACAGTTATACAGAATCATATTTCAGTCTTTTAATGAGCACATTTGATAATCTTCTCTAAAATCTTTTGGAAACAAACCCCTTTTTGGCAGATGTCCTGTTTTTCTTAATCAAATTGAGAGTGTATAAAAGTGAGTTCGTCTGCAAGATGACCTCCTATAAGGGAAGCACTTTTTGTGACAGATAAGTCAGTGCTGCTTTATTTCTTAGTAGCAGATGGTCTCCTAGTAAAATTTCTAGGATTTGAATATACCGTACGTTGCATCCATTTTCAGAGGGCAGTTTTTGAGCAGTTTTTTTTTCCAAAAATGAAAGATAACTATGTGACTTTTAATTTTACAGCTCTGGCCCTGCAGCTGCAGCTTGGTAAGCAGTCTGAATATGGGATAAAGTGTGGATGTGTATATTTTCTTTTATGGTCAGAAATTGCTTTGCATAATTTTCTTGGTGTGGAAATGACTGATTTCCTTTAAATTAAAGGCCCATCCTTCATGCTGTCGCACTACTTCACAAACTGGGTGCAAAAACAGACCAACTTCAACTATTTAAATGCCCAGTGACACCGACCCACGCCTGTGTAACCATCCTCTGCATGCCTTTACCACCATAAAGACCAACTGACTGGCCATCTTTGGGTGAAATGATGTGGAGCTTTGCAGTCTGTTCAGTGCCCTGAAAAACACAGGAGTCACTGAGAAATGTTTGCTTCTGTTCTTTAAAGGGAAATAACCCCAATAAAGGTAATGAAGTTTCACTAATAAAGGACAATTAGCGAAATGAGATTGTTTTAGTCGTCACAAGCGGTGTAAAATGTCAGACTCCTTGGCAGGAATGGCTAACCTAAGACTCCTCTGTCTGGTGAGGGATGAACTTTGGGTCTATAAGGGAAGATATTTTACATGCATCAGCAGACTTGACACATTAAGTTCTCGCAAATGGTGTTGAACCCTGCCCACCGTCAGACCGTTATCATATCAGTCATTCCCGAGGAAGTAACAGTTTGATGGGCTTGACATTGCCTGGGAATATCAAACCACCAGAGAAGGCTCTCCCGGGGAAAAGCAGTGCTACTCTGGTTTCCTGGAGGTTTGTTTGCTATGTCAGTAT
>JAPZDY010000002.1:20534697-20558044 GCA_029783645.1 Ctenochaetus hawaiiensis | reverse complement strand
AAGGAGAAATGAGAAAAAGAAAAATAGGTTTTTAAAACACTCAAAGCTTAACTGCAGTCACTGTTTTGATCACCGTTCGAGGCTCACTAATGTCTTTTTGAAGTGGAAAACAAATTAAGAATTGTAGGGTCATTCTGCACAATTAAGCTTAAACATCCAAGTGAAATAATAGCATAACAAAACACAGTTGGAGACAAGCAGAGCCATTTCCAGTTCCTACACACAGTTTCAACACTAGATGGTGCACAAGTGTTGCATTCATGCACAATTCAGGACAAAATCAATACAGTCTGACTCATTAGAAATATAGTACTATTATACAGGGAATGAATAAAATATACTGATGGAGGAAACAACAGATTAATAGATTATAACACAGAAATGATCACTGTCTCACAAATATACTCAAGCTATTGTTCATCTCTTTCTCTCTCAAACACACACAGAAAACAACGTTTCTTTGTAAGTCTGACACATGCTTTTACTGATGGCGGCTGCTTAAAGAGACAAAACATCAGTAACAGGGCTTAAAGTGGACAAAAACAGCATTGCCTTGCTCTTCTCTGTCTCATCTCCATAGGCTGACATTTAGCCAACTCTCAATCAGAGGCCTGAGACAGTGCCAGGACAATGTGACAGGAATCATAATCTGATTGCTCTATTTTTTTCCTCTCGGCTCTTCTCCCTCCTCTACTTTTTGCCTTATCTATATACTGTGTTCCTTAAAGGTCCAGTGAGCAGACGGAGAACAGCACATGCTGCCATACATGATAAAAAAGGGGTAAATGACATGGATTACACGCTAATACCTCCAAAGCCCAATCTATTTCCTCACCGGTGTGAAGTGTATATTTAATCATGCGTGCGTGAGCATCATAAACATTTCAATGCTTGCACCTGTCACGTCAAGCAGAAATACATGATTCAGTATATGCATTAACACAAGTGAGGGGATTAGCTGAAGTAGACATGACACAGGCTCCTCTTAGAAAATTTATCTGTCACCTATCCACACTTTTCCAGTCACTCCCCGTAGCCCTGGATGGAAATGCCCTGCAGTGCACCCCCCCCACAATCTCCTCAGGCCCAAAATAGAGGCAAGGATACGTGGTATGCAAACAGACATGTCTGCAGGGCAAAACAGTGCTTCTCTATGAGCCTCCATGCTTTCTAAGTCATAAAGAACTTGTGAAACTAGATGAGGGGATCATAAAGTTATCTGAACATAATTATTTGGAGTAGTTTCAGAAAATGAAGTGTCACTTTGATGTGAAATCGTTTCTATAAAACTGATTGGGAACGGTCTTTGAGCAAACTCTGTCCATTAAACGCAGATGAATCCAATCCAAAGATCATAAAACAGGGATTGAAAGTGATCTGATTTTTTTCTTTTTGAATGCTAAAGCTAAACTGTTGTATAGAGCAGCCCCACACTGTGTGCTCAGGGCCATGTTTATGTACAATACTCCTGATTTTACTCCAGTTACATTTTGATTGGAAACATAATTGCTTCCTGGATCTTGTCCGCTCGCATTTACTTCAATTATTATTTTGGCATATTAGCTTTGTTATGATATTGGCAGGTGGAGATTGAGAGGGAATGGCATGCAGTTAGGGCTTTGGGTGGGAATCGAACCCAGGCCAACACAGTAAGAAATCAGCTTCAATAGCTCACCCACTATGAGATCACACACCGGGTCACAACAGCTAAAATTTTTTAGGTGTAGCAAATTAAGTTATATGAAGGTATTTTGGTTGAGTTATAGGAAATATGTGGTTTTGTTCACATGGGCAAAATGTAAAGTGGTCCTGTTGAGCATGTGTTAAAGTCACTGTTGACTTTCTTAAAATATTTAACAAATGCATAATCTTTCCATAACTTTAGAGGTGATATGGACATTTCAATGTAGTATATCATCACTAATTCAGGTATTTCTTACTTGCTGTGTAGTTGGTTTAGATATGCTGCATTGTACTTTTTATACTTTATGATCAGATGTGTTAGCTAAGAAACTTAACGCTACGACAATTCCTGAGCCTCAGAGGTCAAGGATGACATGTGAAATCAACGTAGCTTTGCTGTTGGCTCAGAGATCCTTCAGCCATATCAGATCTTGGCAGTAAACTCGCTCAAATGTAAATATTATGATCATTTTGGATGTGTCAAAATTTTTAAATCATCTCACCTCTATATTTTTTTTTTCAGGAAAATACTTTCATTCTGCACCTTTCTAAAAATTCTGTGGATGTGTTATTATTTAAAAAATATTGGTTTTCATGCAGTTGTTGTCTATGTGACCCTCAAAGAATAAGATCACAATTTTTTCAAGTCTGTCTCAAAACAACAGTCAGTTGCATGTGAATGCTGAACGCTGAAGCTGTATTCTTTGGTGTAATCATTCTTACTGTTCATACTGGCACATAAAACACTACTTCACCTGCTGATTGATAAAATCGACTCTTCTCACGCTATACTAAAATAAATTCTGAAGTTTATGTGAAGCGAGTATGAGGCTTCAGCAGTCTGAGTCAGTAAGAAAAAGGCCTGATCGCAGCAGGGAGATCTTCTAATACAACTACAGAGTTACAATGAATCTGATTCAGATGAGTGCACATTAGTTCTTTCAGCTTGTCATTTGAGCTTCCTTCTGTATTGGACCCAGTACAAACCGTATTTTTCAACAGTCCAGGCTTTAACATCATGTGAATAGAGGTTTATGTTGTTGATGCCGATCCAAAGACTTCAATCGCGAGTTCCCACCCAGGATTTCTAAAAGCGCAGCAGCCGATCACATCTGGAGGCCTCTGAAAATAACAGTTTCTGTCAGCCAACCCTCACTCTGTTCTGCAGATGAATAGAGTGATGCTGCATCTGTTGATCCCTTTTGCATTGTATATTGACTTATTATACTCCATTGCTCAAAGTGTATTTACACTTGGTCTTCACACTGTGATCATCTTAAACTTTCACAAAATATATCCAGCATCACATAAACATTTGTGCCTGATATTCATTCACTGTGACATTTCTTCAGGCTCAGCTTTTCACACCAGACTGTACTCATCTTTAGATTTTGGTTTGCAACTTGTTCTTTTGATGTAGGAGAGTGGACTTTAAATCTTCTCGGTGGGACTTTGAGGACAACAAATCCTGAAATATATTATTCATCAGGTGCCGCTCAAGTCCAGCTCACAGGGTTAAGGGCTGTGAGAGGAATAATAAAAATACTGCCCTTTGAAGCCTATGCTAGAATAGATATATTCTTGTATTGTCTCCAGACAACAGTTAGCCTGAAATATTTTGTTAATTATCTTAGAAGACCATTTAAAGAATTATTTTCCATCAGTCTTATTTAAATATCTTTTTCTTTTACTGCCAAAAATGAGATGATAGCTAAAACTAAGTTTTGGTGAAAAACTATTATATTTTTTTTTGTACAGTTTGGGCAAAAAAAAAAAAAAAAGAGTTAGAAACAACGTCTTGTTCTTAAATTTTAAAACTTTTTCTTTCTTTTAGTAGTTCAGGAGTTTTTGTCATCATAAACTACGTTTATTAATTTGTTGTCTGGTTTTGTCAGTAAAAAAAAATGTCCCTCCCAAAAATTTGGGTCTCAATTTAATTCTGAATGAACGTGTCAATAGACTTTATCATAGTCTTCAGTGATATATTTTGAAAGCTATGCGTAAATTAAACAGTAACATTATTAATATGAAAGACAGAGAAATCTATCTAACTCCTTCATGCTACCAGAAGCTGGAAAAAGAATATTTCTGGAACTGGCTTAAAAAATTACTCAAATGAGAAACTGATGAGATAAAACTGATTAACTATTTTTTCAATCGTCTAAACATTGCAGCTATATTTTTTATAGTAAATAGCCCTTCTTTCTTTTTTTGTGAAAACACATATGTTCCATTTAGTTTTAAAATTTACTTTCTCAGCTGATGTTTTGTGGGAAAGAAAAAAAGGTCAGAAGAAATGCATAATTTGTTCAAACAAATCACTCACAGAGGCGATTAATTCATATTGACGTGTATTTTCAAATTAGAGACATGCCGTCTTCTATCTACAGACTATATTACAGAGGACTGATAAAGAGCTTGGTCACATGGTGTGAGGACAATCACCTGGAGCTCATTATCACCACAACAACTGAATCTGTGGTTTACTTCAGTGCTTTCAAATATAGAAGTTGCTCCAGGTGGGCACCTAAGATTAGCATCACCAATTTAGTATCTGACCAAATGAGAAATATGGTCACAACCCTCTGTTCCTGAATTGTGGTGTTGAATAATGGCCAAAAAAGTGGTTTTGCACAAACATTATGAATGAAAGTGAAAGATGGTCCTCACCAGAGAAATCTTAGACTGAGCCAACACAGGAATAGATATCAAGCATTGTGCCCACAGATAATGATTTGAGTGTGCGACTTCAGTGGCTCTAATAAAAGGCAAGTGATGAATTCAAAACCCCACAAAAGGAAACAGATTTCTCTATCGGGGACTGAACCAGCTTTTTTTTTTTTTCCCCTGGAGATTCTTCTGTCAGAGGCAGAAGACAGAACAACTCATGCATGCAGCTGTCTGGTAATATATGTTTGTACACACATCAGGACACCGAAAACACAATGGTGATTTATTCTTTTCTATCATAAGATGTCTCTTGCTTTTCCTTTCCTCTCCTTCTCCCTGCCCTCCTCTCCCCCGCCTCTCCCGACACAGTTGTAGGGGAGCAGAGCAATGATGCGTGTCTTAGTGAAACCTGGTGAATAGTAATGAACCGAGCCTGTGTGTTTATTTGAGGGAAGGCAAGAGGAAGACAGAGAGAGAGAGAGTGGAGTGAGAGGCAAAGGGAAGGGTTTGTGGGGAAGGAGGAGGTGGAGGAGGGGAGCAGACTGTGAGTGAAAACAGGGCTCCTCTTGCGGCACTGATGCAGCACAAGCAGCGGTGGGAAGCACAGTGGTGACTGACAAGAGATGCAGTTGCAATAATCCTTCACACACTTTTACATGATCGCCTTCTCTGCGTGTCACGCGGCTCGTCAGCAATTCTGATCAGGACGACGTGACGTCACTCATTAAAACCTGCAACAAACTGTAAAATTTTCTCTGGGTGTGTGTCTTCAGCTTCATTATACAGTAGCTCAATCTCCCCTTCTACCCCTCCACCTCCACCCCAACTCCCCCCCCACATAGACAGCGGGAGGAGGGTGTATTAAGTAGAGGAAATGGATGGAGGGGGGGGAGAAAGCTGTGAGTGAATGTGGCTCAGAGAGGGGCAACAGCACCTGCTGTCTTCATCCCAGATTCACCAGGCAAAACAGCATTCTCCCTCTACCAGTGATGGACTGTTGGGGAGGACAAAGACGTGAAAAAAGAAGCCCAAACAAAGACTAAGAGACTCTACAGACACCAGGATCTTCAGATCAGTGCTCAATGACTGAGTCACTGCTCAATTGGTATTTATCTTGCACCCAAACTCTTGGTAATGTATGCGCAGAATGACAAAAACAAAGTGAGAGCAACCCCTGGGGTGATAACATGAGCATCAGACTGAAAATTATTAAAAATGGGGGGTTTCTATTTACAGCCGAGGAATAAGTGACTGGAATATTCAGCAACTGGCTGCAAAGATCAACTGGAGTGCCAGGACTGAAAGGAAGGGAACAAACACAATAGACAGCCCCCCTACCTCAGCCCCTCTTTTATCGTTCTCCATCCAGGACCCACGGGCACTCTGCCAACTTGGAATCTTAAGAACTCATTCAAATAAAGCTAAAGAAAGGGACTTGTTTAAAACCAGGACCCATTCTCTCACAGTCTCTTGTTTTTCCTTACATTTCCCACGTGAAGAGGGATTTCTAGTTGCCGTTTTCTCTGACATCGCAACTGAGGAGGGGAGTGAGGATGTTGGGGAGGGGGGGTTTTTTCAAGAATTGCCATTCATGTAACGTTTCTTCAGATTCGTGGTTTGAGAGTATTGTGAGCGAGTGATCTCCCTTCTGAGCCCTTTTTCTTCCTCTCATGCTCTCTCTCCCAGTTTTCATTCTGCTTTTACTCCCTCTGTCTCCCCACTCTCGCTCCTGCTCACATAGTAACTCCTCCCCCCCACTACCCATTGTCTCTCTATACAGTATTAGGCTGAGGGGATGCCATACTCGTTCCAGCGAGGGACGCAGGAGAGATAGGAGGAGGAGGTAAGAGTCAGATTTATAGAATATGAATGCATTCTGCACTAAATGCACATATTTACTTTCAGAAGTGTAAAGTCTGTTGGGCAAGATAGCTATTTGTGTTCTACAGGAATGACAAAGAGGATAAGAGGCTGCTAGACTGATGCTTTATAATGTGTTGTAGGCAATGTTTCAATATGTTTTGATTATTTGTCTGCAAGTGGAAGGTGCTTAGGTGTCTTTTCAATAAATGAAAGGGGAGCCTGAATATAAATCAACTGCCTCCCCTTTATCTTCATCTTAGTCTGTATATTCAAAACCAATATCTAAATGTCATAACACTGGATTTTTAGTAATTTGCTGTGTTGTTGTAGCTTTGTATAAAGAATTTATTGGAGATAAGCTCTTTCAAAAGAACAGAGGAATGTTTTTAAATATATTAAACATTGCCTAGATCTAAAACCATTAAAAACATCTGGCTTCAGATGATTCCCTGAATTGGCTCCCAGCAGAGAGCGACCATGTACGATGTTTAGGGATTAAAGCTAATCCTCCCTGTGGCTGAGATTCACCTTCTTGTCTGGACAGAGTCTGACACAGGGGCTTTTCTAATTTATGCTGAGACATGCATGAGCACAGGCTCCCTGGAGCTCAGTGGCAGTGGTCTTATTTCGAACCTGGAAAAGGCTGATTAAGTAAACACTTTTCTTTAATCAGTAGGGAATGTTCTCTGTCAGAGGTCATGTGAATATCCAGCATATGTACAGCCATTGAGTATTAATCTCAGTGTGTAAACAGTTTGATGTTTGGTGAGGCTGACAACCTCAAAATCATGCTGGGAATAAAGTTGGTATGTCTTATGATTGAAGTTGGGACACCCTGGCACTATGTGACTGAATGCAAAAGCTGAGTTAAATGTCACTAAGAAATAAGAAAGAATGTGAAACTATCTAACAAAGTGGTTTTACTCCACTGCACTGCTGGAAAAAACTTGAAACAGGTGCATAGAAAGAAGACTAGACATGGTTCTCTCAGTATTGGACAGTTGCAGCCTAGTACAGGAAGCTTTGTGTGCTTGTTCAGAGAAAAAAGGGCAGGCTGTCTCAATGGGGCTTTTGTTGTTTGAGTCGGAGACAGCAAAAGCACAAGAAACACTGACTGACAAATACCTGGCCCCTCTGTGCCTCAAATACCTCAGCGTTGCACTTGATACAATGTCAACAAATGCCCTCTCTGTCTTCTATAGTAGACCGTTTCCTCTCTGTCCACAAGATTTTTTCTTGTTTTTATAAAGGCTACTGTTTTCTGAGCAGACATCTGGGTGAGCAGATTTGGCCTGCATAGCTGGAGTGCTGAGTTTCTCTTCACTGAGAGGTTGAAAATGGTCCAAAGTACTTCCAACAGTTCACTGCTTAAATTGTTTAAACACTCTAGTGTTTCAGCTTAAATGCATAGAAAAGATTTGGAATTCATTCAAGTCGACTTATTTGAGGCTGAAGAGCCAAAAGAGTATGAATGAACTTGAAATCAATCAAGAATACTAGTAGCGTTTTTGTGCATTACTGATGCTTGACTCATCAGCATGATGGCTTTGATTAAAGAGGCACAAGGGTTACTGCATGGAATATTAATTTCATATCTGCAAAAATATTTTGGTCATTAATAAAAACTGCTAAGCCTTCTGTGCCCAGTGGTTGCATTAAAATGCTGAGGTAATGATCTCCTTTGTGCATGAGGAAGTCAAGCAGGGGGTTGCTACAGAATATAGAAAGACTTTATGTAATCTGTTCTGAATTCAGAAACAAAATCCCTTTGATTAACATTGCACCTTTTCCCTGCAGACATTGATTTAAAACTGCATTTTTAATCAAAGATTATTCCGTTAACCCCCTGAGGAACTGAACAGCATGCAGAATATTGCAGTAAGATCCAAGTATCGGGTCGATTTGAGTTTGTGCTGTGAAAAAATATAATTTCTTCTGTTTAAAGACTCACAAGACAGTTTCATTTTATTCCCCCCAGGCCTCAGATGAATGCTTCCAGTTTCTTTGGTTAATTATTCATGTGGGTGTGAGTTTTAAATCCTGACTGTTGTCTGCAACCTACCTGCCCCTGTTTTTCCCTCTTTGTTGTCAAGCGCTCAGCTCTAACTGCATGATTTCTCAAACTGCATCTGCGACCGATTTTGTATCATTATCTTCCAACTCAAAACCACAACTGTGTCTTATGGCTTTCTATTCCTATGTGAGTTTTTTCTAACATGTCATGTAGGGTTTAAAGCCATTGGATACACAGTGGACAGTCAACTTAGGAACCCTGTCTGATGGCTTTTTAACATGCTAACAGTCAATAAATGACAGATTAAAAACATTAAGCATAATTTTCTTTAGGCATTTTTAATTTCCGTTTAGCTTGTATGATTTGTTCAGTTGTTTGTGGCATCAAAAATCTTATGTAATGACATCAACAAAAGCTGTAGACTATGGCAGCTACATCACATATCCTTCCTTGCATTAAATTTTTAAAGGTGTGGGCAAATATATAATCATTTTAAGTTGGAGCTAACGTTAATTATTTTGGTGCAGATGTTTAAGGAAACGACTGACTGGTTTTCATAAAAGTTGCGACTTAGCAGATGGTCAAGCAAATGAAACAGTTCTTTTCCTGCTGCTGTCAGCCATTCTCCAACTTCCATGAGCAGCTTACAGCTCTCATTACGCACAACTGGGAAGCTCACTGAGGAAGTCAATACTCCCCGCATGTGCTTAATTTAATTACTGCCTGCATTCAGAGATGTGTTTACTTGAATTACTGTGGGATATTCTATGCCACCTGTTATTTTGAAGTGGAAGTTCGGGATTTTTTAAAGTTCCTTTCAAGACATGTTTTAAAATATGTTAAAATACTTAACTATGATATTTTTTTGTTTTAATATAAAAATGGTAAAAATAAAGCTTTGAAGAGAGACTGGACACACATCTACTTTTTCTTCCTTATTTAGAAATCCTGTATTTATCAAGAAAAAGGCCTCGTGCCTCATCCATCATTGCCGTGCTAGGTGGCTAACAGTAGCTTAATGTACCGGGCACCAAAAATCAGCCACTCGCAGATGTGTCTGAAGGTTAAGTGCAGTTAGCATCTTGCATTCCTTTGTTGTGTTGTTTGTTAGCTTAATAGCTTATTACTGCTTGTGGCTGAGTAGGCACGAGCAGGAGTGCTAATGCAAACTCAAGTTCAGTTGGACCTCCCCTTCAGTAGAAGAATGTAAAAAAAAAACCCTCTCTAGTGATGCTAATGATGCTCTCTAATGGCGCTTTCCTTGTAATTTACTACACAGGTAATATTTTTATAGTTGGAAAAAAAAACTATACAGACAAATATTATTTTACAGAGATAACATCATAGCATTGTGCAAAGACTAAGAATATAAAAAATAGTTTATGCCACAGCTGCAAAATCTATCTATAAATCTATCTATACTGTATCTAGAAAAAAACAAAGAAACTAATTTATACTTAGGAGCTGAATAAAGAATATTTTTTAATCACCTTATTTAATAGCTTTGCCTCCAGCTTTTCAAACCAACAGCAGTAACTTGGTTTAAATGTTGTGGGG
Organism: Ctenochaetus hawaiiensis; assembly: GCA_029783645.1. NCBI lineage: Eukaryota > Metazoa > Chordata > Actinopteri > Acanthuriformes > Acanthuridae > Ctenochaetus > Ctenochaetus hawaiiensis. The sequence goes on along the minus strand of JAPZDY010000002.1, from coordinate 20,548,257 downwards.
ATGAATTATTGGTCTGCCTACAAGAATTAAGGTTATAATTTAAAAAAGAAGCAACCTTTTTATTAATTTTGGTTGCTTTGTTCATCTGTCTAATTTTCAGTGGCCAGGTGAAATACTGCTTGATCTTTATTCATGATAATTCTCACTAACTGGAAGTGAACAGGAATCCAATTTCAAGCCACGGTTATGTGCTGATCTGAAGTGGCGCCAAGCCACATATTGTCAGCAACAATTATAACATTTTTTCATTGAAAATTTGACATTTATGAACTCCCAAACTATATCACTTTAGTATTTTCGCTGTGATCAAGAGCTTGGGCTGACATTTTATTTGAATTTATATCACTGTTGCACATGCTTTTGGTGGCCAAAAGAGGATACCATTCAAGAAGATTGTAAATTTTTTAACTGTACCATCCTGGATCCATGGTGCGCACCTTAGACTACAAAGCCATCACGGCACTTGTAAAAAGCCCTTCAAACGCGGCCTCTCATGATTCCTACCCCCTTCCCGTCAACAGGCTTTTTCAAAAGGATTCCAGGAGTATTCAACCTTTTGACCGCAATAACTCTTTGTTGAATATCTCCAGACTTTGAACTTGAAAGTATCCGTATCAGACTTCTTGAATCAGATTTTGATTCTCTGTGCAAAGTAAAAAAGAGCAAGTCAAATCTCAGACCTTTGTGGAATTTAAGACTCTTTTTTGTTATTTATTGACCTTTTTTACACCATGAAAGCAGAATCTTAGATAGTATTTTCATGTTTATTGCAGAAATCTTAACTTTAAGTCTCCTATATGTTTTTTTTTTTGCATTCAGTGTTACTCACCAAAACACACTACATGTATCCATAAGTTCTTAGAAAATGAGCTGAGTGTACTTCCTTTACAATAATAACAAATTTGAAAAGCAGATTTATCAATTAATTTGATATCAAAATTGTTTACATCCATCTTTATTGGCTTGCACTGAAAGATTCTGGCACATTTGTGCATATCTTGTCGTTCACTGCCACCTGTTGATTGGTGCAATAGTGTGAAACTGTCACCCCCGTCCTTGTGAAAAAGATAAGCAAAAAGAGCACAGCTCATAGAAAGACAGATCTATAACACTACGTAGGTCAATAACTCAAAGGAAAGCCTTTAACATACTGCAATTTTTTACCTATACCTACTCAGAATCACTGACTAGAGGAGAGGTAAACCCTCACAATTAAGTGGAGAAAAATTACACAAAAAAGAGATTAAAATTCCGAGTAGGATTATCTTTTTTTACTTTAACAACACAAGAGTGCAGATGATCAACTGACGGATCCCAAGCAGGCAATTTCAATCCCCTCATCTCTGGAAATCCCCACTGAAAACAAATGTTTTTTTTCTTACATCACAAAATAGTACATTTGAAAGTTTACAACAGTAAACAGCACAGCAGGCGATCAAGTCTGTTGAACTCTCAAAGACTCAAATATGACTGCGATGGGATATAAACACCGGCTGTCTTGTCATCTCGTATTTGCATGCACAGAGCAGCAAGACAGCGGATGTGTCATCTAATTACATACTATGTTTGAGCTGTTTTGTACGATTTGTAACAAAGACAAACAAAACAACCCATCTGTTGTTCAAGGGATCAATTTTGCTTTATCTGTTGATGCTTTCACTGGCACAATGTGGCATTCAAGTGAAACAATCCTGTGGGAACATCTTGTGCTGTTTCTCTTTTGTGTGTGTGTTTGTATTAATGAAAGTAAAACGGGAAGTTCTATTTGTATATATTATTATTTCTAGCATTGCCTGATTACCTGTAATATAGGGACTGATTTTAAAAAGCAGGATATATGCTAGGGAAATGGAGAAATGTTTTACTCTTTAAAGTCATCCAGCTGAGTTCAGCAATCATGATTTTTGAGAAAGAACCTGGGATTAGAAAACCATAACCCAGTTTTTTTTTTTATCTTATTGAAACCTATCATTTGTTCATACCAATAAAATCTCTAAAAGCACCAGAGGCCTTAGAAAGTAGCGGTGTTTTCCCTATATTTCATCTCATCAGCAGTAAATTGCAGCTGCAAGATTTTGAGTGTCGCAGCTAAAATTTCACATGATCATTCACAATCACCCCTGCATTTTACAGAGTGCACTTCATCTGTCTCTCCTCTGCTCCGCACAGATGTTATCTTCAAGATAAGGCGCTGACAATGTCGGTGCAGCTTATAAACAGGCTCTGTAGTGAGTAACACCCTAAAATGCTGATGGATTTGGTGCTTCTGTGTTTGAAACGACAACATTTGGTACTGGTTACAAACAGGCAAAGTAGTGAAAGAAATGCTAACGTGCAGAGGGATTTAGTGTTTTGTGTTTTTAGCTGGGCTAAACTAGAGAATATTCAATTACAACAGATCCATGGTGTTTTTTTACCCACACTGGTCTCTAAAGTTTTCTCATACTGATATTGTAATGTAGTCCTGCTGTGTTTTTCATGTAGTGTCCACTGCACAGAGATTCATTTTAAAAAATAGCCTTTTAAATGCTACAATGCTTGCCAGTAACCGGTCGTATGATAACTTGAGGCAATTTGACTTTGTGTGCTCTGACCAATTTGGCATGCAGTTTGCACCAAGCATAATTTTGTTTTGATGAAAATTCAACTCTCTGCAGTGCATCTGTGATCTTCACCACAGTTTGGAAAGAAGGGTATAACAGGAGTAACAAGCAATAAAGCTTTAAAAATAATACATTTTCCTTTTAAATAAGTTCTGTGCTGTGGATCTAATTTAATAGTGGTTCGTGAGTATTTCACCACATTGCTCCAAAAAGCTGTTTCACTTCTACTTTTACCAGCTTTGCGGAGTAGCATCTCGGCCACTGGTTGCTGATTTGTACAGCAAGTTTTTTTTTTCATATGATTAACAGATGCCTGACGTGGGCGTTTGGTTGGAAAAAAAGGTTAGTGGCATATTTGTCACCCCATGCTTTGCAGAAAATCACCTGAATAAATATTTGTTTTTGTTTCTTGCTTTTTTATCTGTTAACAGGTGTTTGGAAAGAAACTACTCACCACTTCTACATCCACTAGGTGGATGCATCAGCTCAGTAAAAATGCAGCAGAGACGTACACCAGAGACTTCACAGCACCAATGATGACCAAAGCCAGGGTCAAAACTGGAAGTCAAAGGTATAAAATCTATTAAACTTAAAGAATGTAAATGTAAAATTCAACTGTATGAACTCTATTTGATATTTGATGTTCCAACTAGACTTACAGAGAACATTTTGACATGTTACAACATGTATGTATTATAAGATATAATATAATATATAGATATATAATATAATATTTGATATAATACATAGATATATAAGATTACATTTATATATGTATATATAATATGTATTATGTACTTAATTATAAGACTCAATACATACATAGTTACAACAGTAAAACTACACATGTAAATAACAGCGTTGCTGATGGCCATTTATCTGCTTTAGTTTCACTATGCTGCCTTCTTGCTACCACATTGCTGCTGGGACACTTGAGTGGTATGTTGTATCTGTACCGGTAATTAGTAATGCCTGTGCTTTTCCTAAAGGCCTAATTTTAAAATTAAATTGGATTCATTGGATTTTTTTAAAATATAGGCAACTCTGATCTTCCATATTTATTGAGTAAGTGCGGCCAAAAGTAGTAACTTAAGGCTATATAGCGTGCTAGCAACCTTACCTTAGTTAGGCTAATGGTTAATATGATTTATAACTCAAAACCAATCAAAGAGGTAACCAGAGCCACATATGGCCTTTTTTATTTGTTGTTTTTTTTTGTTTTTTTCAGAAGTTTATGATAACTAAATAACAAGGTTTGTGGTTTAAATTTAACGGAACGAAATTTAAAGCTAGCTAAACACAGGTATGTTAGCTAGCCTGCGGTGCTAATAAGTGTTTGCACAGTAATGGCACGTCAAGCTAACTAGCTTGCTGTCAATCAAGCGGTCAGGTGCAGCTGTTCTCAGCTCAGTTAGTGTGATTGTCAGACCAGGCAGGAGGCTTTTCTGAGCAGCTGTGTCCGGCAAATCTGACTTTTAAAACATTTAAAACAAGAACTGAAGTTTATCTATTTTTTTTTTCATTTTCCTCGTCGTCCTGCTGACATGCCGCTTTTAAAGGAAGACCCCGCTCACCTCTCCAAATCCAGACTGAAGTCAGATTTGGTCGCCCACAATGTCGCGTTGCCACCTGCTAAGAGCAAAAAAGAGGTTTATGTGGAGTTGTATTTAAAACACATCGACCATAAAAAGGCAGCGGATTTTTCCAGCGACGAGGAGGATCAAGAGCAAGACGTGGCCGTGAGTTTGTCGACCTTGTTGCGATTTGCACCAGATTATTTAACATGATTAAATTTTAAAACACCTTCTGCCTCCAATCACAACTTGCACATCACGTGTACTCAGTCTAATTTGAAAGCTGTCATTAAATAGTGTTTTTTTTTTTTTTTACCTACAATTATGTTGCCTTTTGCCTGATAAGACTTCTCAACAATGCTGCGTTCAAGGACATAAACCATTTTATTTGCTAATAAGGGGTCGTGGGGCGTAATTATAATTGTCTTGGGCTGAATTAAACCGATGCTAGACAAGGTCAGCAGCTGTGGAGGTGAGGTGAGGGAGATTTGGGTCATTGGCTACCAAACAGTCCTCTCAGCTTGCAGTAGCATTTGAGGTCTTTGACCAGTGAACCAGCAGCTGCAGGCCTTTAGGCGAGATGGTATACATTTACATGGGACATTTCTGTAGTTGACGGCAGCCATTACAGTCGTGTGCATGTGCTTGAAAACACCTGTCACGCTCATTTATCTGCAAGCGGAAGAGCACCAGCACTTGAAAGTCTGGAAGTTGTTTCTGTGTTGTGTCATTGGGCAGAAGGACTGTAAAGGCAGACTGTGTTTAGTCTGTGTGGGCAAAGCATCTGCTATAAACTCAACTGCAGGGTGAAGTCAGGGTAGAGTTTCACATTTAAAACGTGTTGCACTAAAATGCAGCTTGGATCCAAAGCTGAGATTTAGAGCTGTAAGTGTGAGAAAGGAAAATTCATTGGCCACTGGTTTCGTTTTCAGTTAATTGTCATTTTTTGACTCATTCAATTCTCTCATACAAATAATGAAGTGCTGCTTTTTTCTGTTTCACTATATACTGTTTTTAATGAGGTGACATTCTGGTTTTGTTATGATTAGCTGTGGCAAAGTAGCACTTTACAGTCACGCAATAGGCCTATCATAGGTGTCTTTCATTGATTTCTGATAATTCATTATCAATTGATAACACAGGCCCTGTAATTTACTGTTGTAAACTTAACTTTCCCTCTTATAACTGATTCTTCTGTACTTGTTCAGAGCAGGTACATGTAAAAAGCAAAACATTAATGCAGCACCCAAAATGTATTAGATGAATACTGAAGAGCCTCCAGCTGTTTTGGACACTCCATTTCCCACACCTGGAAACTTCAGAAATTGAATCTGCAGCTTTTGTCTAAATTCAGCAAATTTTGTTTTGTGAGGACCAGGAGGAGGAAGAGGAGGAGGAGGAGGAGGAGGAGGAGGAGGAACGAGAGGATGCAGAGCTTCCTGACCCCAGCAGTTTAACAGACGATGACCTCAAGGCTGCACTGCTCAAACATGGGGTGAAAGCTGGTCCCATAGTCGGTGAAGCTGCACTCAATACTGTCTTAAAATTTTATTTTTTATTGTTAATGAAGGATTCTGGTAACCATTAATGCAGTTTTGTGTCTAAATGTTTAAATTTTGTCCATGCCAGCCTCCACCAGGGCCTTGTATGAGAAGAAACTCATGAAACTACTTCAGTCTGGTGGACATGACCATCTGAATGGAGCAGAGAAAAATATGTTATACTCCGACAGTGAAGAAGAGGAGGAAGGTATGACCAGAAAAGCCTTTAATTTTTTCCCTCTAGTTTCTAGATTTCTAGATTTTTGGTAACTGTGGTTGATACTGTGGTTACTGTGAAATAATCTTATGGTTTGTGTTATTTTCTGTGACTTGAATAGGTTCTGAAGCAGCAAAAGAAGAAGCTGTTGAACAGTCAGACGAGGTCCATCAAGAGAGCAGTCAGGTGAGAAAATTGAAGGTTAAGTGATTTGGATTTTGTATTGATGAGAAGTGTCTCTTGAAATGTCTGAATTGAGGGATCTTGGCCCACTTGCATACTTGTGCTGGTTCCTGCATCGTCTTGTTGCATTTATACCACCATCAGCTGTTTTAAAATAAATCTTCCCTAGAGTGCCACTCGGTGGTTAAAGATTGCAACTGTAAAATCAGGTTCTGAATGGAAGTTTTTAATCTTTGGAAATAGCACGAGCATTTTGAGTATGTATGTGTGTGTGTGTGTTTTTTTTCCAGAATGGTGGTTTTGTTTACCTGCAGTGCTTTTTACCCTCATCAAGGCTGGTAAATACTACAGATATTCATATTGTTTGCACAAAATTCTGTCATATTACATTCTAACAGAACATCTTACCCAACCCTTTCTTTCTGTACTTGATTGGGTTGGTCTTTTGTAGCGTGCTCGAGCTGCTAGAAACAGGAAACCTTGTCCCAAGTGGAATTCAGGGAATGCATTAAAATCATCAGAGCGGAGTCGGTCTCAGTGCTCACGGATTCCAGCAGGAATTAGTAGAGCATCCTCTGTAGATCAGCGCTCAGGATTAGAATCCGGGGTAGGCTGGTATTACTTCACATCTATTGTGGATTTTGAATTCTCTGCATTCCTTGATTAGACTGTCTAGCTGTGTCGTGTCCTTTTCAAACCACCAATAGGATATTTTTTTTCCTTAGCAATGGGCATTGTGTTGTAAGGGGGTGAATGATAAGTTTTTGACCTGAAGTAGAAGGAAATGAGTTATGTAGCATTTTCAACCACATGTGCAGTTCACTTCTTTGAGTGCTTATGCAGGAATCTGAAAGTTAATAGCCTAAAAGTTGCAAGTCAGCACTGTGTAAGAAAATGGACGATATCAGACCTTTTTCAGTCATCTTCTACCTCTGTCTCAAGGGCACTGGTGGACTGGTGCTCCCATAGTTGAAAGAGTGTTGCTAAAGTGCCCTTCAGAGTGGCAAAGATGAGACGAATTCACCTATTGGCTGCCCTTGACATAGGAAAGATAGGATTGAGGGCCCCAATGGTGCTCTTTCATACAATAAATTATAATTATATGCACTCTACAGCAAGAAAATATTATAAATGTCTTGATGAGTGCCCTTCTAAGGAATAAAATGTGATGTAGTGCCCTTAAAGTGCCCTACAAGGTGCCTTACATAATGGTCTAAACTTGATGCCCCCTATGGGTGGCCTTCCAGTTAAAAAAGGCCGTTATGATGCCTCCTGTGCTGCACCTATATGACAGTGCCCTTTCCAGTAGAGAAAATGGGATGTGGTGCTGAATAGGATGCTCCTACAGGTAAGGGAGACCATGATGAAGTGCTCAGTTAGGTGCTAGTCTATGGAGAAGAGCCTCTCCAGAGGATTAAATTTGATGCAGTGGTGTAAAGTGTCCCCCCAGCGTGCAAGGAAATTTCCTAATGGATGCTCCTCCAGTGGAGAAAATATGATGTAGGGCCCTTAATACGGGATAAACTTGAGGTTTCCTACAGGTGCCTCTCTGATGAAAAAAATATCAAATGCCCTCTAGAAACCCTTCCAATGAAAAAAATCCCTGTGAAGAAAATTAAATGTGATGTCCTACAGTCTCCCCAACAATGTGCCCTTAGGTGAATTAGGTCTGCGGTGCCACAAAATGCTATGATAAGACTTGAAATTTACATCTCAAATCCTGCCTACATTCAAAACGCATTTTATAGCCAATAACAAATTTTATCTGCTTTTTTTGTAAGAGGTGAGACCCTGTCGTTCAGCAAGAGCCCTTTTTGGAGCACTAGGGAGCGTTGACAACATGTCCTTAAAGAGTTGACCTGCACATGCATATAACAGAACTGAATAACTCGTCTCTCTCCACCTCAGGCCACAGTCTTACCAATCACGTTCACATGTCACTGGTGCATACAAAAGGTTGTGAGGTTACTACACTTTGATACCATAAGTTTGATACAATCTAAATGACAAAAATCAGTACCATTAAATATTGAGGCTATAAAAAAGCTCCACTGTCAGATTTTTAACACAAGGCTGCACAGATGGGACAACAGGGGAGAAAATCAACTGGTCCTCAACCTGTTGTTTTTTGATGTGTTGGTATGTTTTCAATTACTTTTCCGCACCATGTTGCTAATAAATTCATAGTGGGGTATCGAAAAGTATTGTAACGTTTCGTATAAGTAGTAGATTGTGTGATGAATGCTACATCTTTTGGTTGCTGTTAACATGATGATAATACTAATCCTTGCAGGTCCCATCTTCATCACAATCAGCTGTGCCTCACGGTTTCTCATCATTTTCCTCTCAAAACTTCAGCATCACTCAAATGGTTGAGGAGGAAAGTTAATTCCACATTTTTAAACTCACATTCCACATCTTTACATTTTATATCTGTTGTGGGTTGTCAGCTTCGGAGTGCTCACTCATTAATACACACTCTCGCTCTAAACAACAGATGGAGAGTCGAAGGTCGCTCTCTTCTAACACAGACACTGAGAGAGAGTTGAATGGGAGCAATGTGCAGGAAGTTTGGTCGCAGTCCAACAGGGTCAGTAGTGCTCACATTGTTCAGTCACACTTTAAACTCAAACTTTTGGTGGTTGGAGAGAATCGCTGGAAGTGAGAGGAAATCCAGACTGCAGAGGGCCAGTGTATCAATCTGTTGCATTTCCTTTTTTTTTCAGCTGGACACAAAAATTACAGACAAGTACACCATGACAAACCAGTCCCTGTACTACACTCCAGAGGCCACTCCTTATAGATCTGCAAAGAAGGCACATGCACCTCTTTGCTAGTTTTATATTTTCTGTTTATATTCTATATCACTTGAAGAGGGGTATGCATTGTTTAGAGGAAGACCCTTTGTTTGGTGTGAAGTCTTTAATTTGTCACCATCAGTATGCATAACCAGACTAGTAATCATGCACAAGAACCTTAAGACCAGAGATAAGCTTGCTTTTAGCTTTGCATTTGCGAGAGCCTGCGTTCATCTCGAAAGTCTGCAAGATGCAAAACACACATGAACAACAAGGGCAGTGAAGGGATTTTAGCATGTAGATATGTGTTTCTGCTGTCGAGGGTGCTGACAACCTGCTCTGCTAAGCTGATTGGCTTCCTTTATGTGTTGTGTGGTGGACATACTGGTGATATTTCTCATCAATATTAGAGTGAAAGAATGAAAGAAATGTGCTTCTCACTGGCAGAGCATTTCTAAAATTTAAGAGCCTTGCATACCATCTGTCATGACAGAGTTAACAAAATATTAATCTCCATAAGTGCAGCCAGTTCTTTTTGGTCTGAATTCTCTGCTGTGCTCTCTAGTGGTAGGCTCTAGTAATGCATGTAGCACATAGGTATGTAAATAATTAGGTTCACGACTAAGTGCGTTGTCTGTGCAAATGCATGGTTAAAAAGCAAGTATATCCCCGGCCTAAATGTTGCTCTCTCTTAATTGTTAGTATGTGTCACTTTACTGGTTATTCCATCAGCAATCACCCTTTTTCTTTGTCTCCACTTGACTTTCTGGCCTCTTTTTCAGTTTTACTCTTGGACACATTTTAATTTACTCTGGTCTACTTTGTCAATAATTTCTGCTTTTTATTTACAGATTTCTGTGGAGCCTGTGAAAGACACTTTCAAGGACATGTTTTTAAACACTCCGCCCACACCTACAGGGATCTAGTAAGTGCCATACCAGTAACACAGATATAGTATAGTATGCCAGTTAAAAAGACTTCACAGCTTCTAAGTTATTGTTAGAGGAGAAGTAGATTTCACTGAACTACATGAAACACGTAACATATATGACACATGGTAGTTTTGTTATTGGATCAACAGCACATGTACCTTGTTTTTTTTTTGTTCCAGTGCCCATTGTCGAAGACCCATCAAGGGTGCAGCAGGGAGACCTATTCAGTATGTGTACCCAGACTCTCCTGTCAGTCCCACAACCCTTGAGAGACGTGAGGTGGAGCGCCGCCTTGTGCCCATTCATGTACAGATTTTGGTCTTCCTCGTTGTGGTTGTTCTTTTGTATTTCATTAATGTTTATGTTGAGGAATACTCCTTCAGTCCATTTGTGGCCTTACTGGACAGTCTGAATCAGGGGACAGATGGTGAAGATGGGCTTTTGCCTCAGACTGAGACACCGGACACACCAGTGCTCTCTGGACAGGAGTAACTCCAGGTTTTGTAATCCTATGCATTGAATTACAGATGTGCAGACGTTTTTTTCTGATGATGATGCAAACCATAATGACCTCATCCTGAGATACTGTCAGGGAGCAAATATTAGGTTTTTCTTTTGCTGACTGTTTGAATGTGTGGCAACAAACCTCAAAGTCCAATTTTACATGTTTTATATGTATAAGGATTTGCTACTACAGTTTTGTCACTAATTGTATCATTAAAAGAGAGACTTTGTTAAATTTAAAAGGTTTAAAGATTTGAGAATGATGTATTATTATTATTATTATTATGTATTATTTTTCTCTGTTTCCTAACCCAAATTATATATTGTGGTGCTTTATGATTTGATGGCAGTGTTCTTGTATATATATGTTGTTTTTTAATATTTGAACCCTATTTCATTAAAGGTTGTTTTGCTTCAATTTTTTTGTCAAACAGTTTTAACTATATAAAGTAAAAAGTATCAAATAGATAAAGCAATCAGTGGAGATCTGCCAGATAATAAAATCCGCTTTTACTACATAGCATGGTGAAGATTAATAGTGCAAGTTATAATGATGCAAAGTGATAACACTGATAACGTCTTCGTTAAACAGTAGATGAATGTTCGCCTTCAGACCAGCAGGGGGCTCCCATTCAACAACCCTGAACTAATTCAGCTTGCACACAGTCAGAGAGGGAGATCTGCTGTCAATAGACCACAATGACAGACTCGGGGCCAAGGTTCAAGATCTTCAAGTTTTTAAAGATTATTATTAGCAGCTTCTTTATTGTAATCTTGTTGTTATTTAGCATAGCATTTCTCAGAACTCTGTCACTGGATGTTAATGTCGGACTTCAGCTGGCACGTTGGGAAAAGACCAACAACATCTCGCTGGTCATAGACCAACATCAAAGAGAGGAGCTTCTTTCAACATTTAAAGGTAATTATCGCATACTTTTAGCCAGTTCCTAAGTTTAAATTTACTATCTCTGCATGTTAAGCAGTTGAAAGAAATGCGGAAAAGCCACCATGGTTTCACGGTGTAACTAGCTTAACTTGCGTTACCTCCGTTAATTCATCCAGAGGCTATCCGGATCCCCACCGTGTCATTCTCAGAGACGGAGAGCAACACTACCGCGCTGCTTGAATTTGACAGGTTCCTCCGAAAAGGTAAATGAGGCATTGAAAAGATGTGCTGCTGTTTTTTTTCATGTACAAATTACCTGGTGTGTTCATAATGTTGTTTACAATGGCTTCAAACTGTCACATGACTTGACTCAGCCGAGCAGTTCTAGCTAATTCTGACGGTTTGCTAACATTTAACGGTTGATTTAACGTTAACGGTAGCGTCAGTTTGTATTGCCAAAAGTGTATCGACAAAGCTACCAAGCTAGCTACACATATTAGCAAACGCTGGCTAATGGGGTGTTTTAGTAGAGCCAAATTCATGATATCATATTATAAAAATTAGGTTTTAAACGATTTACAATCCAGAATGTAAGACTCAACAGGTGCCAGAAGACTTCAAATGCACGGTTAAAATTAGGGGCAAAGTGTGGCTTACAGTTTTAATGCGAGGTTTTATTACAGGTTAAGCAATGCTACGATGCACAACATGTCTAGAACTATTTGTATCGCTATTGTCATTATCATTGAATGTGTTGAACATTTTACGATCAGTAAATTACTCGCTTTGTCAATAAACTAGCAGACATAAAGTGAAAAGTGTCCATCATAGTTCTTCTCTCTGTTTGATTTGTCCGACCAGTGATCCAAAGTGTCCAAAGACATTCAGGTTACTGTCAAATAAGACAAAGACTAATCCTTAAATGTAGTAAGTGAAACCAGCATATGCTCAGCATTTTTGCTTAAAAGTGACTCACATCACTTTTCAGTTGACTTTTGCTGACTAACAGATTTTTGCAGACTGTAGAGCTCTTCTAGAGCCAGGGCAGAAACTAAACTACTGCTATCGTAGACCTTAATTTATAAAAATTGTTGGAGTTCCTCCTTTAAGCTTGTACTCTTGTTCTTCATGCCGTCAGCCTTCCCAACAGTTTTCTCTTCAAACTTGGTCCGCCATGAATCGGTGGCCAACTACAGCCACCTGTTTTGGGTGCAAGGTTCACAGCCTCACCTGGTGCCATACCTGCTGCTGGCCCACATCGATGTGGTACCAGCCTCTGAGTCGGATGGCTGGGAGACCCCACCGTTTTCTGCCAATGAGATGGATGGTTTTATCTATGGTAGAGGGACGATTGATGACAAGTGCTCCGTAATGGTCAGAGAACAAGTACCATTAAGAGTAATCTTTGCTATTAAATAGAGTTGAGTTGAATATTTCTTCATCTTACATGCACCAACCAGGTTGAACTGATATCTTCTTTCTTTCTTTCAGGCAATACTACAGGCTCTAGAGTACTTGCTGAAAAAGGCTATGCTCCACGCAGAGGATTTTACATTGGTTTTGGACATGATGAAGAAGTAATTAAACCATTCATAAAACTCAAACTTTTTGTAATTGTCACCTTAAATAAGAATTTAAATGATAATATATATAAATATAATTTTGAATGCCTGAGTCTTTTTTATATTTTGTTACAAAGGTCAGTGGTATGAAGGGGGCGATGAACATAGTGCATATACTGAAGCAACGTGGTGTGAAGCTGTCGTTTGTTCTGGATGAGGGCTTGGCTATACTTGATGGCATCATCAGTGGTCTTGAAGGACCTGCTGCTCTGTGAGAACCTGCCATGTACAATCTGAACATGATATTTCATATGCAGCTTTTCTGTGGTAAAAAGTAAATAATGTGTCAAAGCCTGTAAACACAACAGAATTCACAAGCAAAGTATAAACTTGTAAATATGAGTGAATTACTGACATTTGTTTAAAAATTGTTTATAATTTGGAGTGTTATGTATATTTACATATTTTACAGAATTGGGATTAGTGAAAAGGGTTCAGCCACTGTAAAGCTCAGTGTGTCCATGGTTCCTGGTCACTCCTCAATGCCTCCCGCTGAAACCACCATTGGGATCCTGGCTGCAGCAGTCAAAAGGTGAGAAGATCATTTTCCTCAAATTGATCATTTTTACTTCATTTAATTTCACTATGATAAATTCTGACTGACCCCTGTGTTTAAGCTGTACCTTAGGGTGTATTCACACCTGTGGCTCGTTTGCTTTGTTCCGATTCCGGGGCAAAAACGATACAATTGTAGCGGTTG
>JAPZDY010000002.1:20515679-20525831 GCA_029783645.1 Ctenochaetus hawaiiensis | reverse complement strand
TGCTGTTTCTTATCACAGAGCTGTACGATAACACATCATGTTATAAAAGTGAAGCCTGTAGAGACAGAAAAAACTCAAGATTTATTTAAGGATGTTTCAGATGTTGGTTCGGCATCGTACCTGTCTGATACTTGAGGGAATATCCAGTAATGATGCCGTTGGGCTCTGCTGGTACGTCCCAGTCGACATAAATACTGTCCAGATGTCGCTGTTGAATCCTGAAGGATTTTGGAACAGATGGTACTGCCGACAAAAACACAGCAGGAAACAGCACATTTACACATCAGAAATAAACACTAACTTGTGATTTGCTTGTGCTTGACGTAGGACTCAGAGAGAGAAACTTGTCTTACCTCCTTCAGGTGTTGAGAAGTGTATGTTATTACTCGGCGGCCCTTCATATCGATTGTTTGCCACCACTATATACATCTTATAGTTGCTATACGGAATGAGGTCAGTGACGACTCCGGAGGGCTCTGGATCATTGTTCGGAAATGCTTTAAACTTCGTCGCCCTGCTGACCCTCAACCACCTCAGCTGACTGCTGTCCCTCCAGTAGTAAACCTGAGAGGTGAGAGGCAGAACACTCAGCATTGTGATTCTGCTGCCAGCACAGGTTGTAAATCTTTGGTAAAAATTTCTGAAGAAAAGTTATTATTCACCCACACTTTTTTTTTTAAGGGTATGAATGTGGACTCATGCATATGTTTCAATTTCAAGAACAGATTCATTAATTATTTGAGTGATAACTGGCTCACAAGTTTGGCTCATGTTTAATATTTGATTGGTTTTTGATTTTAGCATAAAGTACTTGTTCGACATTGTGATTTTAATGCTTTATAATGCTTTAAAAAAAACTCAGTGACCACAGTGAGTGGAAATTAAACCTGTTCCATCACATTATTTCATTTTTTTAATGCATCTTTTACCATCAATGTGTTAGATTTAACATACTTGTAACACTTTTTACTAACCTAAATTCTCTTCATCACTTGACCAAGAAATACACAGCTATTACCACTTTCTATGTGTTAATCTTTTTATCTTTCTTATAAATATCAGACTCTACCAGTGAAGTAAAGTACGTTTTCAGTTTCTGTTGTTACATAAGATCTAATTCCATTATTCAGTACTGGACTGACAACAGACACACCTTGTATTCTTTCAGTTCTCCCATTATAGAGTTGCGTTGCACTGGATCCCAGTGCATGGTAACCTGAGTGCTCTCGATGTCGGACACTCTCAGGTTCAGGGGTGCAGCCAGGGGACCTGAGGAAAACAGAGATTGTCTTTGCTATCGGTGAACACAGAAATAAGTGATGATACAGTAAAAAAAAGAAGAGTTATGTTCAGAACACTGACTGATTTATGCATCAAAAACCATTAAAGACTCCCTGTGGATGAGGAACAGAAGCTTTGTATCACTGCTGACAACCTGACTGAGTTTTGACAAATTACAGACCAAACTAAGATGTCTTTAGAAGTAGAGTAAATCCTGAAAATGTAAGCATGTAAGCTACTAAATGAACTTAATGTTAATTATTTTCCCTTGTTGCTAATTGTTATAATATTGTGCAGTGGATTTTGATATTTACGGTCTTCCCCAGAGTAACCAATCACAACTGGCGACTCTGGTCCCAGCCCAAAGTCGTTGACAGCCTGAACTTTGATCTCATAAGGAGTGAAGGTGTCTGCATCGTAGATGTAGTATTTCAGCCATTTGGTGGTTGCATTCTTCCACTCCTCTCGGGAATCTCTCCGTCTCCACCACACCAGATACTTCAGGTGGGGCCCGTTCCACTCTCTGTAGGTCAGAGGCTGAAAGCAACCAGTATAGTTTGATTTCATTAAGATAGAATTTATTTTTTTAAAGTCAACATAAAACTGAGAGCATTACACTTTTTGATAAATCTAGGCTTTGTTACCTCCCAGCTGATCTGCATATTATTCCTCCATGTACCTACACCCTTTAGATTCTTTGGGATGACATCTGGAGCTGTGCAGGGACACCAAGACAGTGGTAGGAGCATTAGCTTTAAAGGGATAGATCAGCATTTTTGTATATTTGTTTGCTCTCTTGCCAAGAGTTGAATGAAAAAACTAATACCACTGTCATGTGTATCAGTTGATTACACAGCTCCAGCCAGGAGATGTTAGCTTATCTCAGGATAAAAACTAGTCCAGACTAGTTGTTACCCTATGCTTCCAGGACTTTTCCTAAGCCAAGCTATCATCTCCTAGCTGATAGCCTCATGTTTAGCACATGGACATGAGAGTGGTTTCAATCTTCTTGTTTAATTCTTGGCAGTAAAACATATTATGTAGCTTCGTAAGTTTCCTTAAAAGGGCAAAAGTACAAATAGGTGTTTGAAGAGCATCAAACCCACGTGCACCGCTGCTCTGGAAGCGCTTAGACGGACGACTAGGGCGACTCATCCCGATCTCATTGATAGCGATGACCCGAAACTCATAGTAGGTGAAAGGAGTCAGATGCAGAGCCACAGAGTTGAGGGTCCCCGGGTACATGGTCAGGTTTTTCCACTTCCCAGGCAACCAGTCGTCATCATCATACTGCACTAAGTAATCTATAATAGAGCGATAAATTGAGAGAAAATGTGATACAACAAGAATTCTCTGAAGCAGTGACACTTAAGTTTGAATGGCACTTACTTGTAATAGGGCTGTGGTTGCTGTCTCCAGGTACCCAGGTGAGTCTTACACTTCGCTCATATGGATCTGACAACTCCAAGTTTGTTGGAGGATCTGGACGATCTACACACAAAAACATACAGAAACAGTTTAAAAACCATACATGCCCTATTGGCGATGAAATGACATTTATTTCAAACACGTCATACCCATCACCATTAGGCGTGCTGAGGCCGACTTCTGGTCCAGTTCACTCTTGATGACACAGGTATAATTGCCTTCATCGCCTCTGTTTACATTAGTGATGATCAGATTTGATCCATCCAGAGAGATTCTGAGGATATTCATGCATTTGAGGTCATTTGGTGAGATCCAGATGCTCATTGGTACAGATTAAAGCTTTCAGGTGTGTCTCTGCAGAGTTCATTCATAAGAAGACATACCTCCAGTTAAAAGAAAGTAGGTTTTTTTCTTTCATCCAGGTGGTTGTGACCGGAGTAGTGGAATCTGCGCTGACACTACACTCGAAACGCACGTCGGTCCCACGGAAGACTTTCATGCTCTGTGGTCTTTTGACAATTACAGTGGGCTCTGAGAGGAATGGATTAAAATGTGCCGGGTTAAACAACTGGAAGGCATTTATCTTCTAAATTTTTATCTCTTACTGAAAGATTTTACGATGAAAAAGTGGCTTTCACCTTTGACCTCTACTCGGACTTGGTTCTCATCTCTTCCTGCGATGTTGCTGATTACACACAAGTAAGTTCCTTGGTCTTCTATCCGAATGCGTCTTATCTCCAGAGTTCCGTTACTGTGAATTTTAAAACGATTTCCTTCAAGATTTCCCTGTCCATATTTGGACCTGTGTGAACAGACACACACACACACACAAAAAGAAATATACATGTTCTCATAAACCTATCTTTATGGGGACTATAATCAGCAATGCTCTCCTGTCACAAATGAATGCATTACTCAAACTTAAACGTAATTTTAACCCTTACCCAAAAACCAAGTCTCACTACTAATCAGCCATTTATTTTTTGGGACCATTTAATTTTTGTCCCCATTAAACAGTCAGACCCCACAAGTATAGTTAGTTCAGAGTTTTTGGACCCCACAAATACAGCCAAACAAGCCTTCAGTGCACGCACACGCACACATAAACACACTGCGAGCTGATGTCTGAACTCTCTCTCTAAACATTAAAGTTTAAAACAACATGTTCTCACCATCGCAACTCAGGCACTGGAGAACCAAAGTAGCGGCAGTCTAGGAAGGTGTGACTGCCTTCTGTCACCTTGAAGAGTTCATTCCTGGGCCCGAGGATACGGGGAGTTGCATCTAGAGAGACATAAATATTTGATAGATTTTTTTCATAAGATATTTATTGTCTTGGTATACCCTCTTTCTCCTGACCCTGTTGTGTAGTGTGGTTACTCATTTTTTACACTTCTCAAATGCCTCTCACTGACCTCTGTGAGAGTGTGCATACAAAAAAACAATGCAATCTAAAGCAAAACACAAAGGATAGCTGTTCACTTAAAATACAGATTATGTCAGTGAAGCTGGTATCTCTTCCATGATGGATTCCTCCATGTATCAAATGATTGCATGTAATTATTAAATTATATTATTCATGTTCTACACCTTGTTTTCTCTTAAAAAAACAGACATTGACCCCCCAAATCCTACACACTGTACCTTGAAAATACTCCTATTCATATATATATTTTTGTGACCCCTTTACAGATTATTCATATTCTTACACAAGTCATTGCTGGGCCACAACTGTGAAAAACAATGTTTTACACTATAAATGCCATTGATGGAATGGTAACTTACGTAGCACGTTGACAAAAGCATTGGCCAGTAAGTACCCATATGGATTGGAAGCGTTGCACTGGTAGACGCCATTGTTCAAAGTTGTCACACTGCGCAAAGTGAGTGTGTCACCTGACACCTGTCTGTTAGGCTGCGGCGTAGCATCTTAAAAAAGTAAAAAAAAATAAAAACAAGAAAGCAGGAAAAGGTCAAAAATGGCACTGGTTGATTTTTGTTGGATTTATTTTAATAGCTTTTGGATGTGACAGCCAAAAACTCACTTTCCATTGATTCTCCATTGATGAACCAGCTAACCGTGGGACGAGGAACACCATCAGCACGGCATACTAAGCGTCCATTTTCCTCAGGAGCTAAAACTAAATTAGTGGGTTTCTCCAACCAGAATGGTGCCGCTGTCAAACACAAGTATGTTAGCTGCTTCGACATTATTGTGCAAAAAGAAAAAAGGCAACATGGTTCTGAGAACGTCTCTGACCTTTGACCCTGACGGTTATTGTGTGCTCGATGTATCCTATCTTATTGGTAGCCGAGCAAAGGTATTCACCCGCATCATCAAAAGATGCTTTTGGGATTTGAATCATCTTGTTGAAGTTCTTTACTTTCATGCGCGGCCGCACCACCAGGTCCTCACCGTCCTTGGTCCATTTGATATGAGGGGTTGGCCTTGATGATGACAAACAGGGCTTTACACAGGATGACTTTCATAAACTCAAAGTCAGAATTATACAGAACAAAAAATATACAGACACCTATTTGTGGGTTTTTTAAATCAGTAGCATTAAATGCACTATATAATTGCAGTTTACACTCACACTCCTGCAGCTATACACTCCAGGAGCAGTTCCTCTCCTAGCAGAACCAGGATGGAGCTGGACGAGCCTGTAGGAGACAGCCAGGTGGGGGCAGCCTCTGCCACTGAACGAGCTGCAGAGGAAGGAAACCAGAACAAACGAGTCCCAGCCCCAGTTTAGAGAGGTGAATAGACTTTTCCACTGGAGCTACTTATTGGGTGTTCATTTTCAAGAATTAACGGACACATTATAGCCAATCAAAACTAAGCATTTAAAAGTGTGAACAAGCAATCATAGTTACTTGTAAGCACTTTAACAACCACAGGCATCTTCTGCTGGATGACATTCTTGTAGGGGAAGCGAGCATTGCAGCAGTAATCAGTATTAGAGTCGTTGAAAATGACATTAGAGAAGTACAGATCTCCATTCACTCCCATGGATACCCTGCGGTCCTGCCGCACAGCCTGCATGGTGGGAAAAGCTGTCTGAATGGGCCAGTTGAAAGGTCTCGCGTATGAACCTGGAAACACATTATTTAAAAAAAATATATAATTCTAAAAAGCTTGTTTGGTAAGCCAATAATTGAATGTAACTCTAGAGGGACACTTACAGCTGGACATCCAGTAAGTTTCTGGTTTAGGTGGGCCAGGTGGGGGGTCACATGACAGGACCAGAGGCAAACCAGCGCTGATCACCACAGGCTCCAGAATCTCCCTTGGCCACACTGGACCTCCTGCACCGACACAGAAGGATACATGTCTCCACAGAGCAGTCAGGTATGTTGTCTGATTTGATAAAAGTGCACATGCAAAAGTCTGAACTTGACTGATGGTGTTTCTTATACTCATTACTACTTTTTTATTCTCTTAAAGGACAAAAGGTTTTTTTCTTACTGTCAGAAAATCTGTAATCTGTAAAAACTAAAACCAGTAATTAATTGATCCTGCCAATATTTTGCCAGTGCAGCCAAGTTTCATGTAATTTAGTCCTCTGTGCCATAGAGCTCCATTTGTGTCCAAAAGCCATTAAAAACACATTAGTGAGCCACACATTTCCTCATTATCATTAACATAAGCACTGTGTTTTATCTCAGCTGGGTTAGGGTTACTAGGGACACCAGCATCAAATCTATGGCTGAAATTCACCTTTATGTCTGTTACTAAAAACTAAGCTATCTAGTTGTTTCAGGACATTATTTGGCCTGCTATTAAAAAAGAGGTATATTCATAAACATGTGACTCATCCTCAAGATATACCTCTTTGGTGAGAACCAGTAGTCTTTGGGCTGAGTGCCACAGATTGGTAGTGAAGTGAAACAAACAATTGTTCCTCAGTACTGATCTTACTGTACAGCCGCAGTCGGATCTTGTTGGAGTATGCAGATCCATACTCATTGGAGGCAATGCACTGATACTCTGCCTCATACTGTTCTGGATTGTTCCAGGCGTAGATGTCCAGCGTCCCTGAGCGCCTGCGCATCGATGCTTGAGGGTCTCGTGCCACATTGAAATACTTCCCATTACGCCTCCATGAGAAACTTCATGAATGAACGAATAAAGACAGAAAAAACTGTGAGATCTTCTGCAGATAATCATCTTCAGTTTTTAAAAATATGTTCAGATTGATACATGAGCTCTTACATAGGATGTGGGTTTCCTTTGGCTTCACATTCTATGACCATGGTGTCTTTGGGGTCAACAATATGCTCCTTCATTGACTGCTTTATGATAGTTGGGGGCTGCCTGACTGCAGGCAGAGAAAGAAACCAGTTTAGTCGTACACTGAAAAACAAATGTGTTGTGTGACAACATGCATTACATTACTGACTCACCCTCCAATGGGACGTCCAAAGCCCAAACACTCTGCCATACAAGTAGCAGCAGCGCTGGTTCGACCAGTGTTCCCATATTTAGAGTGCATGGAATCCAGCGACGCTGTTTTTCACCAGCTCTGATGAATGAATGAATGAATGAATGAATGAATGAGGAACAATAGAAGACATCTGCTTTACAATACCCTCATGTCATGCAGCTTAAATCCAGAAAACAACGATTTACTTGGTATCATGTCAGTGGTGGAAAAAGTACGTAGATCTTTTATAATTAGTAATACAGGTATTTAAAAATTACAACTTGACATAAAAGTCCTTTATTCAAAATCCTATTCAAGATTACAACTGAAAGCACAAAAAATGATTTATCAGCAGAAAGTACTTCAATTATCTAAAGTGAAAGTACTCATTCCACAGAAATATGGCTCCTTAAAATGTTGTTTTATTGTGTATTTTATTAAAGATAACTAGAACAGATGCATCAATGTTTTGAGCAGACTTTTCCTGTTTTAACTGGTTTATCTCACGCTAGTTTCAAATAACCTCATATTCTGTTTGGCACTTAAATTCATGGGCTAAGGGTCAGGCTCCATCTAAAGAGTCTCAATAAAGAGGGGTTATAAAGACATATACGACAATAAATGGGAGAGAAAATAGGGAAAAACTAATTTCTGCCATGACAATATTATAATTTTTTACTTTTCTCTGTTTTTGCAACATATTGCACAATTTTACCTCTTTGAGTGTCAAACAGAAAGAATAAATAGCCACAATTAAAAAATCAAGTACCAAAAAAGTTAAGAACAACTTGTTTAATATCTAAAAGTGTAAAAAAATCCTTACTGTTTAGTAATAGTATAAAACTACTCAAGTACAAATTGTTCCAATATTGATATCTTACGTACCTAAATCACTGCTATATAAATACTATTATTGTACTGTACAGACGGACACCCCATGTTTTATTAGATGCCTCTCTCTTTTTTGTGTTATTGCTATAAATATGTAACGAACTATGAGTCATGTTAGTACAATCAACACAGAAAGTCATCAGGACCTACCTCTCTCATTTTTTAGTCAAATCAGGGATCTCTCCCCCCCATATCTGTGGCTTCCTCAATGCCCTGATATTTCCAACGACTTTTCTCCACAAAATTATTCTTGTTTGCGCAGAATACCAATTAATGTCTCAGTCCTTCAAATATCAGGTCAAGAACCCCTCGAGGAGTTGATACACTCAGTAATAGAGTTTCTGTCTGTCACTGCCACTTACACTCTGCCCACCCATCTCATGAATAATGAATGAGCGCCATACACCACCTACTCATCACCCACTCTGCCAATCTGACCCGGCTTTCATAATTCTGAAGAATCTATTAAAAAAAAACACTGTTGTGAAGTTTGTCCGCACCAAAAAATGTTTGGATATATTACACCAGCAGTTGTGGAAGTAATGGCATATTTTTCTTGAGCCTGATTTGTGTCTCGCGGATGAATAATGGTTGCTTTGACCTGGTCCAGTAATGACAGCAATTTGGTTTGGCCGGCTGAAAGCAGAAAAACAAGCCATATTCTGTACAATTTGCATTCTTCTTGCTTTAGATGACATCAAAATGTGGGCTTTATTGTTGACCAATGAGAACCAGAGAGCAGGGCATGAAAGCAGTGTTTGTTTCTCTCAGATGAATATTACATGTTGCTAATCTCAAATTTTGATAAGTGAAAATATCTCATATTTAAATTCTTGTTGACAACGATTTGTTTATCACTTTTTAGTATTTAACCGTCTATGATCTGTAATAAAACATTAACCCCCTCCTCAGTAAATAGCCTCTGTTTTGGGAAACGGATTTATCTGCACTCAGCCTTTCATGTGCACAGCATCACTAAAATGAAAAGGTCATTACTGTTCAGATGATACAATCTTTTTCTACAGAAAGTGCCAAGGACACAGGAGAAGCTGCATTTGTTTTAAACAAAAGCCATCTGATGACTGTCGACAAGAGTCCTGACCTGTGTAGGCTCTCAGGAATCCACACAGGGCTGCATATTCAAACCAGCACTGATGGAGCCAAACAATAGCTTGGTGGTGGACGGTGGGTAAAACGAGGTGATGAAGACAAACTTGTTTTTAAGATTCTTTTTCTTAACAAGTCAAACGATATGGCTTATTTAAAGTGGAAACATGCATCACTGCAGAGCAACCACTGAGACTCTCATAGCTCTGTAGCTGTTGGTCTGCATCATGTGGCCCTGATCCCATTAAAAACACAACTTGACTTGCTTTGCCCAGACAACAAAAACAGAATGGGTATGTCAAGCTTCTTGGCTTTCAGAATGGGCTTTTCCCCGCATTATACTGGACTGAAGCGGGCCTGGCAGTAAGCAATGATCAGTGCCATGCACCAGATTGCACAGTAAAGAGGCAGAGAGGCGGACAGAGACAGCTCAGTGACGACAAGAAGGTCTCTATGTTAGCTGGGGCCCTTTGCCACGTGTGCCCAGGACCCGGGTAAGAGCAGATGGCATGTAGGAGGGAGCGTTCAACTGCACAAGCTGCCTGTTCAGACCCACAGCACCTTTCATTTGCACTTTGACGTCAGTGTTTCAGGAAGAGCACACGAGGAGGCCGTAGATAAACTCCCCTTGAGCAGGACAATGTCCTCCATTAAGTCATCACTACTGTGCAATCAAAACATTATTGTCTCACAAACTTGAGTGCTGTATGGAAATTTAACTGTAAATTGCAGCAACAATCATCTTCTCAAGTCCTGCACTAAGCGATTCTCCGTTCATACAAAGAAATTTTTCAAAATTTAGCTTTTGGCCTTTCTTCCACACACACAAATGGAGTTTTAGTTCACTAAAAACAGATGAAGAATTCCAAACAGAAGGAAGATACTCAGAAACTCTTTTTAAGTATTTCTGTGTAGACATCTAAAACTTTTGGTTTAAAGTTTGTAATGGTTGTGAGGCCGTGAAGAGTGGAAGAGAGCGGCGGGCAGAAACACACACAAATGTTGAGATTTCGAACTG
>JAPZDY010000002.1:20483894-20510136 GCA_029783645.1 Ctenochaetus hawaiiensis | reverse complement strand
TCCTGCCTGTCTCGACTTCCAGTAGCTTTAACACCTGCAAGGGCACCACACCTCTGGAAAAGACAGAGACAAAAATAATAAACATACCATGATGAGCTCAAACAAGTTTACTAGGAACTGCGCTGGGTTTTGGTCATGATTATAATAAATTTAACTGGGTACAAAACAGAGAGTGAGAGAGAGACAAACAATTATTAGATAAACGGATCAGCCAATAGGCAAAAGGTTAATCAGCAACAATTCTGATTATCAGTTAATTCTTAAATATGTCAAATGTCCATTTTTCCATTTTTTTTTTGAAGCGAGGATTTGCAGCTTTTCTTTGTCGTATATGATAGTAAACTGAACATCTTTGGATTGATTAATGAGAAAACAATTGAGAGTCATAGCTTACAGTAACTGAGTGTACGGCGTGTTCTCTGTGCTGAAAGGCCATCATTCATTAAAAAACAGTTACCTTGTGCCCCCACCATCAATTGAAAGCACTCTGATGCCGCGACCTTTGACTGGGTCCATGTAGCCAATCAGAGACAAAGTTTCTCTTAAGGCGCTCTGAAGCAGCTGGTTGTCCCTGTAGTATCGTCGCTTTCTTAGCAAAGTGACTGCAGTTTTCTCCTGAAGACAGAAACATCTTTTTAAAGTTCACTGAGCTCAAATGAGTTTGTAAAACATTTGTAGTTTTGCTGTTTCATGTCAACAGACCTGCCACATTACAGCTTTGCATTGTGGGTAACGGATAAGATGTTCGTTGAGAGCCTCCACGCAGGCGGTCAGAGCATCTGGAGATGAAGCCTGACAAAGACTGCCAATCAACCCTCGTGTGATTTCTTCTGCCTGCCTGCGACTCAAGACAAGCTGCGGACAAACAACCCAGAAGTTTCGTACGAACATTTATATTACCAGATATCTAGACTAGCGGCCGATGTCTTTTTAAATTTTCTGTTTCTGAAATTCTTGATAAATGTGACATAACTGATCATGTGACCCCCAACTCACCTTTTTATTCAGTATTGCCTCTGGTGGTTTAATGGCAGGTTGGGGCTTTCCGGTCTGAGTCAGTGGGCCCAGCCTTAGATACGAACCCAACAAATCAGGGATAGCACTCGTAGGATGGCGAAGGCAGTCCATTAAGGATACTGTCTTCTGTCTCTCAGAGGTAATAGATCCAGGGTCCATTGCTGTTACAAGATTTCTGACGATGTTCTCGTCCCACGCACTTTGACCCTTGAAATACTGATTGATGTGACGGGCCATTTGAAAATAGTTCTCCCCAAAGGTGGTGGTATTTTGGCTGCTGTGGAAAAGACCTCTAGTTTCAGGGGTGTTGGGTTCGTTTCCCTTCGACCTGACACCTTGAGCTTGTGAGGTAAACTGTGTTGGAAGCTGATTTTTGTGAGTGTCAATCTTTTCAACAGGGAAATGTTCTCTCCTATGCTGATTTTGGTCATCAGTGACCTTGGCACCAAAGTATTTATTGATGTGTCTTGCAAAGTAAAGGTAGCCCTCCTCCCAGCTGCTGGAGGTTCTACTGTTCGGTTCCACTGCTGCCTGATTAGCACCTGGTTTTACTTTAGATATTTCACCTTCTTTAGAGTTTATGATGTGAGTGCTTTGGATTGTTCTCTTTTTCAGTCGTCTGTTTATCCTCCTGGTGGAAGACAATGTTTCCACTCCGTCTTGTGTTGGATGATTTGCAAAACCGCAAGAGAAGACTGAGTTTATGTGATTGGCGACATAACTGTAGCTCTCACCAAATGTTGTGGCTAAAGAGCTGATGTGAAATAGTTGCAGTCCAGTGTTACCCTGAGTTACGTGACTTCTTACTGAGCTCTCTTGTTTTTCATTACAATTTAAGGTCACTGTTGTCTCTTTGCCCTCAGATATTTTTCGCTCTCTGGCTGCCCGTTGGCTTTGACTGCGCCTTTGTGACCTGCCAAGATGGTCTGGAGTTGTGACAACAAAGCAGGCAGTTTCAGTCAGCGGTACAATGTCCTTTCTCTTAAAATAACTGTTAATGTGTCTGGACAGTTGATGAAATGATTGGCCGAGACGTCCTCCCAGTGAACTCAAGTTAAAACGGTTCTGAGCCTCCTCAAAGATCCCAATGGGAGCTTCAGCTTTGAAAGTGTTTCTACTGGAGGATGAGCAGAAACGCACAAACTGAAGTTGTTTTATTTCTTTGGTTAAATCTCTGCGGACATAATAAGAGGTAGAGCTTGCATCACTGTGGTTTAGAATATTAAAAGCAGGTTTTCTTGTAAATCGGGAGAGATGAGGAGGTGACAGCAGTGGATTTCTGTGGAGGTCTGGTGCTTTGGCCATTCGAGGGTACTTTCTGTAAAGGCTCATTAGGTACCTAATTTTGCAGTATGACCTCAAAGTCTTGTTTGCGGAGGTTGAACACAAGTTGCTGCTGAGGAAGCGACCCATGTTTGACCTGATGTTGTGAGCAGCAATCAGTCAAAGTTCAAATATCACTCCTGAGCTTTCATAGATTTGTGCTTAATGCTGTAGAAGCATTTTAAATAGAAATCTGGGGAAGAAACACAAAACAAAAACATTAGAAAAAAAATGGTCATGCTAGCAGCTCTGTGTGGCTGTATTTGGTATTGTAGTTAGAGCCTGACACAGCGTTAATGTGTGTTTGCAATGTTAGCAGATGTGTTAATTATTATAATTAATAAATTATAATAAAATATAAAATTATAATCAATTATAATATATACAAATAAATTACTGGAACATGAATGCCTATGTTAGATTTTATGGCAATCTGTCCAATAGTTTTTGAGACATTTCAATAACATCCAATGATATTTAACAGCTGCTGATTGTGCAGGAGGATCACCTGAAGTCATTAGGATACATCATCAAGATACATGATCACCATTAAGGATTTTATAACAATTGACATCTTGACATGGCTAAAGATGTCTTTAAGTTCAATTGGATAACACTGAAAAACAATAAAGACAAATTGAGATAAAAAAAAAGTACCCAAGCATCATTTAGGTTAAGTACATATATAGAAAAACATTTCTCTACATGTCTGCTCAGATCACAGACACATTGTCACATCTATAAACAGAACACAGTTCAGGGTGAGCTGATTGTTTGCAAACATTAGATTTCATATTTAGTCTCACACATCCATGCTTTCCTACTACTGTGTCTGCTTGTGAATGCAACATGAATATAACATAACTGCAGGCCAAATGTATCTCTACACATGGCCTGTAAATATCTCTCTACATTCTGCCAGTACATACATGCCTTCAGAGAGACATGTAATGAGATTCATGTGACATGAAATATGATCACAGAGAGCTTTGCCTTTAGTCGCCATAACTATCTTTGCACATAGGAGCGTACTTTATTCCCATGTAACAGTAAAGTGTATTCACAATGTTCTTTGGTGCCAAAACAAGGAGAAAGGCAAACAGCTTAGGTATGCAATAGTCACACATCTACTATGGTTGTTTTCCACTTAAGTAGGGGAAGGTCATGAACCAAAGCAGCTTATAGCCACTCTAACCTTGACAGAAATGATCTGTTAGAAGCGTTCAGTGAAGATTTACCTTAAAGAAAACACCAAATTCTTCTGTCTTCACTACTCTTTTCCTGTTCTTTGAAATCCAGAACACCACTTTTGACAAAAGAAGCACTTTTTCTTCTGTTGTTTTGATACCTAATGCAACCCCTCTCTCGTGCAGTGCTTTAATCCCATTGGTCGAAACAAGGTGGGGGTGGACAAGCATGACCAATGCTTTGTGAGACCACGCAGGCTTAAAGTCATGTGTTATCACTGCTGACTGCAGATCTGGAAACACAAATCTAAAATTAGGGAGGGGGGTAACTCAAGGGCGTCAGTGAGCTGATGTTAGTCACCTCTTACGTCACAACACACACCTCCCTCCAAAACAAGGGATCCCTAGAAACTGTGCACAGGTCACAACATGTGACACGCAGCAACAACAAGCCTGCAGTGGTCTTTAAAGCTTTGGATCACAGCCAACAAGTTACAGTGTCATGAAGGACATAATTTTAAAAAATTATAAATTTCATAAAGTTGTCCTTAAAAAATAGTCTGGATAATAAACTAGCTGCGAAAAAGGAGTCAAAAGTGTAACAATGTATAGTTACAATGATGCCACTTTTTGCATATAAATCATCACTAAAAAAATAATTATTACTAGGATAGTTTTAATGCACAACCCTTATTTATGTCTTATTATGCAGTAAAAACACAATGTTGCTACTGTGATTTTTGTATAAGCACTACGAAATAAAAAATGTTCTTAATGTATTTTTTTCTGCATTACACAGACTTATTACCTTTTTGTTACTTACTTTTTGTTGTCTTCCCTTAAACTTCCCTATAGCTTGTAGGTGCCCAAAAAGTGTTTAATTAATATCACTTAAATGTTTATAATCTGAAGTCTGTATGTAAAATGTGTTTATTTGATTGGCTACTGTGAAACCGAAGAGCACAATGAAATAGTATGTTAACCAACCTGAAGTATTTCTTTGTAATATGACAGAGCCTGTTTTGCAAACATCACTGTCCTATTGCTATAACTCACATAAGCTTTGACAGGCACATGCTGTTCTGCATGACAATGTGTTGCCAATAAAACATGCTCACGACAGCAGATGCTCCTGTAACATCAAAAAACTCTGGAGTTTCTACATCTGTCCACCCAGCTCACAGAAATGGCTTACAAATAAGTAGCTGTCCAAGTCAAATTATCATGCCTTTTTACACACATTAAATGATCATTTAAATGGGTTTTACAAGAAAGAATCGATTAAATTTGTTATTTCTGCTTATATCTGTTACCCATACAGAGAAACAACAGTTTCTAATGATCCATATCTTGATTTGGTCAATAGTCATTGTGATTGCTGAATCAATTCCAAAGGATCAGTTTTATTCTCATGGCTGCTATTATTTTAGACTTATAGTGACATCTAGTGGCAGCTTTGTAACAATTTACTTCTTTTATCTGCTTTTGAATCAAACTTCCATCTGGGAAGCTGTGTGTGACAGGAAATTGACTGCGTTTTGTTTCAGTGACTTTCTCTGTACTGTTTATTTCTCATTGTATGACAGTCTTAGATAAGGTGCACCATTACGTCCTGTCTTTTGCAGAGGGTGTTTTCTCTGCAGCAACATGTTTGTCATTGGTTTCATACTCTTTTCAGCATCCAGAGGTTTTTTTTGTCTGCTTATCATCCACCAATGTTTGA
The DNA here is from genome assembly GCA_029783645.1 of Ctenochaetus hawaiiensis. Classification (NCBI taxonomy): domain Eukaryota; kingdom Metazoa; phylum Chordata; class Actinopteri; order Acanthuriformes; family Acanthuridae; genus Ctenochaetus; species Ctenochaetus hawaiiensis. The sequence continues at coordinate 20,504,886 of JAPZDY010000002.1, read as the reverse complement.
CAAATGGTGTTATAAACCAGAGTGAGTAGCTTTTAAATTGCCTTTTTTAAAAAAAAAAGAAAAAAAGAAACAATCTAAGTCATTGTAGATTAGTTTTTAAAATCAGGCCATTTTTTGTATTTGAGAACTTGCTTTTGCTTTTATTTTACAACATCACATCAGTTACTGTCATATATCTCTTCTGTGGATCTTTTTACTGGATGTTTCATTATTTTAACTGAGCTAAATTCAGTATGTATTTTCAGTCTTACAAGTAAAGACTGCAGAGTCAATATTTCTTTTCACAGCGTCCATTGGTGCACTCTTCTCCACGTCCCGTCCACTTTAGGCGATTCCTGGCAAAGACTGCATAGGACTTGTCCATGAATGGTCTCACGGGTGGCCACATCATGAAGCGTCCCAGCCAGCCAAGGCCCACTGCACTGTACATGACTGCGAACGCCGGGACCCCACGGTGAACCTGCCAATTCACAGAAGGTTAGCCAACTGGCCAAGTGCTACTTAATACTAACACTGGCACTGATCAGCAATTTGGCATGCAGAATATTGCAGCCCTGGGGGTGTTAGGGGAAATGTAAGTCTACCTCCTCTCTCTCATCAATCACATGCATTTCCTCCATGGCCATCTCATAGCTGATGTCTTTGTATTTGGCTCCATCGTAGCCTGGCAGGGAGATATCGATGAAATCTACATTCCCAGGCCGGTTTCTCTGCAGAAACTGGAGGAACCGGATCTCCGTCACACATATGGGACAAAGCCCATCATACAGCACCTGAAATGGAGCAAGGACAGATGATCACTGCTGTCTTCAGCCCTCTGGTGAACTCATTCAGGTGCACAAGAGCAAAATTAATACTTGAGGGGGAAAAAGATTTCAACCTGGCAGACATTGAATGGCCTCTTTAATAACTTAACACTTTCATGGGAAAAATTTTACGACAGTTATGGACAGCATCAGCATATCAATATTTACTGTATCATGTACAAATTTTTCAATAACGTTACCCTGTCCAGTTATGCTTGAATACTATTTAAAACAGTAAATAACACTAAAATGTACACCTCAGAAGCTCAACAAAGGAGTAAAATGAATTACAGCTAAGATCGGATATATAATTAAAAAATATGCGTCATATTTTTATTACAAGAATTAATTAATTGATAAACTATTATTTCCAGTATTTTCAGTGTTTTGACTTTAAACACAATTGCAAATAACTTCAAAACAGTTAAATGAGGTGATTAAAAAAGTCAAGAAAATAATGAGAAAGAAGCAAGTTCTGTATGATTAAAAAAACATAGGTGAAAATTTTAATGATTAAATTAAGATCAAAACCAAAATTATGCTATAAAATATATAAAAGTATGTTGTGATAATGAATAGTTCGGTATTTTAAAATTTTCAACTTAACAAGTTATTTCCTGCTCCCTGAGATCCCAGGGTATTTGCTATACAAATGACTGCATGCATAATACTTAGGCTTAATTATCCTAATAATTATCAAACATAATTATCATTCCATACATTAAAAAACTGCATTTTAGTCATTATTACTGAATAAAGTTAGTGTAACGTTTATTTCTCCATTTATGGTAAGTCCCTTGTGTCATTTAAACTTAGGTGAAGGTCATCTGATGCCCCCGCTGTGGGCTAAGATGATATTGGTGACAGTCCTCAGTCTCAACTTTTGCTGCCAAGCTGAAGTTCACTTTCACTGGACAGGACGAGCTACTGCTGCTGCTGCTCAGCCCTGCAAACTCCAGAGGTACAAACTCAAAGCTTCCGAGGTTGCAAGCCTCAAATATTGACTTGAAGGTTATTTATAAAGGAAAAGTTAACCGGGAAATTGTGTTGTTTATCCGCTGGCGTTAACCAGTCACTAACCAGCTGCCATCCAGCTAGCTAGCTGTTAACTTTCTAACGATGCGCGCGCAAAAAAACAGGTTGACAAAACAAGTTAAATTACCCAAAAGTTACGTGAGAGCGACCGCACGTAATCCGATAAATAGTAGCATTTAAGTTGAAATGTTAATTTAACACAATGCGATTTAGCTGAGGCAAGTAATTGAATCTTCTGAACCGCATGTCTTCTTGTGTCTTAGCGACAGAGTGATGATCTTTCTCAAGAAAACATCTTTGGTAGACAACACCCACAGAGACTTGGCGGGCCGCGTTCCATTCATTTTCCAACCGTGAAACACAAGACGTCGTTAAAAATAGAAAACAGTCTCCACTGTTGAATAGTTGTTTATTTTAGAGACTTAGTCACATTGTCTGACGTCAGCAAAAGTGCTAACATTGTGGAAGTGCTTTTATGAAATCATCAGCAATTATTTCAGTCAGAAACATTTTTATTTGCTGTGTTAAACAACCATGATGTAGTTGTGTAGGTATGAAATAATGTTACCTTTACATCTGCAGATGCAGGGCTGGATGTCTGATGTTGATGTCTGCAGAGGGCAGGTGCTGCTCTTAACGCCACCCTTGCATTTAAACAGCTGGGCAACTTGGCCAAGCCCGAGACTAAACGTAATCTCATTGTGGAAAACAAAGGGGAAAAAAATACAATAAACGTATCCAATAACTAGCTATAAATACTGGCGGTTTGCTAAGTAAGCGTTTATAAGTAAGCGTTTATAACTTGTCTATAACAGTACCTTGACTTCGATGAAAGAAACACAAGCTACTGGTGCCCGACAACAATTCACGTGTTACACAAGCAGTTGGGTAACATAAACAGAGGTCGTTCAATGACGTTCAAATCATCAAAGATTTGACCGCAAACCTCTGGAGTTGCAGCTAAGAAAATGGCGCTTACTCACATTTACCTCCGTAGAAAGAGAAAGTTAAATTTATACAAACTGTGAATCTGCAGAGATATAAACAGCAGCTGACTGCCGGAAAGCATGTGTAAAGGGGGCGTGGTCAGCAGCTGTTTATATCTCTGTCCGCTGCGAGAGGTCTCACTCTGATGCTTTTTTTCAAGCCTAATGTTAATGAATCAAGTTTAACTCCAAAGACAGCACATTCATCAAGGTGGATCTTCTCTGTAAGTCTTTTTACCAATATGAAATAATTATTTTTATGTTTCTTGTCCTGTCTAAGAGATTTTTTTGTTTATTAGCTAGCGATTGTTGGAACATAAAGTAGTTAGTTAGGTCACTTGGGATAGGTAAAAGTAACAATGCCATAATTAAGAAATACTCTATTACAATTCAAAGTTATGCACTGCTTAAAAGTGCATCTCATTCAACAGAAAGGTGAACTTTAGAATAATACACCCCTTTTTTGTTGGATCATAAGTTCTGTTTTTATTGCTTTTTTGCCTTTTTAATCCCCCCAGGGAGCGATGTCAAACTCTTATCTTGGGATATATAAAAAGATAACAGTTTATTGTTTAGTATGTATTTAATCATTCATCCAAATCAGCATATTTAGTCATTTGAATTGTCAGCAGAAGTGGAGTATGAATGTACATTTTCCTCTTAATGAAAATAATACTCATGCAAAGAAAGGGTGCTTCAAAACTAAACTTAGACACAGTAATTGATTAAATAAATTCAAGCTACCTTTATTTTTGGCCAGTAATATTTTGGCACGTCCCAGTTTAATGAAGATAAAGGATTGTTATGTAATGTATCACAAAACTCATTTCATCATTCTTTCCCAACAGCTGGAACACGATACTGAGGTATTCTAGTCATAATCAAACTCAAATGAGTCCCTACTGCAATGGCTAATTAAATTTGAGTGCCTTATTATTTTCAATGAGGATAAAAGACGGCTTATTTTGTTAGCATTCAACAGCTACGGGTCCCATGAGGCTTTGACAACACATCTGTGGCTGAGACTCCAGGGATATGTTGCTGTTCATGCTGGCAAAACATTTTTTTTTTCTTTAAGCCGTAAGTGGTCCTGTTTTCCCAGTTTTCAGCAGTGTGAGTGGTCACATCTGGCGAGCATTTTTGTTAAGGCAAAAAAGTGGAAAAGACTCTAAATTTCAGCCCTTGGCATGCCTTTTTTTATCTAGCTATCGATCTATCTACCTATTGATCTGTATATCAAAGCTAAACTTATCTAAAAGATAAGCTTTAATAAGGGTTTGACGCTACAATTATTAATACTTTTAAACAATTTGAAGCTGTCAATCATTAGAGATTTTATTATGATGTTGCATGTTAATGAACAGGACTACTTTATGGTAAATACAGAAGTAGCATGCTTGCTTCGACTTTCTAAATTGGTAAATAACATTTTTAACTTTCTAGGTTAAACAAAAACGAAGTGTCAATCCAATTAGATAATTTTTTAAAACCTTCTGTTGTATTTTGATGTAATTCAACACATCACAGCCTTTTTAACCAGCAGACATGCACACACACACATACTCAAAGCAGACACAAACATTCAGATATAATGCACAAAGGGTCTCAGCAGGACCACAAAGAACTTTTAAACAGTTTAAAACAAAAGCTTCTGCATTCACTTTTATGTGTGGTGTTGACTTTAGCGTTTCCTTTCATACATATGTGGTCTGAGACAACATTCTATAGCAGGGTCTCTGTTTTTTTTTTTGTGGGCGGTCATTTGTTTTTATCAGGCAAGCAGGCACACGTGATGAGATCAAAGGCCTAAGAGCAGAGTCTCTCTGAGGGAGACAGTCACAGCCTAGTACAACAACAGGATCTATAGCTTGACCAACACGCTTTCGAGGATTGTGCGGAGGTGAGCTCTTGTGACCTGCAGAATGTTCACGTTAGGGTCTGCATTATGTGACTAATACTATTTCTCTGAAAATGCAAAACGCTAGTAAAAAAATGTGCAAAGTCTGTACTTTATTCACTTCTTATACCTGTTCCCATTACCTAGCCGGAGAAAAGGAACATGCCCCCTGCAGCAGCAACCAATTTGGGCTACACCCCACCAGATGGAGGCTGGGGATGGGTCATCGTCTTGAGCGCTTTCATCTCCATAGGATTCTCCTATGCCTTTCCCAAGTCCCTCACCGTCTACTTTAAGGAGATTCAGGAATATTTTTCAGTTTCTTACAGTCAGATTGCCTGGGTTTCCTCAGTCATGCTGGCCACTATGTATGCAGCAGGTCAGTGGCAGATATATTCTCAGTGCTGCAAAGCTTCAGAGAAATAAGGTACCAAAAAGTGAGAAATTTCTCCCCTCTTTGCAGGACCTGTGAGCAGTATACTGGTCAACCACTACGGCAGCAGACCTGTGGTTATGGTCGGTGGGGTCTTGGTCTGTGCTGCCATGGTCCTTTCTTCATTAAGCACTACAATTGTGCATCTGTATCTTACTATTGGAGTTATTGGAGGTAAATAATAGTTTTGTTTTTTCAATGCTAGTCATGAGGGGGAGTTTATTTAGAGTTTAAGGGATTTAAGCCACAAGGGGTTAAACTCCGATTGTGGTTGTGACTGGCTGACACAGGAGGATGCTGGCTATCGCTCACATTAAAGAGACGTTTTTTGACTGTCAGGGCCAATCAACTACTGCTATTTGTGTCCCAATAAGAGGTTAATATGGGCTAATGTGTAAATCAAAATAGCATATCCATGCTTAACATTGTCCTCTCAAAGCAATGAAAAGATTTAAGTTAGGCATAATTTCTATTAAAATGTTTTGCTGAATCTGATAAATGCTCACATGCATGGATGAATGCCAGACCATGTGATCATCCAACCAACAGTGAGCAAACAAACAATCAGACTTTAAACTTTAATCAAAGAAGATGATCCGCCTACCGCAGCACAGAAAAGGAAGAACGAGACATGACTCAGACAATCTCACTTTTATGGACATGAAATAAAGTGTCAGAATTATAATTAAGGCTGCAACTAACAAGTTGATCTGCATTTTTTTTCTCAATTTATCAGTAAATTGGGTGGTAATTTTTTTTTTTGCAATTTTCATCTCAAATTCAGCAGTTCAAACCCAAATATTCCTTTTAAAAGGTCTAAAATGATGCAGCTAAAGTCAGTCTAATTGATGCTTGTAACTTAAAATATGTGGCTTTTTTAAAGAAACCAATCATTAGAGCTCTAATGATGACGTAAATGGTATAAATTTACTTAAAAAAGTGAAAAAAGTACACTTTTGTAAAAATATTCAATAACAACATTGAATTTTTATAGTAGCTTATAATACCATCATCCTACTTTCTCAGAGTGGATGTGGTTGTTTTTGGTGTAGTTTTATGATGTAGTTTGTAATTAAATTAAAACTAAATTCAGAACTGCTCCTGAGGCAATACTGAACGGTGACAAATCCTGAAAAAGCTGTTATTGAAGTACACTTTAAATCGGTTATTCACAGGAATGATGTTTCTTTCAGGATTCAATTTTGCAGATGAATGAAAAGCCTCACTGTCTCTTATCTGTCTTTAATTTTTTTTTTCACTGAGACATCCTTATCAAATATTTCACTATATTCATATGATCCATTTTCATTATTTTAACAGGTTTAGGCCTCGCTTTCAACCTACAGCCGGCACTGACGATCATCGGTACCTACTTCCATACCAGAAGGCCGCTGGCGAACGGGCTCGCCATGACAGGAAGTCCAGTGATTTTATTCACTCTGGCTCCTCTCAACCAGTATCTGTTTGACTCTTTTGGCTGGAAAGGGAGCTTCCTCATCCTTGGGTCCATTACTTTGAACTGCTGTGTTGCCGGCTCACTGATGAGACCAGTCAACAAAAATGCCTGTCTCAAACCAAAGGCTGAGCAGCAAGAGTGTAACGGGGTGGCGGCTGAGGAAGCTGCCACTGCGGACACCAGTGCTCAGTCAGATAACCTCCTGACTGAGGAAAAGCAGAAGGAGAGCAGTGAGAGTCAGGGCTGCTTGCACAGATTCATAGATTTCTCCCTTTTCAAACACAGGGGCTTCCTCATTTATCTCATTGGTAATGTGGTCTTGTTCTTTGGCTTTTTCGCACCTGTGGTTTTTCTGGCGCCGTACGCCAAAGATCTAGGGATTGATGAGTATTCTGCAGCTTTCTTGCTGTCTATTTTTGCTCTGTCGGACATGTTTATCAGACCAGCAACTGGCTTCATAGGCAACACCAAGTGGATAAGGCCCCGGATCCAGTACTTTTTCAGTTTTGCAGTTACATACAATGGTGTTTGCCACCTTTTATGCCCGCTGGCTTCTGGATACTCAGGTCTCGTTGTTTATGCAGTCTTCTTTGGTTTTGCCTTCGGGATGCTTTCTGCGCTGCTCTTTGAAGTCCTGATGGATCTTGTTGGAGCTCACCGCTTCTCCAGTGCAGTTGGACTGGTCACTATAATCGAGTGTGTACCAGTGCTTCTTGGACCTCCACTTTCAGGTTTGTGAATGGGCTCACATTTTTATTCCAGATTGTAAATGCATTAAAAAAAACAGTGACCAATGAAAGTGTGCATCTTCTCTTTCAGGAGCTCTGGTTGATATTTTTGGAGACTACAAATACATGTACTACGCATGTGGAGTGTTCATGCTGGTGCCTGGCATTTACTTCTTCATCATGAATTACTACAACTACAAGAAACTGGACGAGGAGCGGCGGCAGACCGAGGCTGCAGAGATGAGGACTTGTGAAGAGGCAGTACAGCTTAACTCCTCGAGCCAGGGTGATAAAACAGCACATGAAACAGACGGATAAAGTTGCTGACTATGATTTTATTTTAGTGGATGAAGACAGGTGACGCCGCAGAGGCTTTACAGCAGGTCACACAGTGAATGTGAGAATTAGATTCTAATTTGTATGAAGTTACTGAACTCTTTGGACAAGTGCTACGTATCTGCATATTTTAATAGTTATTTTATGTTTGTTATTATTATTTCATTATGTAAAAAGTTCAGCTCTGACAGCCTTTGTTCACGAATCATATGAAATACCTCTTTTTTTCCTCTATAATTATAGTAATTGCTGTATAAACTTACTAAGTGCCTTTTTGTTTCTTTTGTGACTGAATAAAAAGTTATTGTCCTGAGGGACTAACATAAAATAACCAGTCAAACCTCACAACAGAAACAGAGACTCTTTATTATCATCTTCTTACCACTGGATGGCACTGGACACTCTCATGTGAGAATTCAAAGAGCAATACATCTCTCCTATTAAAACTGCAATTAAACAACAGGCTTTTTCATGGGTGGTTTGGTTTTTTAAGAGCACTGCTCTGCAAAGTCTGGGTCGTGACCCTCCCACGGGCTGCCAGATGTTATGGATGGGTCGCCAGGGGAACAGCAATTAAAAAATGAGAAAATATAAATGTCTACTTTTAAAACTACAGAGTATATCTCCCTTCATGTTTTCCATAAATTTAACTCCCACTTTTAGAGATTTTTTTTTTTTTTATATTCTAGTCCACAGTAAAAAAAAATTTAGTGTCTTGGGAATGTGTAAGAGTTGTTTCACTGGGGCATTGCTTCAGTGCAGCCATAAAAATTCAGAATGAAGTTATGGAAATGTTTTAGCATTGAACTTTTAAATAAGTGTGGGGAGTGTGCATAAATAACAAGGTATCATTTGCATGTGTAGGTGAAGAGCTAAAATGTTTTACTTAGCTCCACTGACATAAAAAAAGTTGTGCATATAACACCAACACATTCACCTTAGCTGCAAGGCAACTTTCCAAATGTTTCAGAAATTTAAAATGCTGTAATTCAAACTTTGTGAGCGAACGAGTATCTCTATTATGTGAAGAACCTAATAACATGAGATCAAAGATTCTGACTCATCTACCCAACCGCAGAGAAAATACACGACAAGAGATAAATTTTCTGGTCTTATGCAGGGTCACATTATCCCACCACAGGTCAAACTTTATATTCTAACACTTTGCGTGATTACAGCCCCTTAGTGCCGGGCCTCGAGCACCTGCAATTCAAGATAAATGGTGGAGCCATTCAGGAAAAGAACAATATCATTATTACAGATGTATGCTTAAATAATCCATTCTTATCATGTCCCTGCAAGGTGCATATTGACTTCCTCCTTCAGAAGGACGAAAATTGCTTAAGTGAGCAAATCAATATGTTTATTTATATCCTTAGATAACATTATCTGAAAATCAGATTAACTGTGTAAGTACATGGCTTAGTGGTGGGTGGTCTTCTATTTGCATCCTGGGTCAATATGGCGCAAATGCAATGTTGGATTATCTTTTAACAATGGGCTGTTTTGACCCAGTTTTACTGTGTAAGAGTGTTTTCATATTATTGTTGCTGTTTTTTTAACCTACACACTACCAAACTGTAAAAATACTGTAATATAATTAAAATCCTGCTTTAAAATGTTACTTAAACTAAAAGTATGAGTCACACATTAAAAATGACTCAAATTGACTTTATCTTTGTTATATACATTTTTTTGGCTTGTGCACTGACATCATTGCTGATGTTTCTCATCATGTTCAAACCCAGAGAAGTACATAGTTTAAAATTAAACAAAAACATTTAATAAAGAAGTTAAAGTCAAATATACAAATCTCTTTGCTGCCAGTCACAAACTTCCATGGCAACACCAGTTAGAAAGTGAGGAAGAAAGTATGTAAATGTGAGTCAAAGTAATGTGAATAAAACTTTAATAAATCACCTCGTAAACACTTCTTTATTAGTCATTCCGATTTTCATTTACAACGCTGGCTGTTTTAACGATGAAATAAACAAATCCCACAATCCCTCGCTACTTCATGACATCATCAAATAACTTCTTCTGTTTTCATTGTTTTGATTGAAAGACCTCCAGCAGCACAAATGACATGATGTGCTTTCAAGTAAAAGTACTTATTACAGTCAAAATAAGCTTAAATGATCATAAAGTACTCAATGCAGAATGTTTCAGAGAAATAGCCTCTGTGAAAAGTAAATCTAACATTAAATACTTTTATATCATGTGGAATCTTTGGCATTTTTTCATGAAGAAACAAAACAGTAATAAAAACATTTTTTCATAAATGACCTACTAACTAATTGATCAATGGACTGATCATCATTTAAAACTTCTTCGTGTGTTTTGAATGCAAAAATCTTAATTAGTTAAGAAACTTGTAGCTATCAAAAAATAATGTAGAAAAAAACAAGTTCATTAAAAAGCATAATGAAAAGGGAACATGTAAGTAAAAATAAACAGCTTAAGTAAGTAAATGTAGCTGCAACTCAAACAGTATTTTACTGGCTTAACCCAAATTAGATCAGTTTGGGCCCTCTGGTTTGTAGTGTGTACAGATAATTGTGAAAAATCATAATTTCCTGCTGCGTTTGACAAAATAGGTATAAATGTGATTATGCAGATATGTGACAAATTCAACATGAATTGCAGTGGAAAAGATGAGGTTAATGAGTGGACACATTGTGAGAGAGTGAAGACCTCCAATTAGCCGCAGTTCCCATAAACTCTGCATCGTCTCCTCAGTGAACAGCTTGAGCATAATCACAGTGATGAACTGTGACTGATGTCAGTAAATCTGATTTTAATTGGAACCAAGAAGATTGAATCCAGGCAGCTCTGCGGCCAATCCCTGTGACGACTGCTCCCATGCTGAGACATGATGTTTTTAACCACGCTGTCGGTTTGAGCAACTGCGCCCCGACTTCTGTTTTAACCACACGGTTGGTGTGCATGTAAAGAAGGGAGTGATACTGTCTATTTAATCCAGCATGTTTGTTAATAATCTCTGCTAATCTCCTTTACCCACAGCAGCAGAACTAATCTTTCTTCACAATGTTTACACTCGGAGGGAGGGCAGCAGCATCATGCGAACAGCAGAGACTTAAGAGTTTCATCAGTCCTGTGGACGAGGCTCTTAATGACACATCGCCGGTCTAAAATTAACATGGATGCATCTCGACGTGTTCAAGCAGACGCAAGAGTGACTGCTGTGTCAGTTTAATCAAGGAGCTCTCAAGGACTCAATCACACCTCCCAGAGACTGAGACAGCATGTCCTGAAGTGTTTCTTAACTGACCGTTGTGTCCGATGAAACACATGATTTACTGAGATCATTTGGTGAAAACAGGGAACAGAGCGCCCTTCTTTCAAAATCAATAATCTTTGCACACATAGCTGCCTTGACACAGCTGAAGGTCACCTTCATATTTATGTAGAATAAAACTGTCTGCATTTCTCAGATGCTTTTGAAACTGTCTCTTTTTTTATCCTAGCACAGGCAACTCAGATCTGAAAATGTGAAAGAAAACACAGGAAGTCTAAATTTTGTTTCACTGCAAACAATTCCTGGAGGGCAGCCTGAATCAGAGGAACGATATGTGTTCCACAAAACTGTCAGATAGCTGATTAAACTCCTCAGTGTTCATCTTGAAGGGGAAATTTGTTCACAGATAAATGTGGACTAAGTTTTGAATTGCAGTGGTGGAAAGTTACATTATGAACAGTTAGTGCTGTGGATACAAGCGAGAGGTTTCCATGTTGCCTCAGTATTTCACTTTGTTGCCACTTAACATTTCTTTTTCACTAAATTCAAGAGGAAATTCACTTTTTACTTCCCTTCATTTATGCAGCAGCTGTAGCTACTGTACGAGTTACTCTGCAAGGTAGGATTTTTTCATTAAAAAATCATCTGATAAGCTTGTAGAGTACGATCCACGATTAAACATTAAAGTAGGACTGAGAGTAATTAATATTTATATATAATAAATATTAACAAATGTTTTTCATTTAACCTTCAAAATTAAAAAAAGACATAATGAAGGAATCTCCATCCGAGCTACTCATAGTCCAAGATGTCATAATGAATAATTCTGGATTTGTCCTGTCTTGTGCTGCAAAACCAACTATCAAACAAACATAAAAAAAGAAAAGAACAGATAAAAGCAGTAAATCCTAAAATCTGAGAAGCTGAAACTGTTTTCATACTTTTTATCAATTACTTTTTCATCAATGAACTAACAGGACTTTTTATGTCAACCAAATATTGAACTACCCAACAATATTTTCTTTAACAGTTTTTTTATATTATGCACGTCTGCAACTTAACCATGTGTAATATTAATATTATGATGATAAAGTCACATAACAGTCTGAAAATGGGGCCAGTCTGCATGATTACTTAAGCATAGTAATGTCTCTTGCATAAATATATTTTTAAAATAAAAAATAATGGTGTATATGCGCCACTTTCACTTAAATCTGCAAGTACACTTTTTGGCCATATGGGGGCAGTAGAAACAAGCTGATTCGTGGACATTGACTTTTTTTTATCATCTTTAGTGAGCTGATATGGTAAAATTAAAGCAAACCAGGTTTAATGATAAATCCTGCAGGTACAGTGCATCTCTATTATTCATTTAGAGTCATGTTTGTGTCCATCTAATGAATGTAAGCCCCGATATGAACTCTCCTCTTGCAGCGACTTCTGTCTCTAGCAGCTCCTGAGGGACATATCTGACTCTCTGACTGCAAAATGCTCCACTGAGTTTACAAACTAGCCACTAACTGTGTCTGTCTGCTTCTCTGTGCTGAGAAGGTAGTGTACAGTGGGGTTTTTTAGGGCTTTCACTCTGAAAACAGCTGCCTGCTGAAAACAACATTATGGGAGCAGCGAGAGTGAACCAAAACAATAAAGTTACAGCCTGGACAGTTTAACAATGAGCTGAAACTCACCATAAGGCTCATTACAGCTGTTGGGAGCAGCAGGTTCAGCTAATAATTCCCAGTAGTTTCATCAGTACAAGCAACTGCTTTTACTTTGTCACCTTTTTTTTTCATACTTTAAGTTGATACTTATTATAAAACATTGTTTACAGCTGTAGAGGATCTGAATGCTTCTTCCTCCTCTGGTTTATTGTGTGTGGAATGTAAAAAAAAAGGTTTATAATGAAAAACATACCAAAACCACGCAAGAAAAGTGAATCTCAGCAGTCTTTGAATGGATATCATTTTTCTATGTTTATTTCTTTACAAGGCCAAGACAATTTGCCATTACGAACATTCAGCCTTGCAAACTTCTGCGCTCTCGCTGGACATCAGGAATCCTTATGGAAAACAAATGGGACAAAGCAGAGGCCTTATAAAAGAACGTCCATTTTTGAACCCAGACAAAAGAGGAACTTAAACCCCACATAAACTACTCAATCATGACTAATGCTTGTAAAAGAAATTGAGTCGCAAAGCAAAAGGACTTAATGAGATTATGTTACCCATAATTAACAATCTGTGAAACACATTTCCCAAAAAAAACCCGAAAACAGTGCGTCTTTTTTTTGTCCGCTGTCAAGCTAAAGAATGTGCGAATGATCATCCAAACACACATTTACCCCACTTTTCAGAGTTGACAATACAAAGCCCCTGACCAATATCCTTAATCTGCCACTCAAAATACATTTAGCCTTTGTGAGAACAAATGTGCACAGCCGAAACACTGGTTGTGGAGACTCTCTGCTGCCTATTAGAACCATTGTTCCTCTTTATCTGGCGAATACAGGCGACCACTTAAGCCTGCATGTCTGGGGACGGTGGTTCGGTTGTGTGTATATTACAGGAAGAACACAGGGATTGTCCAATGGATTATAATCTATCCTTTAAATACCGCACTGACTTAGCCTGCTATATGAACCAATTTGATGGAGGAGCCAAAGGACTGGATGGCATAAACTACCCGCGAGCACTCTGGCATCTACACATTGTGCACACATGCAGACAGATGCAATCTCTGGCATGTGGATGATAGAAGAGTAAGTGGGTTGTGTTATCAGTCTATCAGGGCAGCACACTTGAGTGACCAATTCGACCGGCGAGAAAAAAAAACATTGTAAGATTGCATTTAATTCCCTAAGTTTGATTTGGAAAATTGTATTGAATCTAAGATGATTCCCAATCCCCCATCTGCAGACGCCTGAGATAGGCATTCCAGCGTCATGTCCTCAGGGGACCGACACCCAGGCCAGGGCCGAGACTGAGAGCATGGCGGGGAGACTGGGCATGGAAAAGGGAGAGGAGCAGAAATAATTATAAGAGCAACTGAGGCGTATCAGCTTGTCCTTGCCTCAGAATGAAACGCAGGATGAAACATGATGGCACAAATCAACTGCCAGCCTGCATACTGTACCTGATTCACTGCTAACATCTGTGTAATTACACATCAGGATCCTTGTAATACTGGGATTCTCTTACCAAATTGTTTCATCTTCACATTCCTGGCTCGGACCCAGGATAATTAAGTGTATCATTATACGCCGAAGCCTAAACTGTTGATGAGCAGGGAGCAGCGGTGATGATGGTGGCTCTGTCTGGGAACGTGGGAGACATTAATGACTAACTTATTTTGATTCCCAGAGCAGCCTTTGTTGTTTTATTGTCGCTGCTGAAAAACGTTTTGAGTGTGCGAGCCTTGGTGCCGCGAACGAGGTCTACGGCGGCTGAATAGAATCGATGTCATCACAGGTTCTTTGTGTTTCAAGGACAGTCTCTCCTGAGTCTCAGGCTGACATGACGAGGTTGTTGACTGTCACAGCTGCCTTGCAAAGCCCGCCGAAGGTGTATGATTAAATCCCCATTCTTTTTTTTTTTTTTTTTTCCTGAGGAGAAGTGAAACCATTTAGAAACCTATAAACCATATGGACAAGTCAATAAAATGTCTTCCAAGTAGATCCTATTGGTTCTTTTAAGAAGTTTAATGACAATAGGAACTGGATGCCTTTGTGAGCGGCACAGAGTACAGTTCATATGATTGCAATTTATTTTTTTTTATTTCACATAGCTGAGAAACAGTTCTAAAGGAGTTTTCAATAGCTACACAGGTGGAAAGAAAGTCATTCAAAACTTCATTTTCTTGTTTGAAGGTTTCCAAAGTATTCTTAGTCATTTTGAAAAAAAGCAAGATTAAAAAACGACACCTCTCCTACAGGACTGGTCAGGTCATAGTCCATAGCTTTTTTATCATTAAAAGGACCAATAAAAAGATGAAAAACAAACATATAATTAGCCTGTTTACTGTATTTAACACAACTCATTCAACCACGGTTGTCTGTAAACTCTGAAAAACAGGCCAGTGATGTGGAGAGACGTGTTTCTTCATCACAATGAACGCTGCAGTTTATTCTGGGTCAACTCCGCATAAACCGTCCTGCTGTTGTAAACAATCATTAGACAGTAAATGTGCATTAATCAGCAGCTAACAATGTTCCACAACAAACACGGTCACGTTTTGAATCTCTTTGATTTGTGCTGTGGGTTTAACATATAATGTCTGCTACCTTAAAAGATCACTTCACAAATCAAAACAGTCACAGTTTGTTGTAAAGATAATGGAGTTAACTCTTAGTTTTACGTAAAACTGCTCAGTGAAATACATTTCTTTTCTTCCACAATATTCTCCATCAACACAATCATGGCCTTCACTTTAACACAAATCCTTATGTTCTTTCAGAACGAGGAAAATGTATCTCCAAAGTCTTATTATTCAGATTTTTTATTCTTATTATTCTTATTATATTCTTATTATTCAGCAGTTTTATGATGAACTTTTAGTTTCTTAAACTACAACATTATCTTTTAATGTGACAAACACCACTTGTGCTAATTGATGGCAGAGTTTAAATGGTATCAAAAGATAATTAGTCTTTCTTCATTGAGCACAGCACAAAATACAGACCAATAGTGGTAAAAAAAAAAAGGGCTGGACATAGGAAATCTATAAGAAAAATGACATCAGCTGTTTTCCTCCTAGTTAAGATTATTCTTTCATTTTTAAGGTCGAGAGACAAAAGTGTCCGGTTTTGTGTCCCCAATGAAATCAGTCCAGTTGTTCCTGTTTCTGCCGAGCAGGACAAATCAATGCTCAACCTTCAAAATGCTTATGAGGGAATATGATTATCAAGTATTTGTTGGTTTTGCAAAATGCTCACAGGCTCCACTGAAGCCTAAAAGGATTAGAAATAATTTTGTTTATTTCTCCTGTTTTTAAAAAGCTGCATAACTTAACTTAGATTTTCTGAGATTTTAGTGAGAAGTTGCAGTGGCATCTGTCTTTGTAAAAGTGGAAGAGTTACAGTAAACGCAACAGAATGACAAACAACATAACTCACAAACTGACTCCTGAGCAGCCAATCAGCTTTAATGTATTGTAATGTATTCATAAGGTCGTTCAGTGGTGATGGATTAGCCAGGCTTCAGAAAATGGGAACCTAATAAACAAATTTGTTAAGTCTTTATCTCCCTTCACTGTTGCAGCTCAGGATGCATCATCACCGTACGAACAGTTTTAAATATATATCATGCAGACATATTTTTACAATCAAATCAAAGGGGAAGCAAATAAAACACCTGATGTTTTTTTGAATAATTTAAAATTTTATTCTAAGGTTGTTTTTTTTACAGCATGCCCTGGCAACAAAAGAGCCTACAGCCTAAATTATAAACAAAGTCGGAAAAATGTAAAAATTTGGAAGCTGCTGGTTTAAATTAAAAATGAGCTTGTTTCGCAGTTGAATTAAACTGCTTACACAAACAACCGAATAAGCAAAATATAAACAAAAGACTTAGATTAACCTCATCATCGCAGAGTGAAGAGCATGATTGCAGGCGGCAGGCAGCATTATACAATACCATGTTTCAAAAAACAGCCCTCTCAGCTGTCTAAATAGGATGATTGCTGCTGGTCTGAAGGGTCCTTCAGTTAGAGGAGCTTTAGGAGGAAAGAGACAGAGGGAAAAGAGGTAGCACATGTGGGAGGTGCCAAATAAAACATCACTGATTAAATTGTTTAGTGCTGTGCAGCCATTTTTAAGTATATGTTTGTGCGGGTTGCATTTGCACGCCTATATTTTCAGCTAAAACTGTGTGCATTCATGTGTTTCTTGATCAAGGATAAAGAAAGATGTCTGAGTCTGGCTCTGTTCTTTTATTTTTTCTGCCTCCTCTTTGAACAGTGGTGTGTTCACGGCCAGGTGAAGGACAGAGTCCAAGGAGGGCATCTTTTGTTGCTAAAGGCTGATCCTTATTATCCTTTAACAACATGATGATCTAATTATGTCCCCGTGTAACTGCTGAGTATATAGCTAATAGCAACCATTTATCAGGGCACATTAACTGTAGCAGACTCCCACAATTAATCAGCTGTTCCGGCTTTTGTCATGTGATGCATTACTTTTAACTCGGCCTGTTATAAGAGCAGCTTTTTTTCTTGCAAAGCTTCTGCAGCAACATGATAGTCAGTTGTTATCAGATTTAAATATTTCATTTATTTTCCGCATAATTCAAAGAGATGCTTTAATGAACATAAATTTTTTTCTCTGTTTTTTTTTTTCTGCCTGGGTTCATCTGCATTGTGAAAATGAAAAAAAAAAAAAACCCAAAACACTCTTGTCCCTTGTGTCTGATCCAGTGCTTCTTGCTGTGGATTAGCATGCTCATTACGGCCCACATCCATTCTGTCAAACCTGTGTAAACTGGTTCATGACGCCGAGTTTAATTTGATAAGCCAATTATTTATTTTTTTGCATGACAATTCAGCAGGGGAATAAAAGAAAAGTGTGTGTATGTGTGTGTATTTAAGCTATCCGTTGTTAAAAGCTTCTCAGTCATGAATGCTAAAAAAATATTTTTATCACAAGCCAAGTCTTTTCTTCAAGAGGGGTCAAACTGTTGATATGGTGCTCGATTTTGCCGTAACTTTCCTTTCACGAGTGAAATTCCTCATGAAACAGTGTCGTAAAAATACAGTAAAGAGAACAAAAGAGAGACTCACTCTACACACAGTATACTGTACTTTATATGTTGTTTTTTTGGCTGTTGAGTTATGACAATAGCACACAATGGATGATAGGACCATAGACTTATCAATAATTCATAAGATAGTAAGAGAAATGACAGGCACTCTGTTGGTAGGTTCTCTCTAGAAGCAAGCCATAAATTTGCAGGGCAATAATAATGACTCTTCTCAGGGAAATAAAGGCCACCCTCTGCTCCCCATAGTCATAAACCTGACTCAGTCTTCCATTGGTTGGAAGAAAAATGCTTCCTCTCCCACCACACAGGAGTCATACACGGGAGGTACTTCAACCAGCCAACTTGATATGCAATCATCTCTCTTTACAGAGGAAAGAATACAATTTCAGTTTTTATATTAGCTATTTTCCTATTATGCCTGTGGAGGTGGGGAGAAAAAAGTGAGCGCGGTAATGGCGAGATGAAATTCACTTGAACAAGTCGGGAAAATATTCAAAAGAGGTTTCCAGTAATTCTTTCACTTTGACCGTTTTCTAATCCTGCTGTGCAAGCTCTGCTTTGTGAGGTGGACTTAGTGGACCTCTAACACAAAGACAGGATGTCCCTCTTCATCTTTAGCAAAGTCATATCAAAGGGATAGTTCAAGAGTTACGTGAGAAGATCCAAACCATACTTGTATGAAGCTGGAGCCAAAAGACGGCTAACTTGGCTTGACATAAAGACTTGAATTGGGGGATAACAACAACCCTTGGTAAAACAGTATGGTATATCCTTTTTACTTTAATGTGTACAAAACCTGACATTTTAAAAAGAACATGTTGTGGTTATTTCTTGTGACTGCTCTAACCAGGGACAGAAAAAAAAAGGAAGAGCTGTTCCTGAAAACTGAGACGTCTGGTTACTTTAGTCTGCTCACACAGAAGTTACAGAAAGCAACCGGTCATCATTATTAGCTGAAAATTAAAGTACTGAAACTGTCAGACAGCACCAAGAATTCACATCTTCCGGAAAAGACCAATAAGAAGAGCACTTTTGGTGCACAAAAATATGTTGAACCTTGATATTTTCTTTCTGAAAATTAACATTCTGACTAAGAACATGGAGACTCTCTCCTGTGAAAATCATCAAATTTATAGCCATCCCAACATGTTTAGTTGGTGCTTTTTACATCTAACTAGGCAAAATTGGGGTTGAAATAAGCAGTCGATGTCATAACTGTGAATTTCCTCCTTAAAACTTCATTGTTTTAATGAAAATGTCAAAAGAGCAGTTTCAAACAGGTTTTATACATCACAAACCTAAAAAACTGAATATGAAAAATAAGGGAGTGTAATCCGTCAAAGTGTGTGTTGCATGTAATATTTTGCTATGGCGAAACAAATTGCAGTAAGTCAGGAAGAAGGGCCATTAGCTAACACTAGGTTGCTCTAGCTAAGATCATTATTAGCTGATAACTAACTTAGTAAAGAAGAGGGTCAAAGATGATTTTTAACTGTTGTGTACTAAGTTGTAAAGAGTGATGCATTTAACTCATTACTGTTCTTACGACAGTGAACAAATGTGTTTTCTTCTTCATCAGAAGCTTTATCTCATCCAAACATGCTGCCATTGTTTACTGTAAGTCCCTAGCAAGACAATGCCAAGAGTGAAGTGAGGGAGTAGTCACAGACTGTGGGCGTGGCCACACAAGAGACCTTATGAATATTAACATTAACAGAGAAGCTCATACTTAATTAGGCCTGAGGTGTAGTGTGACATTTAACCAATTATAAGGCATGAACTCATTTTTATCTTGAAAAAAAGTCAAAGTACAAAATCAGAGAGATTATTTTAGAGCTTAAATCAATGGCAGGAGATGATCTTTAAACATAAATATGAGTTTCTTAGCAAAAACTTTTAAGTAAATGAGTTTAAATTTAACCTTGGCTTTTTAATCTGTCGCTTTAATTTTATTGCAAAATAAATCATCATATTGTCTGAGCATCAAGCGGTGTGAATTGTGCCAGATTAGCTCATGTTCCTCGCAGAGTTTCTAAAGGCTGCCGTTCTCTTAGAAGATGTCAAATGTTTGCAGTAACACAGAACACTCTTCTCATCTGTAGCGGGGTTGTCTCCTGTACCCTCTATTAATTTTTGACCACCCGCCTCTCAGATAACAGAAATTGCATCATCACTTATAGAAAGGTTTTCAGCTGACCTCTGCCAGTGAGGTTCCTCCAGCTGTTCGAGTCATATCCAGTCAGCAGTGGCCCAGAACAAATGCTCTGGGACGGAGAGTGCCGGGGTGGGTCTCCATAATAAACTCCAGCGAGCTGCCTTTAGAGTGCAAACAGCAGGTATCAAACAGCTTAGGGTCCATTTTGTTGTGCTGAGTGCTTTCCACAAAAGGTTGCATGAGACACTCTGACCTTGTCATAGGTGTCTGACTGAGATTTCTGCTGAATCCTTGTAAGACTGCAAAGAAGACTGGCAGAGTTTTCACATATCTTTCATTGATTTCTTCCCAAACAATGCATCTTAATGTTGCTTTAACTTTCACCTGTTATCAATAAATGGCACATAACTATTTTTCCGTCCTTGTGAGAATGTCTGTTTTGAAGGGGCTGAGTTGCTCTGTAATAAACCTGTTTTCTGATTGTAGGATGTGTTCGTACACAAAGCACTGACACAACTCCTCCACAAAGTCTGATCCGGTGTGTCCATCCCTGACGAGTAACATATGGCTGTTACAGGAACATGACTGTATTATTATGTCGTACCATTCAGGTGCTAATGTAAACATCTGAAGGGCAAAATGAGGTTTTCATCGCAGGAGATGAATGCAGGCATCACAGGAGGACTGGCAAGTTCAATTACATAAACAACCACAATTTCCAGGGTTGTCATGTGATGTGATGGAGCCAACATGACTTCAGTGCACCACGTCAACCATGTGAGCTGAGGAGGACACATTAAAGGCACTGAAAATGATTGATTGGGCGACTTTAGGGAGGAAAATATCTTCTGGCAAGATTTTCTTCCTTCCGAAAAAATAAAAAATCCCTGGAAGAAACTGTAATCTCCCTGTTTAAAGTTTCCACATCTGATTTAACGATCTTAAACAGAACAAATGCAAAGGGTCGTACGCATATCACACCTGGCATATAATGTGCAGTTAATCTCAACCATTAACACAACCGCGCCACACTTAACCCAGATAACAGCATGACGGCTGATGGCAGGAATAAAAGCCACCTATTGTATTAGTGTTTTTCTTCACCTGGACGCCATGAGAGACAGAGAGAGAGAGAGAAAGAGAGAGAGA
>JAPZDY010000002.1:20467893-20483794 GCA_029783645.1 Ctenochaetus hawaiiensis | reverse complement strand
AAGCCACCTATTGTATTAGTGTTTTTCTTCACCTGGACGCCATGAGAGACAGAGAGAGAGAGAGAAAGAGAGAGAGAAAGAGAGAGAGACAGAGCAGGTTTTACAGTAGCAAATCTCAGGAGGCACAGAGGCAGTTACTGAAATGGAACGGTGAAGCCAAGCCAGAAGGCAACAGCATCTGCTCTCTCTGGAGTCTGTCATCAGCAGTTTGGCCTAAAAGAATGGGCACTTATGTTGAAAATGTCTATGTGCTGGCTCTATTTTTTTTTTTTTTTTTCTGCTTGACACTGCAATACTGTAGTTCTCTTTCTTAATTCGTAAAAAAAAAAAAAAATCATTATGTGCATGCAATGACATTTGACTTAATGGTGGGATCAAATAGTGTAGTTCTCAGTAAATGTCAGTCGGACTCAGGAAATAACAGAGGGAAAAAAAGCCATTTCCAGCTCTTAATTATGTGCTTTTTTTAAAAAAAAAAAAAAAAACAGAGCCAGGCGTGCGTTACGTTTGCAAACTAGCAGATTTTTTATTCTGCGTTTCACCTTAGTTTTTTTCTAATATCACACCTCAGGCATGGAAAGGTTTGTGTCTGGGAAGTTAATGAGATGTTTCGCCTGAGAGGAATATGCCTCACTCTTATCCACAACAAAGATATAATAGAAAAGATTAATATCCTTAAAAAAAAGAAAAATCTATTAAATGTTAAGATCAACTGATGCAAAAGGTGAGACACTCAATTTCCATTAAACATGAGGGGCTCAACGAATTGAAAAACTCACCACTCAAGACCTCAGTTATTTTAATAGCAGTTTGGGTTGATTCTACCCACTAAGACATTAATACTCCGCTGAATAAGATTCAAAGGCCAGATTCTCACACTGCCTTCTATAAAGATAATCTTATTTCTTACTTGGCTGAACTTGAGAGTTGGCTCATGCAGATAAAGCAGACACCAACTGTTTCCCATTGACCTTTCCAGAAAGGAGCAGAGAATGCTTCAGAAAACAAAAACACTCAATGAAAATGCAAATGAATCCCTTTTAAGAGGCAACCGTCAACCATTCCAGTGTAAGTAATTTACTGGCAGTGATTTATCGATCTCAAAGAAAAAGATATTTCGGTTGTTAAACCAACAGCGAGATAAAATTTTTTTTTTCTGCCGTTGAGTGTTTGAAACTGTTTTCACACCAGTTGTCTTTTGTGTCGCAGTCTCGCGTTCAAACTGCACGTGTAAGTGGAAGGTGCATGTGAGGATTTTTTTTAAGGAGATTATAGCAGGAATGCCTGTAGAAATATATGACTTTTATCTACAAGAAACCCCCCCGCCCCCAATATCCCATCCTCTTCCTCCTTTATAGTTCAAAAGGCATTGCGTGGTGATGCATGACATGATCTACAGTATGACATGTTCTCGATGTCTAATAGAAATCGGCCTCCTGGGAATGGTGTCATTGTAATCAGCGGTAATATCATCTTAAAATGTCACATGTTTTTTTAGGGCAGCTAAACCTTTAGTGATCCCTGTTATGACAAGAGCGGGCACAGCTGAGGGGGAAGCTAAATGGGAAAAAATGCACCATAGTTCTTCCTGAGACATCCCCACATCTCCCACCCCGAGAAAAACACAACAATTTATTGACATTTTTAGTCTGCTTAGCCGCCCTCGGCGAAAAGTAGCAACCGACACCTTATCTTGTGGGCATGCCACTCGGAGAGGAAATTTGACATGGAACCAGACAGGCGTTAAGAGTGGACCCATATTGCTGCCATTATTTGTAAAATACACTATTTTATGTTTTTTTTTCCTTCTGCAGAAGTAGGAAGAAGAACCTTTGGATGTGTCCCTGAGAATCTCATCACTGTAGGTATGTAACATTCAGGGCCAAAAGCCCGTGGGAGCTTATGTGCTGTCTGCTTCCTGGCCATATCTGTACCCGGCGTTTTAGATTTAGGAGACAACTCATGTGAACATTCTTACAAAAATCGTCCTGTGTTTTTTTTTCCGGGATGCTTTTCAGAGAGCAGCCGTCAGAAGCTTTCAGGGAGGAGTCCATTGAAGCAGCAGCGCATGAACCTTCTTCAGACAGTGGCTGGTGGTCTGCAGGTCAGGAAAAAAAAATCTTTCTGATTGGTTTGTCTTACTGCAAAGATGATGGATGTACATTCAGGGATGAAAGTGTGGGTTTTTTAAGAACTGGAAAATTTACAAAAAAAAGTTTCTATTGTCTTATGAGCTGAGTTATTGTTGGTCTTGATGCCTCCATGTGAAAATAATTCTGTGATAACACATTTTAGACATTTAAGGGGCAATCTTTGAATCCATTCGCTATCTTCTAATGATGATTTAACCTTCAGGGGCAACAGCTAATGTTTTGGGAATTTGCCCTTGTAGTTAGCAGATATGGAGAAAATGGATTTCACTGTATGCAGACATTTTTGCAGTCTGCAAGAATGGAGCTGAAGTTCACAAAACAATGAACTTTTAAATGCAAATAAAAAAAAATAAAAAGAAGCAGGTAAAAAGCTAAACTGTCAACAAATGATAGCAGAACGATTCTGACGCTGCATATCAGTCAATGTGCTCTGTCTCTTTTGCTCTCTAAAAAGGCTTATTGCTAGACTTGGGACTCAGGCTGATACGCTTATTTCCGATTCAATCTTGATATTAGGTTGTTAATTCATTAAGTGCTGCGATACTTAATTGTAATTCGATATTAAGATTTATTCCTGTTTTTGTTTTGTTTTTGAAACTGTAGTTAACAGAAAAAACTGAATCACACACTTATACAGATTGTGTATTATTAGTAATATTTTCAAGACCAAGTAAATCAGTCAATCACTTTTTTCCTGCATATATAGACACACTATTATTTAGGTAATTTATTAGTACGTGAGCAACGCAGAGTTGCACAAATAAATAAAAGTTTGCACTCTTAAAGCTCACAGTCTGCTTCTGCTCTTAGTGCTGGATTTCTGAGCCCTATAGGGTTTAAACAAAGTGCAACAGCTTCATCCAGGATGCTGTGGCGGAGAATGATCTCTGCAAAGACGTGGGCACAACAGCCTGTGATTTCTGCTGCTGCCTGACCAGCTTTCTGTCCTTTTCATTTTCCTGTAACCGGACGTTAGCCAGGAGCGTTTCTCTCTCTCCTCCCCAGTGGTCTGGTGTGTCTGGCTGGATGTTCAGAGGGAACATGAACATCCTCTGCTCTTATTCCAAACCCCACACTTCCTTTCCCAGTGCGGACAGGTGTATTTACCTCATAGCTAACGAATGTTTCAGCAATAAAACTGGAAGAGATAACAGCTTAACATGAGAAAAGTGTAGCGAGTTTAAAGGAGCTAACGGCCGCTGCATCTGCACGCACAGCTGTTGCCATGGAGACAAAGTATTAAGTAAAATAGTTTTTGAATTGAAATGTTAAATTTAGCTGTTTTTATTTCTAGGATGATGTGACCACATTAAGTCTGCAACGTTCATAAATTTTAAAAAAAGGCAAATTATTTCCGAACAAACAGCAAAGAAACTCTCAACTGTGCTTTAATGGGTCCAACTGTGTTTTACAGTTTTTTAAGAAGCGATTTGTTTTCATTGGCTTTATTTTCTGTTTAATTGTTGACTTTATTACAGACTTGCACTACGTTTACTTACCCTTGAGCTAGTAAGTTAGCAGCAGTTCCACATCGGGGATGAGCAGATGGATACTAAAACGATCAATACTGCCAGTATTGTTACATGTCAGCGCAGCTCCAATAGGATCAATGTGGCCTTACAAAAAAATCTTCACTGGAAATACAAATACTCTCCCTCTGCTTATGGGCTTTTCCCTGTTAGTTCATTGAATCAAAGAGTAAATGCTAATGTGTTATTTACCGTTGAAAATGGTTTTGTGTTTAAAGTAGCATGCATCTGATTGAATTTCAAAGAGGCGTGAAGAAACCTTAATGATTGACCAATCATTCAGCGGCAGACTAATGAAAATGTATAGAGAAGTGGAGTTATTAATGATGCATTCATCTCAGTAAACCTCACTAAGACTCAATGCTAGACAGTGGTGTCGGATTAAATCCAAATTTGGTGGAATAATCTCCCCTTCATCCACATATTTAAGCTTGATTGTATGAACTCTTCTTTCCAGGTGTTCTGGATGATTGTCTGTGTGCGTCACAGGAATACGGATCAATGATTTTATTGATTTTAAGGGTCTGTTTTTCGCATACACTCCCCCCTCCCTGTGTGCTCAAAGAATTACCTGTTTTGAAGCTGTCTCTCTGCAAACAGATGGCAGGAATATAATGCAGTCTGAGTGTGTCAAAGCACAGTGTCGACCTGGGAGAAACCTTGTAAACAATTAACTGCTGCCCCATCTTCAAAAACTATTGTTCTGCTCAAACCAACTCAGCAATTTATAGCTTTTGGCTTCCTGCTGTATGTCCCAAATCCTCTCTGCACAGACTTTATTCTGCCAAAGCCTCAGACATTAATGCTGTGTTGTAGTGTGCCTACAGTACATCGTCAAGCAGTTTCGTGCTGTTCCTCTCACTCGGGGTATTCTTCACTCCTTCCTGAACTGGGAATGCACCCCGTCTCCCTGAGCATGCATCAAAATAAAATGTGAAGTCTTTATGTGTTGGAGATGGCAGTTTGAGCTGCAGGCCTTGGGCATGTTCTGCATGCCAGCGATAAAGAATCCAGACACAATGCAAACGTAGAGCTCACCATGTAGTGAAGGTGGCTGGGAGCGGGGAGGATCAGGCTGTTTCCCACACACACACACACACACACACACACACACACACACACACAGGTCGGTGCTGATTTACAATAACTAGCCAAACTCGCCTCCCCTTCTTTGCTACGATCACCATTACGTCTCCATCAGAGATTGAAGAACTCCCCCACTGTAGGTAAAGATTACCTTCAGCTGAATGGACATTATTATTTCTCAACACAATCCGCTTTCAATTTTCTTTTCTGCTCAGCTTGGGAAAACATGCTCTTTCCTAATCTTCTTTCATGCACCTTCCTCTAACAATACCAAGGTAAGCTAAGGACTGGGGGTTTACTTCTTTGCCTCCTCAGGTGCTTGTATAACATCCTGATTTTCTTGTTAAGTTTCTTGGAATAACTCATGTTCTTAGTTGGCTTTATGTAGGACAGAGCAGAAACTGACAACCAGAGAAGGGAAGGAATCAAAGGAAAGGCTGCCCGAGGAGAGAAAAAAATAAGAAATCCATTCTAAATGTAAATAATTATTAATCATGCGGTCACAGGGAAATTGAGCAGTTGCCAGTTTCCCTGATTTGCATTTGTCAGAAGCATATGATCAGGTGGAGTTTCACCATGCCATCTAATCCAGAGGCAGTCTGGCTTTAAGACATGTGATACAGTCTTTACACTCAGCCAGGCTGCACGGGAACATTTGTTTCTTAGTGCTCGCTGAGGGGGGACTCAGCGAGAGCTGCTGCTCAGAGGCTGCCTCTCACTGGAAGGATGCAGACGGTGAAAGGAGAGATTCCACTACAGTTAATTAAGGAGCACTCTGCACGTGCCTATAAATGCGAAGGGGCAGATGAATTCAGTGTCAGTGGGAGCAGCTCCTCAAGGGGAAGCAGTGATATCTCAAAGGTGGAACTGAAAGAGCTGTAAATCTATTTCCTGACACCGACTTGACGGTCATTTCTGTATCACTGGACTGTTGCTATCAAAGTGTGGAGCAGGGAGGCAGAGTCAGTGGAGTTCCCCGCTCGAGCTAAATTCAGAGTAACTGGATGGGATCAACATGAGCAGCATTATGGATGGATTTATGTCATTCTGTTGAGATATTTATACACTCTTTGTTGGGTTGTTCAGGTAAGATTTTCCTTTTTTTTTCCCACTGTGGGCAAAAAATAAATCATGTCATTGTCAAGAGATTTGGCTTTTTGCATAAAACTGGCAAATCATACATTTGCCATAGAAGTCAGTTTGGATTTAAATGCAAATTGTGAAATCTGCACACATTATTGTTCTCTGTGTCTTATTGTTGAGAGAACCAAAATGCTTTTTTTTTTATGTTATTCTGTGGTGTGATTTCATATTGATTATGCAGAGAACCGCAATTTCATTCAAGATGCTTAATTAGCCATTTATCTATTAATTTGATTTGAAGTACTTTGATGCTTTTGTGTTGCTCAATTAACATGTCAAGTATTCTGTGCTATTTTTTTCACCTTTATTTTACCAGGAATATTCCCTTTGAGATTCAAAATCTCTTGGGATTGTGTCGAATCACGAGAATGCATTCGTGGATAACCTTAATAGCAATTAATGTAACACATTTTTCCTTTGTGAGGTTTCATGAAAGTTTCTTGCACTGATATTTTAATATCATGTTGAAATCATCCCATTAAGACATAAAAATCTAATCTGTCTCATACTTGTTATAAATAAGGCATGATACGAATGAATGCATTTCAAAAGGTGATTAATCTGATGCTTGTTGGCAGTTTGCTGCTGTGAAAAAACTGTTTTCATGGCTGAAATATTTTGCATTTGTTCCTTCGTAGATTTCCTTCACAGCCACTTTTTCTCCCCTGACCAGGAGTATTCTTCGCTGTTGTTCTGTTTCTTTTCTTTTTTTCTTATCTAAGCAGCATGGTGAAACATTACAAGGCTTTTGATTCCTATTACTGCTGTGTCACTGTCACATTATTCTAACAGATACAGAAAAACCTCGGCAGCCAGCTGCTCCCCAAAAAAAAAAAATAAAAAAAGAGAGAGAGAAAATCTTATCTTTCTTTAAGTTTGATTTTGGTTTTGAGGCAGGAGCACTGCTCAGGAGGAGTTGAAGGGAGTCAGCCTGTCATGGGAAATCTCTGCTGCATGGGAAAAACTCCCCAGGGATCACTCCACATTTGCAGCGTTGTGGCTCAGGGACAAGACAGGGCAAACTAAGGAGACGAAACAGTGAAAAACTCATACTTATATAATCATGCTAATGATAAATTCCGATGACTAAAAGACTTCACCGAGGAAGCCAATTATAGACCGAGTACAAAATCTTGAAATTCACTTGTATTTATTAAATTATTTTGCTCATGACTCTGGAAGTGTGTGTGTGTGTGTGTGATTTGAGGTCATAGGTTGAGAACATGATGTATTTTTTTTTTGACTCCACCTCTGCCGGTCCCCAGCACATGTGTCCTGTCATGTCCTGGCTGCTCTGCCTGTGCCTCTGGGTCAGTGTGACTGCCATTCAGCTGTGTCAGGCCACTTTCTACGACACCATCCAGCAGCATCATGGGACGAGGCCTGGACGAACCACCATCCACATGATCGGTGAGTTCTTTTAGAGCTTTTTTTTTTTTTCTACTGCTGCTCAAAAGCATAATAACGAGAAGCAAATGTTTTTCCTTAAAGTGTCATCCTTTCAGTAGCTGCCATCGCCTCTTGAGTACTGCAACTGTTGGGTTTGGTTGCTCATGTGTTTAATTAGATTGTCACAAGCCTTGTGAAAACAACAATTTATTTTGCTCTGGGTTTATATTTCCATCTTGATTTTATTACAGTGAGTCACTTCATTCATTGATGTATTAGCTCAGACTAATGGCGAATTATTTAGCGGACACACTGCACAGTGGCTGTTTTTCCATTAAGATGTGGCCTTGATAGCATGACAGTTTCTGTACTGAAGATCACAGAGATAGACGAGCGCCTTTGCACTTTTTATTCTTGAGCCATTACCGTTGATATTCATGCTACACTGCGCCTTCTCATTTTGATCTATGCGATTTTGGTCTCTGTGAAATTGCATTGAATAGAATATGACCGTTACATTGCAGTCCAACTTTTGTTTTCGTCAAAGCAGATGTGAGCCATGGTTCTGGTAAATAATTATGATATCAGGATTCAACGGAGGAGAGGAAGTCGAATGCTGTCAGAACTTCAAAGGGAGAAGAAGCTGCATGAGCATGCAGGTCCTTGGTGTCTGTTATTTCCTCTATGCGCCGGTGCACCTCAAGCATATCAGCAAGGGGTCTTTTCAATACTCTCAATATTGTGAGTCAGAAGACTTCCTGTTCCTACACCTTCATTTCATTACTCACGTCTGCACATGTCTATTGGAGGAGAAAAAAAATGTAAAAGGAAAAGAGAAAAAAAATAAGACACTCACAAATAGGATATCTTCTGGAAAGTGGTTTCATGTCAACAAAAGGGAAATGGAATTAATATTTCAAATGTGCATTCAGGTAGCTTTTTTGAGGAAAAACGAGTTCAAAGCGAACAATTCGAGTCCTCCAGGACGCTCTGCCACTGAAAGTGTAAATGCCCTGTCATTCCATTTACCATAGTGCTCACTCCTGGATAAATGAGATGCCAGTTTTATGAGAGGAGGATGGGATGCCTGTCTGGATTGATTCTGACACTGGGATATTTGTTGTGTGCTGTGTGTGTTGTGTGCCTGTTGGATTGGTGGGAGGATTGGGGTTGACGGGTCATGAATTGGTGGCAAGAAGGCCATTGGTTGCAGACCACTGGGCCAATCATTAAAGGCAGCGAAATGCCACGGGTTCACGGTGACCGGTATTACCAGAGGAAATCAAGATTACAGAGGGCGGGAGATCAGTCGTGTCCTTGCCAATAGAAATTTAGATCTATGGGAGGTTGTTGTTTGGGAAAACCAAGTCAATCACGTGGAGCCACTTTGATAACAGCTAAATTGTGAGCTGATATTCATATTGGTTTAGAAATAAACACACCTGCAGTGTGAAAAGGCCTATGAGATGGGAAGATTAATGATTTATCAGCAGCATTGTGTTGCTCCTTCCAAATGTTTTTCTTTTAGAAATAATTTCCTCTGACAGCGTAAAAGCATCTGTTCCACCCGTGCACCAAAATATTGACAGCCTTATTTAAAAGAATGTGTGTCCAGAAGTCCATTAGCTGGATGACCCTTGGTAGTTGTTTGTGTTTGCTCACTGATTCGGACGAGACTGCCCGCATCCCGGCCTACATCTCTACTTACAGATTGCTGCCTGCCACTCTCTTAGATTCGCTTGGGGCTGTTCTTTGCCTTCCCGGAGCAGGCAGTGTTGCTCTCTGCCTTATGATTCATAAGGTGCTGTATTTATTTGGTGCAAAGAGCGTGAACTGTGCACGAAACAGAACAGATTGTGTTTGTCGTGCATCCTTAATGCGCCGCGCAGAGATGTTGCTTTTGGGGTCAGGTGCTCCTCGACCTCTGAACATGTCCAGAGGAAACCGCAGATTTTTTTTCATGTCTTGAACATCGACTTGTAAAACCGACTTGCATCAATTTGAAAAACTTAATCCAAAAATGTTGAAAATCATAAAAAAAAAAATGCTTTGCAGGTCTTCAGAACAAAAAATCTCACTTTCTGTGTGATGTTCGGTATAGACTGATATATATACTCACTGCAGAAAGAACAAAGGTGCATTGAATGTTTTGAGCAGCAGTCTATTTCCAGTGGAAGAATAGTGCCATTGGTGATGCAGTGCATCATGTGGAGGTGTTAGCAGAGAGTATGACAAAAAGTAGATAGTGGCTGCCTGAGGTGGCCTTGCTCCCTTGTGAACTCACTCCCACCAACAGTCGTCTTTGCAGGGTCAAACTGTTCATAACAGAGAGGTCATCGATTCTCAGCACAGTGTGGGTAATCACTTTCCTTGTGGTTGCTGTGAAATGCGTAGCTGCAAGTGAATGTGCATAACGAGATGAGATATGCAGAGCAGCAGGACTCAGGATGCAAGCAGAAGTAACTCACTTGTAAGTATTCACTGTATATTATAATTTATTCAGACTTAAGTCATAAATACTTTACTCAGGTTGATATCCATTCCACTGTCTTCCTCTTCCCTAACACCATTACCTACTACGATAGTCTATATCAGCCATAGTCGGCTCCCCTCTTCAGCGCTGTTAGTTTCTCGCAAACACACTTCTGAAACGAAATGAGCACATATGAGATAGTTTTTTAAGTAGGCAGTTAACTCCTTTCCTTTTTGCCAGTAGAACACTTTGCTTTTCTGTGAAGTTGTTCCTTTTGTGTGTCACAAACAAGCCGGCAAACACCAAACAGTAGAAAGCATTAACGGCCAGTGGTGATATTACAGCGGTTTCTTTAAAATATCTTTTACTTCAGTCTCTCTTTCAAACTCAGTGCAGACTGAACAGAGACGGATGTGGCTGCTGAGATGGTAAAAAAGTCACAGGAGTTCCCGACAGAGGCATTAAGCTTTCACTGGGCATTGTTGTTGCAGCTGTGTATCATAGCATTACTCTGGAAAAGATGGAGAAAATTAGCATCATGTTTCCATCAGAGCCAATCAGAGTTGGAGCTGATACAAACCCATGACTACAGTAGGGCCATTTTACCTGAATGAATGCTAAGTGTGTTCTTTCCCATTGAAGACAAGGGCTAGATGTTAAAATTAAAAGATTTTTTTACTGTTACAAGATGGACCTTTTAAACATTGATAAGTACTTTCAATGTTAAGCAACTTATAATATCACTTTTCTCTTATATATAGAGTGCATCTACAGTTTCATTTTTCCGGAGTGAAATGCCATTAAAATCCTTCCTGCCTCTCTCTTTCGGGAGCTTCAGTTCAGAGTAAAGGATCAGGGCTTTTTTTTTCTCTCTCTCTCTATGCACTCCAACAAAAGAAACCACTCGCTGGTAAAGCTCACAATGTAACAAACATGAAAAATGGATTTTCGGCTGTCACAAACAAAGGTTGTATCCTCCATGCACTGTTTTAGACACTGACAATTTAATAGCCTTATATAATGCATCCTGGAGGCACATTATTTTGACATGCATCTTCCTCCTCCCCTCCTCTAGACCTCCTCTCAACCACGCTCTCACTAGTGTCGTGGCTCGTCCGCCGCCGTGCCAATGGGAAGTGGCATGCAGCCTCGGCCTGAGGCGTCTCCACATCTGGAGTTCAACAAACCCACTTTGTCCTGATGTTGTTATACATGCCGCTGTGACGTGGAGGCACCTCTGACCACTCTGTAAAGCACCAGAAACTTGCTCTAAAGCCTTCAGAGCGAATTTGGTCTGCTTTATTTGTTATTGGCTTTGGAGGCTGTGAGAGGCAGAGCCTGTTCAGTCGGTGCTGTATCATCTATTTTAAAAGAAGAAAAACCATTCGTGTCATTTTCCTTTTAGGCCTTAAAGAAAAATATATTCTTAAGTTAATGAATCTGAGGACAATCACTGCCCTAATTATGACTGTATGCTCACAGCTACAAATAGGTTTTACATATTTCAATATTTCCCATTTATTTCCTCTTCTAGGCGATGAATTATTCATAAGAGAAAGCTCCTCTAAGCTTGTGGATATTTGTTTAAACAGGATGTTTAATTGAAGTCTTTTAGCCAATTCTGTGCAGGGGCTATGGTTTGTGGTCGCAACGCTTATATGCAAAATGAATTTCTGTGGCCCACAGCTTAATTAATTAGCCAGCTCTCTCTCTCAAGACTACACCAGCTGTTTCTTGTCCTAGCCAGAATCCCCAAGCATTAATAAAAGAGGTGACAACGGCAAACAAAGTTCACAGCTCAATATGTATCGCAGTGTCGAGGTCCAGGGGGCGTAGCACAAATCCTGGACCCTGGACGGAGACATTTTCCATGAGCCCATCCCCCATGGCAGCCGATGAGTCAGAGGAGAACTGACTCAGGGCATCATGTTAATTTACGCTGGCTGGCTACTTATTTCTGCTTCCGCATGTCCAACAGGAAAATTAGAAAAACAACATAATTTTATTCAACCCTGTTGTTTCCAGATTAACTATACAAGCCTGTGTGTCAGATGTGTATTTAAACAGTAACCTGATGCACAAGATAGTTTGTTATTATTGCCCATGGAAACTGTTTTGTAAAAGGTCTGCACTTAAAAAAACTAGAGAGCAAGTAATAAGACAAATTATCCGTCTGTTATCCTCTATCATTAGCTAATTTAAAACAATTAGGTCGAGAGCTTTAGCAGCAGAACCAGAAACTGCTGAAACCATCCAGGAGAAAAGTAAAAACATCTTTTCCATTGAAGAAAGTCTTTGGTGTTCTTATTTGCCCTTCTTTAAATGAGGAAGTCCTCTTAAGTTCAGCATATGTTCTCCTCTGAAACAGCTGCCATTGTTGTTTTGAAATAAAAACATTCGCAGGTTGTCACACCAAAACCACGCAACTCACTTCCGGACGTTTCTCATGAGACACTGATTGGTTCAGCCACTGTGGTTTTAAACATAAGTGCAAAGCCTGATGCCTTGCAAGATAGATTCACATCACAAATCTTGCAAATCCAACTGTCTTGCATGGAAAAACATATAGGATACGTGACTATCATGTATATTAAGACAAACTAGAGCACAAATAACATCATCAACATTCATTTAGTAGCAAGTTTATGAGCTAATAAAGTCTTACACAACAGGAATTCGATAAGGAACAGATACACAACCTGGTTGAAAATGTAAGCGGTGAATATAAATTGATTCACGTTAGTGCCTCTTTTTTTTTTTGATTATTCATGGTCATACATCAGGACAGATGTACCACTTATGTACATGTGATCAATTAGGCTGTTAGTAACAGAAAGAAGGCTGATCTCTGCATGCTGGTCTTTTCAAGCTGTGCAAGGATCAAAGTTGCACAGAAATGAGGATAATTCTCGTCCTGCATATGAATATTTCACAGTACAAGAGCTTAAATATGCTGTTCCTTCTGTCACAGTTAAGAGCAGTTTATGTTTATGGTTTGTATTAATGAATCATTCCAACATTTGAGTAACTGCATGATGGACGAGGTCTCAGCTATTTTCAGTGTTGTATAAACTTAAATGTAACCAAAGCATTTAAAACTAAAATGCAGTTGCGGCTATTAAATGAAGTAGAATATTGGAGTAATCTGTCACATAGGCTGAGTGGAGAAGGAGATTCCCTGTGCCATAATTTAGTTAATAAGTGGAGTTAATGAGTCGGTCAATTTAGGAGCTTCAAAGAAAAATGAGTTACAGGCCTTTTAATGTGTTTTCATTTAATCTTTTATTAATGTTTGTTTATTAACTGGCCTCTGGTCTCCTGTCACTCTGCAAATCTGGCCCCGGGGCAAATCAAATGGAGACTCCCTGCAATAAAAAACAGTTTTTAAGAGGTATATAAAATTACATTTTTTGTTTTTTAGAGGTATTGATTTTTTTTTTAGATATTTGTGCTGCTGTTGCAATTGCATTGCCTTATCCTTAAAGCTGTTTCATGTTTGAGTCTTTCCTCTCTAACGTGAATAAGGTGAACTGAACGTTAGACAATCCTCATTACAATGAATGCAAGGCAGTTAATAGGTAGGAGTCATTGCACAGCTGTTGTATTATGCTGCATAAGACTAAGCTTGCTGTTAGTCGCCTAATGTAACATGGGCACTTAATTCAGCTGAAGAAGATTATACTATAAACTGATCAAACTTTCATTAGTTTACTATTACCCCTCAGTTGCAGCGTCCTGGACAAAAAGCTGCAGGTTCAAGAACACTTTGGCTCTGTGTGTGTGTGACAGAAATCCCAGTGGGTCCTCCTCCATCATTCGTCTTTCACATCAGAAATCATTAAGCCTCTTCAATATAATGCAAGAAGCTTGATGGTGTTCACTTTAAAGTCTCCCGCTGCAGTGCAGTCTGTGTTATTGAGATCCAAAGTTATTTTTAAATGCTGAAACTTAAAGCTTTCAAAGAGTAAAGTGAAGATCATCTATCATGAATTTTCCAATACACAACATTATGAATCTGTCTATTGCTCGACCTGCAGCTCACTACACTCATGCACAACACAGCGGCAAAGGCTTAAAGATAATATCTGCATATTATAAATGAAACAATGAAAAGCAAGAAGTGCATGAAGCTTTAAAATACATCTTTCTCCATGTAATTAATTGCAGAATTCAATGACTGTTACAGTTTAATTAAAAAATAAATCAATTAGGGTGTGATATTGACCATAGATATGTAAAGTGCTGGAGTAAATGTCTGTGTGTTTAAATAATGTCAACATCAAACACAGTTTGTCTTCAAAATGTTTCTGCGAGGACTTTGCAAGATGCAAACTGTAAATAATGTGAATTAAACTAATAAAGACTATAATTATTGGATATTAGCTAACAGAAACGATATGTGTACAAACAAAATGTCCTAAACCAGACAGTTAATGAGGGAAATTGTGTGACAACCCAAATTTCTAAGTGCATTTAAATAAAGGAGTCACAGAGTTAAATAGTTAATAGATGTTTCCTGTTTAAAAACCAGCGAGAATAGTGGGACACACTTTGCCTCAGAAAGGCATTATTAGCTGATCATTTCAAACCACTTTGCCTGTTGTGTCTGAGACGCGGAGCATCCTCTCGGGGTTATTAGCAAGATTTTAAGACCCTTGTTTTGTTTTGCAGTTAGCAGCGGTTTTCTAAATGTGTTGCTGTGACAGCTGACATAGCTGAGGGACAGTTGCCTCTGAAACCCCGAGTCCAAACGCTGAGATAAAAAAAAAACACTTAGTTCACTTTAATCCTGAAATAGTCCAAATAAACAAAGCTGAGCTATTACTGACACTGTTCTTTTCTTTTGGGTGCAAAACAGCAACAACCAAATAAGTGCTTTTGCTAATATTAAACAATAATCTGGGAAGTTTCTGAGCCCGCTGAACACTTTAAACCATCCGTAGCAGAAAATGAATTAGTGGCTTCTTAAAAGACTTTATGGATTACATTAATGTTTCATATTAATTAATGTGCAGCAGTGATGTTAGGTGTAATCAGCTTTAAACATTCATTCCTGTGAATAATGCATCTGCATTAGCAGGTTTAGGAACTGGAGGCAGACGGGGGGGCACAGTTTCAAAGGAGGTGGTTGAAAAATGTACAAAAAAGGAGGAAAGTGTTGAGGCTCAGACATAAAAACGAGGTTTGTGACAAAAATAAACTGTATATTATTGTAGTTCCATTGCCTATACATTAAAATAACTTAACTTTTGTGTGTTAAGTCAAATAATATCAATAAAAAAGCAAATAACCCACAACATAGATGGATAATAAGACAAACTGCCCCTAAAAGGTCCCCAAGTTCCTTTAAGTTACCCTCAGTTTACCATACTTTTTCTTTTTGGGTCTTTTTGTGGTTGTTTTATTAACCTGTGTGTAAATTTTTATGGTCATTTTGACTCATCTCTTGGTTTCTTTGCGGTTGTTTTATGTCTCTTTGTGGTCTTTTTGCACTTGTGCTTTAGTCATTTTGTGTCTCTGTGGTATTTTTTGTTCTTTTTTTAGTGTCCTTGTCTCTTTTTGTGTCATTTCATGTCTTCATATTGCATTTTTGTCACCTCTTTTTTGGTTATTTTGCATCTCTTTCTCATCATTTCATGTCTCATTTTGAGTTGTGGACAGTCAAGTTCACACAAGAGCTAATCTAGAGGCCCTGGGCTCGTAACCCAGCGGGCCCGTTTTGAAAATGCACCCATGATACTAACAAGTCTGCTACGTTATCACCTTTTGACTCTGCCTGAGGGGGCAACAATGAGGGTCACCCCTGGCCACCCCTCTGGCCCTGCCCCTGAACTGGACAAAGATAGGAAAGTGACACCACCAACCTGAGGTACAAAGCAGCAGCATAAGTGGAACATTTTCAGTCGAGGTTTTTAGTCGATTGTACCTGGATGTGACTCCAGTTTGACGAGTACATTTGTAGCCTTTAGGTTACAGTGTGTGCGAAAGTACTTTAAATCTCTCTTGATTAAAAAGAAAAAAAATCCAGCAAAAAAAAAAAAAAAATACAACCTTTTATATTTTTTTTACATGCCAGAGAAAAAAAAAAAGCCCTCACAATGGAAAGGATCCCACCATAACAACAATTA
>JAPZDY010000002.1:20454234-20467793 GCA_029783645.1 Ctenochaetus hawaiiensis | reverse complement strand
TTAAAAACAAAAAAAATCCACCAAAAAAAAAAAAAAAATCCAACCTTTTATCTTTTGTTTCCATGCCAGAGAATCAAAACAAGCCCTCACAATGGAAAGGATCCCACCATCACTACACTTCACAGTAATTGCTGATTTCAGTGGCTGCACGAGCCTTTGTGGGTTCATGTGTGAGCTCTGCTCCTCTTTAATTCAACATTTTCCCGATGAAACAAAAGCTGCTGTTAAACTAATGATAGCTTTGTGTCCCCACTGTTTCCAAATATTATTCCTGAATTCAGACTTTCTTGGCTGACGGATTGACACGCTTCCAGCAAATAAAAAAAAGGCGAGGCTGCTGTTTTTTTTTTTCCTGTTGGTTGACATAAAATGCAAGTGTGGCTGTAGCAAGTTTGTTTCATGGTGCTTTTATCTCTCTTTGGCTTTTTTTTTTTATTCGTGGAGAATTTTTTTTTTTTTAAGGTGTGGCAGCCCTTCAGGCTCTCTCTGCTCTTTAAACACTGAACAGGGATTTTGTCACTTCACCGTTCACTGCTGGTCATTCGGGGTGAAACTGGGACGTGGTTTTGAGGATGTGATGACCTGGTTGTGTGAAACATTGCTTATCCAAATCCAGGGAAAAAAATAAATAATATGGGTCCGTGGATTCAGAGCGATTTCATGTGACTAACACCGTGCCATCCTTGAATGGAGACACGGTGAAAAAAGAAAAAGTCTGCTTCTATTAATTCACCCTCTCTGTAGTGAAAATGGGACCACATTTCCTCATTTGTGATTTTCTCAATGAAAGAAATGGAAATCATGCTTTAGAGACCATTTCATATGGTGTCTTATGGTTCCACGAGCCTTTTTTAAATGCTTGGCAGGAATATGAAATTCATTATCATTACTTAAACCTCATTAAATTGAAAAGAAGCATCTCAACTTACTAATTGGCTCCAAGGGGGGAGGGTAGTATTAGAAATAAGCAAAAGTAATTAATATTGGGTTTATCAGGCTCTACTGCAGATTTCAGAGGTTTTTTTTCCTGCTCTAATATCTCCTCAGTGTGCCATAAGTCTTCTGGCATATTTACACTGCAGATCCAATTACGTTTCCTGGAGAGACTGGAGTATGCATGTATGAAAATGGGGGACAGAAGCAGAAAACACATTTTGTCAAATACAAACAGCACGATGGAAGGATTGACTGAAACATTTCATGTCCTGTCACCGGATTAAATTACATTAAAGAGAAATATGTTTCGTAGGTTCCAATATTTTATTTGATATCCTGTAATTTAAGTGAATTTAACGAGGCAGTCAGTTACATTGACAGCGCTACAAAACAATGTCTGATTCAATATTCAATGTATAGGCGCTGGAAATATTTCTCTACACGGCGACACATGTTCTATACCTTCCTTGATTGCAATGCGACGTGCATAAAATGTCATTCACGTGACACAAGCAGCTGTATTGTATCTCACTGAATAAGTAAAGAACCATCACCGCCAATTTCAGCTTGCAGGTGTTGCATAATCATCGCCACCGCCCCTTCGGAGTACATGTCATACAGCATGAAAGGTCTTTAAGCTTTTGTATTATGCATTATTACACAGTTTACATGTTGCAGACACACCGTGTAAATTATCAGGCGGGCAGCGAGAGGGCCAGCAGTCACATCAGAGCAAAGCAGCTGTTCTCTAAAGGCTCTCTAACTCGGCTGTATCTCTGTTTCCTTTTCTTCTGCCTGAATATGACTCTTTCATCAGAGTGGGCAATCTAAAAATATGAAATGCCAGTTCTGGACATTTTCCAGTTGGGGAAAAGGGGCTCCGGAGAAGGACAGGGACAGCTTGACATTTAAAAAATGATTGACATTTCACTAACAGAAGACGAATTTTCACATTGTAACTTTTTCTGTTTGCACGTTTTCGAAACACTCAGGAGTTAATATGTTACCAGGAGGGGACATGGTACACTCAGAACGGCTTTGTTTATATGTGTTTAATGGACATGAAAGCTGCTGTGTTGTACGATGTGTCACTGTCATGCTCAACAAGTCACACATCTCCACCATAAAAACCAAATAACCACGGGGTGTTTTTCATGTACGGGTCCTACTCGCTCAGAGTCAGAATCGCATTTAATGCCCTTGATCAGGACCGGTCTTGCAGTATCCTGGGCCTGTGTTTTGTGTGTGTGTGTGTGTGTGTGTGTGTGTGACAACAAAGACAACAGGCTTTGAGGCTCACATGCAAATGCAAAACCCATTCCCCCAGTACTCGCCACTTCCTCTGTTCCATGCAGTTTTCATGCATCTTAAAACAACAGCAGCTATTCTCAGTGAGTAGTCATTTTGCATTTCAAATAAAGTATCACCCATCTTTGGCCCACTGCACAGGACCAATCTTCTCGGCCTCCTCGTGTGACACCCTGTCAAACCCGCCAGCCATATTTCATGAATTTCTATGCTTTTGTTTGTCATGGACAGTGCTTTTTCTGAGGAGCAATTGGTGGGTCTGTTGGCTTGCAAATTGTTTTGATTCCTCACTGCAGGGAAGCACACGCACTCCTAAGTGAAAATATGCAAAACACACACGCACAAGTTTGCTGAGAAAAAACACAGGAGACTGTCAATTAACAAAGCAAAGCCTTTTTCCTGGTTAACTCGAGTCCTTTTTAATGGGTTACACCAACATAACTAGTCTGGTGTATTTTCTTCAGCCTCACAGTTGATTTCACAATTTGTCACTCATCTTCGCTCCAGCTAAATGCAAAATGGAGGTGTATGGGGTTCCATCTGAAGGGAAAAAAACACAATAAAGGTGATGCAAGTCTGAAATTTGACACATGTTTTATAGTTTCATAGAGTGCATTAAGATTCTGGGGGGACTATTTGAAAACTTCTGTTAATCAGTTTCTGTAGCTCAGTAATCTCCTTCTTAATATTCAAGTAAATACTGTTTAGTTATTGATAATTTTAGTGTCAATTATTTGTGCAGTTATGGTTTTCTGAAAACGACACATTTATAGATTCATCCCTCCACCAGCATCTGCACTGCTGGCACATTTCACACACAAAAAAAGGAACTACATCTTGTAAATCTTGCTTCGTCCAAAGATTTCAGAGGCATAAATTCACACAAAAAGACTGATGCATATTCTTTAGAAAACATAGATAATAAAGTCTTGGTAGACAGGAACCTGCCAACATGGTAATTGCTGTATTTTCAAACTCGGTGCATAGAAAGCAGCATGACACTGTGCTGACATCACATAGCAGGGTCTGCTCCGTTGCCAATAACAGCTCAGTCTGAGCAGAAGTTACCTATTTCCGAAGCTGTCAGCCTCCTTGAAAGAACCATCATCACCACTAGCCTAAAGACATATAACTTATAACCATATCTACACACACTCAGGGGGCAATAATGGGCAAGTGCAGGATTTTCATGGACACCTTAACGTCTGTCTGCAAGAACCCAGAAGGAATCCCAAACTCTCTCTAAGTTCACATGCTGGGACTTCTCTGCCTGTAATGCAATAACCATCAATCACAAGTCACAACTGACGAGTAAGCCTGGGCAGTAACAAGGTATTTTTGGTATATGGGGTGTTTAGGAAGCTGGTGGAATCTGTTTAAAAGTATAGACACTCCTTTTTCTGTTGAACTGATACAGAGATGCTGTATTGAGTTGGTGCATTGTAATACACAGCATGAACAACGCTTCTGGGCTTTATTAGGAGTATTTTGGCTTTAATCCTGATGATAAAGGGTCAGGGTTTGTTGGTCATAGCTGTGTTCACCATCTGCAGCAGGAAAGTTGTGACTAAAGAGAGTAACACCTCAAACCTTCATCTCGCCGGTATCATTGGTTCCTCCAACGTGAAACAATGGAAGAGGAGCACTTTTTTCCATCTAGATGTATACATTATTCATTGAGACATAAGTATTTAAACACAGCAAGACGTTTGTAAGTAGGCTAATTGCATATTAGACGTATAGCATTGCTGACAATGTCTATCACCAGCAGCTCAGCTTTTACTTTTTTTAAAAAACATGCATACATTAACTTCATACACTGCAAATCACAATGGCTTATCAGGAAGGTATAAAGGTATTAAAAAAAAAGTTGATACCTGTAAGGCCCACTGACCAGGGATTTATAGGGCTCAACAACTGGATTGAGGTTTTACACTTAAGTTTTGCTGATAATAGCCAACTATTTTGCAAAGAAACATGTGCCTATATTACTCAAATGCAGTCTAGTTTGTTTAACTATTTGAATTTCTTTTTTATACATTTGACAAACTGATGTTGTTGACACACTGACTCACTTCAGCAGAACACTGTTTAACAGTAGCGTGCATGTCCTACAGTGTTGTTTTGCAACAGAGCTCTGTGTGCGTTCATACCTGCTGTTGTGAACCGATTTTCATCCTGCAACTTTTGG
Source organism: Ctenochaetus hawaiiensis (assembly GCA_029783645.1). NCBI lineage: Eukaryota > Metazoa > Chordata > Actinopteri > Acanthuriformes > Acanthuridae > Ctenochaetus > Ctenochaetus hawaiiensis. The sequence continues at coordinate 20,463,358 of JAPZDY010000002.1, read as the reverse complement.
AAGAAAAAAAAACAAAGCCATAGGGAACAGAGATGTGTGAAATTGAACCGTATTATTTAAGACATAATTAGAAGAATGTGTTTGACTCACAATATAAATTTATTATAAGTACATGATGAAAAAAAAATACTAGTAATACAACGATGTTCAAAAAAAAATTGTATGAAAAAATAGCAGAAATCAAAAATCATCTGTCCTTCCAGCTTGAATGACCATGACGCATCTGACCCTGGCATTTATGTCTGGAATAACAACAGCACTACAGGGACTTCAGATGTTTTCACAGAAGGCAGGGAAAACAAAATATTCACTCAGTTTGACACCATGCAGTCACATGTTTTGTGCCTCTCACTGTCTTCCATCTGCATTAATTTGACATTCTCTAATCTGCCGCTCCCATTTCCTGTCAGCGACAGAGCTGCTGTAGCCCGCTGGCTTGGATGTCTGCAGAGAGCGTGCACAGAGAAAGCGGAGCCTATTATGGGTCACCTTGGATGCATTTCCCATTTAAAGGTGACAGGCATGCTGCTCTAAAGCACGGACTGCTGTGGTTTGAAGATCAGGGCCTGCTGTTTCTTATAAATGACTTTTAAGCTACAAAATAATTAACCACAGGTAATACGGACTCTGAGTTTCCAGGGACTTGCTTGTGACATGGAGTCTGAGCTTATGGGGGGGTTATTTAGTTGTCACATAGTTATCAGGATATATCGTCGCGGCGGCACTTAAATGTGTTTGTGAGCATGCACAGTCGGTACACACAGTGCCACTGGCTGCCAATCACTGGAATCCAAAGCCCCAGGAGAGGGACAGGTTACATGCTAAATTGAGTCCCTTAGGCTTTTCCAGTTGGTTTGTATGTGGAGTGCAATGGTAGCTACTCTTTTCACTCGTACGCTGTATTCTATAAACCTACATATTTCACATGGATGGAAGACTGTGTTCGAAATTCCTCTATAAATTGCACATATTGTATTTTTTCATGTACTCACTGTGTCGAAGGCCTGAAACAGATGGAGGAGAAGTGTTGCCATTCAGACGTTATACTTGCTATCAGCGTCTCCAGAGACAACCGCACAGTCTGGGCTCATTACAGTAGACAGCGACTCATTGCATACTTATTGCATAGTGACATTTCTATTGAGATGGACTGACCATTTTCCTCTGCGCAATGGCTGTTTCATCACACTGGAAGAACTATTTACTGGTCCCACATGAACCCTGCTCGCATTCATTAGGCAGGCAGAACCGCAGATCCACAGAAATTTCAGAATCGGCACTGCGCCTTCATGTCACGCATGATTTGACAGCATTCGCCTTCATCCAGGCTTGCTGTCCACAACTCATCGGATTTTGATGCAGTGTCGTTGGCTTCCAGCGTGACTCATTGCACCGTCGACTCAACGACACTCGTTCTCTATCCAGCAGCTGAGACGCACTCCTCATGCCAGGTGTTGTCATTTGTGTAGATAATGGCATTACAGTGCTTAAGTGCTCCGACAAACTTCCATGTGACAAACTTCCACAAAGCAGATTCCTCTGTGAGGAGGTTTGCAAAGTACCAGAGAGGGTGTGTCAGATTTGATAGAAAAAAAGCCACTTCACTCCCACTGTTAAATTTAATTTACAGTAACTTTAATACAGTACCAATAAAAGAAGAATAGGCAAAGAATAGAACACAGTTAAATAGAAAAGAATAAAAGAACCAGATGGACTGAAAAAACGAGGTCAAGATGAGTCCAGACTTCCTGTCTACAACAGCAGCCCTCTGCAAGGCAATGGGGTCCAAAAAGCCCCCTCCCCAACACATCAACAACCAGGCTATTACAATTACAAATACAATCACATACGGTGCACATGGCGTTATGTGTGTATTAATTAAACCCTGCATTCTGCGACAATGTGCCAACCAGGTGGGCTCCCTCAGTCATGGCCGTCATGAGATCAGCACTTTGACACCAGTAATTCTGCTACGTTTATAATCCAAAAACACTTCGACATTTTTCAAATTACCCCACATAATTTACAGAATTATACATGCATATAGAGAATAAAGTGACCTGCTCTGTTCTGCAGGAAAGGAGCTCATTCAGGTTTGGCTGCCAGAGGGCCAAACATGTTTGCTTCACAATAAGAGCGTCTGTACGACAAAAGAGTCTGAAAGCGTTTTATAGCTTCAGAGGAGAAAGACATGAGAGAGGCCATCACAGTATATGATGACTGGTGGCCTACAGTTCAGTATAAAATGTAGGGTGTTAAGTTCATGTATTTATTTTTGCCTTCAAAACAGCAGATGAGGAAGCAACTCAACCAAAAGGTTCATTTGTGATAGTTCTACTTTTACTGAAGGCTGAATGTAACGGCACAAAAGTCCTAATCTTCAAAAGACAGCCAGGGTCCAGAATTTTGAAAAGAAAGAAGAAGAAAGAGGAAGATGGAAAAAAAGGAATAAGAGATAAACAGATGAGAATTACAAAAAAGGTCCATCAACAGAACTGAAAGAGCTCATCCCAAAGTCAAAATATGTGTTTTTCTTCTTACCTTTGGTGTGAGATGCGGAGTTTGGAGATGTCTCCCTTTCTTGAATTTGCTTTAACTAGATGGCGCTGTGGTGCTCAACACACCAACAACAGAAAACTCAGTGCAGGAAATAAATAGTGCTTACTCAATATAAATTAACAAGCACATGCAGGAAGCAAGTGGCCTGAAAGTTGTCGGAGCAACAAGCAAGAAGACGAAATATTTTGTTAATTTATTTCAACACAGGACCACATCGACCATCTTCTGTCTCCATCCGTCTTTATTCTGGCTACATCAAAGACACACTAGCATGATAAATTAATCCTTCATTGATAATTAGCCTGTCAATGGATGTCAGATGTATTTCATTAAACAGATGATATACATTAACATCTTCTATCAACATCTAAAGTCTATTTTTTTACATACCAAGTGAAAAATCTGTTTTTCTACTTTAACTTTAGGAAAAATTGACTGAAGCTCAGCTCAGTGACGGTTCTTCATCCATGGGTGTAGTTTTTGTGGACATGGTCTGTTTCTGAATTCTGTGTCACAAAAGAAAAATGTCGGACGGGTGGGGTTGATATCTTATTAAAATTTGGACAACAGAGGCCCTTTTTTTTTTTTTACACAGCTCATTTAAATTTTGCACCGATATTACGCTCTGCCATTCTGCAGAAAAGTTATGAAGGGAGGTCTTTGTGCTGCTGCACCGACAGTGTCAAACTGACGTCTGTGCAAAGCTGGCACACCTATGTAAAGGTGTATAGTTCAGATGAGGTGTTGAGTGTGTGAACCACTGGCATGGGATTTAAAACAGCTGGCAGGGGCTAAGTTAAAGAGGAAGAGCAGCACCTGAACACTTTTGCACCTTGGGGAGACAATGAGGTTCTGGTGCTCCTTATCTTTTATGTGAAGAGTAAGATCAACCACCATATATAAGGCACAGGAAACATATTTGTTATAGGTCACACTAAACAAAGGGTGGCCAAAAAAGATGGGGGGCGACTCCAAAAAGCAGAAATCATCTCAGAAAACACAACATGCACACAAAGTTGTGACTTTTTCAGCCCTAAATATGAGCTGTGTTCCTGTTGGTTGCAGGTTGCACTGGCCTCTGTTTCCTGGCTCAGATTAATGAGGAGGCAGGAGCGCCGAGCATGGCGGTGAAAACAGGGCAGATCAAGTTGCGACCCTCTGCCTCTGTGTGACCTCTGACCAGACGAATGACAATTTCAGTGTGACCTTTGTTCCCTGTCAATCAATCTGTTGCTGTAGAACCAACACAAGCACTAACACACACACAGACACATTTCCACACAAAAAACACTCACACTCTGAAGCCGTTTTGGAGACTGACTTTGTTCATAGTCGCTGACAATGGGGGAAAATGGAAATACAGAAAACAATTATACCCTTGCGTGGCTCCCAGCCTTCACCTGATGAGAGCGTTCATCTCTAGCCATGTTGTTCTCCGTCTGCCTCTGAAATATTTATAATGCAAAGATGGGGTTTCGGAGCATGCAGCGTGTTGTACTCACAGGCTGCAACCATGGGTGAACTTGAAGAGTACTCGTCAGCGTTGCAGAGCTTTTGTTTAAAGGTACCCAGTACACCTGCCAGCTGGAAATACCACGCTAATTTGCATTTTTATTTGATTTTAATGTATTCTTCTGAGGTGATGATTTCCAAATATAGTACCCCGATTCTTTGCTCTGTTTGCTAGCAACAAGCAATGCAAGTTAATTCTGTTGAGTAGTGTGTTTTTAATAGATCAAAGACGAAATCTGGGGCTGTCTTATGCAATTAAGGAGATGCATTAAGAAGAACAAACCCCTGTGGGCTGTTGTTTTCAAATGATGCCCCACTGCTTCCACTGGTACATCACGATTAACGTTGTGCAGACATGCCCTTTTGTTGAGTGCATCAGACAGCCAGCAACATTCTCCCAGACCGGCTACAAGATCTGGATATTTTTCAGTAAAACCAAAGGCTGTTGATGTTTTCTGAAATACAGAGCCAGGAGTCATGATAACCCCAAGAAACTCAACCCACTTGGCAAGAAGCAGGAAAGCGACAGGCTTTTCTCAATGATTTCCTCCCTCTGTATTTAAATGTGGCTATTAATTTACTTTCTCAAAACTCACTTATCCAATCAACAACTTGACATTAATTCTGTTTAATTAATGCTTGTCATTTACCTCAGCACGAGCAGATTTACAATGAAGCACTAGACTTATACTTTGTATCCACTCGGGGGAAAAACTGAATCCTGAGTGAAGTGCAATCAACTCTGTCACAATCTATTTCTGACTTCTCTGGAGCTTTTATGCGCGCAAGAGAAGATTATGTTTTTTTTTTCTTCTATAAAGCAATGAGATGTGGTGGAAATGAGAGAATCAAGTGTGAGAATAGGCTACTGATCTACTTCTATCCAACAGGTCAAGTGGGGCTGTGTTGGTTAATCCCCTCTGGAGCTCACATGAAGGCTCCATCCCATCAAGAAATTAACACACATCTCTTTCTCTTGCTCTGTCTTTTTTTTTAAAATTAAAGATACATTATGGCTTTTTAAAAAATTGTGGGTTAAACAAATATTTAATATAATGCAGAGACACCCACAGTGATGATCTCTGGATCAGATCAGATCATCAACTGCTGCGAGCTGCAACAAATCGTAGCTTGGTCAAGTTTTGATATTCGATTTTACAGTTTTTGTCATTGCTTTTTTTTGACATATAATAACATAAATATCCTTGAGTTTCAGACTGTGGGTTGAAAAAAGGAAGCAATCCTAAGCCTTTTCCAGCATCTGTAACTGATGTTAAGAGAACAGAGCAAAACACAGCCGTAATTACACATAACGATCATTTATTAAACACATGAAACCAATTTTACACCAATTTATAAAATTATTTATATGTTATGTATATAATATGATTTATATATACACGTGATGACATTATTCAAACACATGTTAAAAAATGTATGGTTTGGATGTTTAAAATCAATGAGGACTACTTTCATTATTGATTAATTTGTCAAGGTTTTTTTCATTGATTTGTACTTTTTTGCATTTTTACGTGATCAAACGACTAAAATGTTTTTAAAATGTAGCAAATTATGTATCTTTCAACTTATCAATCAATCGACCACTCGTTTTATTTTACGAATACATAATATTTATATGATTATGGTTTATCTAAAGCTGACAATTGTTATCTGTTTATATACCAGTTATGGATCCATAATTGAACAAGTTAAAGAAGGAGGCGTTCTGTTATACAGTGTTGTTGTGTATTCTTAATTGTTTTTGTGGTATTTGTAAAGGCAATCTGGAGATTGTTAAAAATAACAATAAATCAGTTGTTACCACATGGATTTTATCTGGATTAAATCATCTGATCTTTAGTGATTACATGCTGTTTGCTGCTCCAAACATCTTAAGACAGCGTCCACAGCCAAAGAAAGCACATGCATCAGGAAAGGCCTAACAAACCAAGATATTCAAATGCTGTAAAGAGATATATGCAAATCTATCCCCGACACATTTCACAGACCCACAGCTCATTGTCAAACATTACTTCAAATCACTTTGCTGGCAAAATACGAGACACTTTTCCCCCCTCTCTCTCTGCTCTTTCTCTCCACAACCTCCTTGATCTCGTGTCATGCTGACGGGTGTAATTGTCAGATGGTCCTTTGCTGCACAACTCTCATATATGGAGAGTCTGAGCGCAGTGGGAGGGAGAGGCAGAGGCCAGCGGCTGAGGTGGGTCAAGTCCGCTCGGTCCGGTCCTCTCATCCTTCAGGGCACAGTCAATAGTTTGGCGATAATTGCATGCCAGAGCCAGTGTTCATATTCATGATAACCCTGAAGCAGGCCTCTCCTCCTGCGAATAGATGTCTGTTTTTCTGCCCGCTCTCACACATCTTCATCATCATTTTACATTCAACAAGCTGCAGGGGTTTTTACTCGCCCAAAGCATGTAAAACATAATTATTCTTGTTTACATGCAGACTTGTCTGATGTTTTACAGTCATTTTGCTGTTTGAAATAAACATGTGAAAATAAAGCATTTATGATTATGGACACTGTAGATTAAGCATTCATAGCATCGAGGTACCTCTGAGGTTGATTTTCGAATATTGAAAATTATAAGCAGAAACATGGATATGACCGTCGGTGGTGAAGGAAGCATTCAAATCTTTTATGTCCTTTAGTAAAAGCACCAGTTATACAGTGGAAAAATGATAAAAAACACAGGTAGGAGACCTTCAGAATTGTAAAGTATAGAATGCTGCCTGGGAATTAAATGGTAATGATAATTATCAGACTGTGCAGACACATTTATGTTTAAACATACGGTTGTAGCTGGTGGACATTGCAATATTTTAACTTCTTTACTTTGGTAGTTCAGTTCAGTGGTTCCCAGCTGAGGGTCAGCTCATCTAAAGGGTCACAAGATAAATCTAACGTGTTGTGAGATGATTAATGGGAAAGAAAAACAGAATTGTGCAACACACATTTGTCTTATTTTCTGAACTTTTTCTCTGATCATCTTTTCTGGACATATGTGCAGTTATTTAAATGAAACCATATGAAGAGTTTAAAAAGGAATATGCCTCCTTCGTCGGACTTGTACCAGCTCACAGACATCTGAGACGTGATAAGAGACCCAAATCAGATATTTTTTTAATGGGGGTTACAGGCTAAAAGGTTGGACACCAGTGGTTAAATCTTAATCTACAAAGTAACTTGTACTGCTGAAGGAATAAATTCAGGTCTGTGATTCACGATTAGTCTGCCAGTGGTTTTGACATTTAATGGTTTGGTGTAGAAAATATCAGACAACAGAGAAAACTAGCCAAGAAGACGTCTTTTTTTTATCCACTTTACAGTCCAAAACTCAAAGATAAACAATCTGCTTTGATACAAAAACAAAGGAAAGCAGAAAAGTCTTGATTTGAGAAACTGGCACTAAGAAACACCTGATACAAACCTGACTTAATACGTTTTCTATTAAATTTCTGTCAATCCACTTATCAATTAATAAACTAGTCGTTTCAGCTCTCACTTTGTCGACTGAAAAGTACAATATTTCTTTCTGAAGCTGCATAAAATAGAGAATTAAAAGCAGGCTACCTCAAAATGGTGCAGCACTTGAATAAATGTACCACTTTCCATCACTGATGACAGTCTATGTTTAGCACAAACGTCCATACAGTGAAGTGTTCAGATGTGGCTCTGTTTGATCACCCCTGAGATGCTGACTTATTGTAGTTTGTTGTCTTTTTTTTTGTTTCTGTCCTCTTCCTTATCAGAGGGGGGCACATGTGAAGTAATCGCTGCTCACAGATGCTGTAATAAGAATCGTATTGAGGAGCGGTCACAGACAGTCAAGTGTTCCTGTCTGCCGGGGAAGGTGGCTGGAACAACCAGAAACAGGCCTTCATGTGTGGATGGTGAGTATTTTAGCACAGAAAGGACAGCAGAAAAAAAGAAATCAGCTGTCCTAATCTTGCATGAGGAAAAAAAAATGAATGCACTTGCATTGCATGAGTCGAATAACTCCTGTTTGAACAAAACATGGACTGTATGCATTACACAAAAAGAGAAATCCTGCCAGACAAAACTGCTGTTTTGTATAGATACAGAGATTTGCTTAAATAAAAAGTCTAAGTCACCCATGCAATTCCTCGTCCTAGATAAGATTAACATTACCTGGGATAATGTCACATCCAAATTCGGCTGCTGACAGACAGCAGAAGGTATCTGCAGGGGTAAAGCTTTACTCCAACAGCCGACAGACGAATGCAACTGCTAAATGTAGTACACCTCAGGGAAGAAAGGAATAAAGGCCAACATAATGCAAAGACCTGCAGAGGAAAATGGCTGTTAATTACAAAGGAACCTGTCTGCATAGGTAGACATTTCATGAGGGTTTTATACATGCTTTGAGAAATTTCTGCTGCACAGGCTTAAGATCTTGCAAGAAAAGGGTTTATTTGGTGCTCAGATATGACACGACTAAAACACAGACCGGCTTTTTTGGAAAAAAACTTCTCACCTGCAGCTTTTATCTCAAATCCTTTTGCAAATATTACCGCAATCTCTGAGTGGACCGAGGGAGGGGGGGAATTTAAGGTCTGTCGATGTCAGCTCTGACAGATTCTTTTCCTCTGTCACACATTACAAACCATTTACTGTCTACTTACCCTGTATTTAAGGCAATTTTCTCTCCTGACGGCAGAAATGTGGTGTGCATTAAAGTCAAGACACAGTCACACCTACCGATCCCCTCACTCAATGAAAAGCCACAGTTCCACCCTCTGCATTCATGTATAACTGCATCTAATAGAGGAAACCATGTAATAATAAGCAATACTTTCGCACACTTTTTTTTTTTTTGCAGCATATACATGTGACACGTACAGCCGAGTTAATTACTGCCGCCTGTGACATGTCACATTTGACAATTAGGATTAGACGCCCCCGCCTCATGGCCATCTACCTGCAAACTGAGCCATGCTATCTGGCTTTGCAGCGTGTTAGGGTGAAAGTTACCTGCATCACCATTTCTCTTGTCTTTGTTGCCTGTAG
>JAPZDY010000002.1:20406241-20454134 GCA_029783645.1 Ctenochaetus hawaiiensis | reverse complement strand
TTGTCTTTGTTGCCTGTAGCATCCATAGTAATTGGGAAGTGGTGGTGTGAGTTGGAGCCTTGCCTGGAGGGGGAGGAATGCAAGACGCTCCCTGACAACTCAGGCTGGATGTGCTATGCCGGCAACAAGATCAAAACCACAAGGGTAAGATAACCTCTCTTGACCGCGGGAAACAAGACATAATGGCAGAACAGTGGGAGAGAAACGCACAGCGCTGTGACACACGCTGTGGCATCAGCAGAACAGCATAGTTATTAGGAATGAATTTTGCTGCAAACTGAATTTAACAGCGCTGTAACCTCAGAGTTTCCTGCTTCTTTTTCTCTTAACCAGAACACTCAGCCATACACAACGTCAACGTATTAACACTTTGTGGGAAGGATGCAAGGGAACACCTCTGATGCAAAGGCTAATCTGCAGGTCAGCCTCTTCATTTACTACTGGGACAACGGTATGCTAATTAATTTCCTTCAGTGAATTTATTTGCTGAGCTTTGTAAAGGACGCAAGGCTGAATTTAAATTCATCCCTGTGATTTTTGCATTTAACCTAACTGTGTCTTTTCTTCTCGTTTTAGCACTGTCACAGGACCAATTGTCACAAAGACAATGAACTGTTGCTTTAAGAAATGTGAACACTTCTCAGATTAAAGTGTAAAAAGATGTAGAATACATAAAGCACATCCTGCTCAAGGCTACTGAAAATACTGACGCTCCAAGCTGCCTGCGGGGAACTTCATCATATCCTTGTAATGAATATATTTTCATCATTTTTTTTTTTCCAACTCTGAGATGGAATATGAATGTCTGTGCATTTGGATTAAGATCTGGAAAAAAACATCTGACGTCCTTCCTCAGACACGTGTGAGACAGATGTTCATATGAAGCACGAAAACCGAAGAGAAATAAATCCAAGGACATGGGATAAACAAGTACAGTAGTTGACAGCCCTCAGGTTTTTCTTTTTATTTAATAACATAGGAGGAAAAATACTGTACATAAATTGTTTGTCCTTTCTTGTGTACATGAACTTTATTTACGGTGGTGTTGAAAACCTATCATTCAATCCCTGAATGCAGTCTCGACCCTTCCTCTTGTTACCTGCAAAGCCCGACACAGCCAAAATTCAAGGATGTGATGTTAAGATAAAGCAGATGCATCGTGAGGAAGATGTTTTGCAAATACAGCTTGTGTGTCTTGATACTGTACATTTTACCATTTGTTTGTATGGTACTTGTATGCCTTTGGTCACCTCTTAAATGGCTTTACCAGTCGAACTTGGTAACATGTCAGCTACCCTGAAACCGAGTGATTCACCAAAAATGTGAAAAAGTAGGTTGTTTTGATACTTGAAATGCCTTATTTGTGTCAAATCATTCAAATAATGATACTGTACATATGAAGCCATCTATTGATATGTGCTGAAATTTCATTAAAGTCATTGTTCCTGTAGTTCATATGAGTGCTGCCTCGCCCTCAAAGGTGTCAATTACCACTGTTTTTTTCCTGATGATCACAAATCTTAAAACAACTCGGCACCAAAGTTTCTAAATCAACACTTCTAAAGAAGAGTTTGACATTTTGGGAAGATTTGAGTGTTTACCTTCTTGCCAAGTGATGCATGAAAACATTAATATCACTTTTTGTTTGTGCTGTAAAGTTGGATCCAGGTAACTGTTAGCTTAGCTTAGCATAAAGACGAGAAACAGGGGGTAACTGCTAGCCTGGCTCTTTAGAAAGGTAGCAATTTAAAGCTTGCTAAGTAACATGTTGTAACCCAGTTGTTTAATCTGACAAAGCATGAAGTGTAAAGATAACAAATTGTGATTTTTCACTTTATAAACCTCAATTTAAATCATACTGACACACAGATATCTAAAACTGCAGAGTCTTGTAGCTAATTTAGATGTGGCTGCTAATAAAAAAGGCCTTATTTTGTTGTTTATTCCTGAGTTTTGATGTTTTGAAAAAATATGTTTCTTGGAAATCAATGCTGCTGGTAAATTCTCCACTTTCAGGAGCTGTAGTTTGGTTATTTTCTCAAAGTTTGCTAGGCTAGTCAAGGTTCAAGTTTATATGAATGGCAGGGGTTGCAATGGATAACTTGCGGCTGTGAATAGTTTGAGAAAATTCATGATAAAACAAAGAAAAACAGTTACTATTTTAAAAAGAGCAGTAGCTTCAAGCTTCAGGGTTAAGTTTTTATGCTAAGCTAACAGTATATAGCTTCTTATTTAATAAAGAGAGAAAAGTATACTATCAAACCACCCAGCCGACTCTTGGCAAGACAGCAAATAAGCCCATTTCCCAAAATGTCAAATTCTTTTTCTCATAATTATCTCAACTAAAAACATCTTAATCCTCCCTTTAGACTTCTATCTTCAAGCCTGACACCCAGGTTATTAACTGGATATATTCCTGTGCTTCATTCCACCGAGGATATAAAACTAAGAGCGATTACACACAGATGAATGGGCAGCAGGATTCACTCCTGTATTTACAACACCTCGATGCAGCATCACAGTGGGACACCAGCCATTGCTTTCACAGCCTCTGGCCCTCGGGGTGACTGCGGGTGCTGTGCAGGGTGTCATTCATCTCCTGGAAAAATTAGAGTTTGTCCTGGATCTTTTGTTGTTCCATTATTTTCCACTCTATATTCAGCTTTGTTTAAAAGCCCTGTTTATATGTTCATCTAAACGCAACAGTTTTCCCATTTATGAGATAAAAATATAAGTGCTTGTTTTTTTATATATATTCTTTCAGGCTAATGTCATCTGCTTTTAATCTTTAAAAAAAATATGTCTAAGCATCTGACCAATTTGCACCATCATCTGCCAACCTTAATAATGTCTTGAACTGCAAAGAAACAAGCCTCTTACACACATTATTTATGGACTGAAGCGGTTTCTTTTGTTGGTTTCTCTGATAGGATGTGACACTCGGTATCTGCCATTGTACCTGCTGGTGAAAATTGAGCACCTTGTTATTTTAACTAAAATAAAACTGTGATTATTTTTAGTACCATTTAACAATGACAGCTCCCATGAGTCTCTTAAAAACTCTTGTCCCACTTTTAACTTCAGCGCTCCGTTTGTTACTAGCGTTCCATATGCAAACCTTAAGGGGGAAAGTGAAAACCTTATTTTTATTTTTATTTTATTTTTTCTTTTTTTTTTTACCTTTTATCCAGAAGCAGGCTGCATCTTTATATGTATTATTTGTGATCTCACAGAAGTCTGCTTTCTGCCTGGAGAGATGGTTTCCTGCTGTGAAACCAATGTTAAAATAAAGCTTGTTGCTCTGCTTTTACTCTCATTCTGTGCCTTAGAATGCATTAAGTCCACTATATGGGCAGTGACCCAACATATTTCAGTCAAAAAACAGGCTTAATAGGTAAAATATTATAACAATTTGACTTTTTTCAGAAGTTTTTGTAGGAATGCTCCTTTGTGTGACGAAATCACAGATTGGCGGATGTCGTGCTGAAATACCAAATGGGGCTATAAAAACCCCAAAACTCCAGAATAAATTTGAGTTCCTTTGAAAGATTAATGACACAAACTCACTCTGTAAAGTTCACTGCAAAAGCACATGGACCAGAAGCTTAACTGGAAGTGGTGCGAGACCAAAGCTTTAAATGAAACACATGCTACGCTTTTTTTTTTTTCCTTTTCTTGTCTTTTTTTTTTAATGGCATCAAGAGTCAACTTGCATACTTGCAACCTGTTGTGACTTATCATACCAGCAGTTTTTAACCCTTATTACAACTATAATGAAACTGTAAATCCAGTTGTGGTTATATATGCATTCAATAGTGAATTGATGAGCATCTGAATGGCATGTTTTCAGCTTTTTCCTGCCGTGTTTCTGCCCTCGCACAAATTGTTTGTTGGCACTGTCTGCGCTGTGTGTCATTCTGCATAAACACAGATGCCAAATTACAGCACACTGTCCATCATCCATTGTACTGAAATTACACCATTTGTCAAAGCAGTAGTGGCTGCATGAATACATGAAAATGCCGTTTAACTCTTGGGTTTTTTTTTTTTTGCTTCAGGCTATCAAAATTTTAAAAGTAGCATTTGAAAAAAGTGTTTTCTGTCCAACGTGAGATTGCTTAAATGGGCATAATATGTGCAAGATGGCAGCAAGCAGCATCTCATTTTCTGTCTGCCTTCGGAGTGACTCTCTGGGCTGCAGCTGCTGTAAGCTCTGATGTCTCACATCAAGCTGCAGAACAGTGAGAAATAAGACACGAGTGATGATGATGTGCCCTGACTTCTTTTCATGATGCACCAGGGACGTCCTGGGAATTCAGCCTCCCATGGGTTTGTTCTTAAGACACATTTCATTCAAAACACTCAGACAGTCTAGTCATGCTCCATTCTGTGCACTTAGAAGTCACTGCTCTGTTTCCATGAATATCAAGGTGCAACTTAAAGCAACAGGATATAATGATTATGATGTTGAATGTGAAAAAACTTCTTTAAAAGACACAAATCCCTGTGCACTGATAATTATCTTCCTGAGGGAAGATCAGTGTTTAAAATGCCTTTTTTAGAACAAGTGTAAAAGAAATTAACTGCACGACTACTGTAAAGGCTATGTCTGCACAGGATTCATGTATAAGAAACTGCTAGGTATGCACACATACAGTGTACGCAACGGATTTAACAAGGTAGAAGTTATTAACTCCTCTTCCTCTTCACAGTTGTTTTCTGTGGCATCGAGCAATCGTCAAGATTACCTAGTCTAATCACATCCTGTAACCGAGAACTGTCTCCACTGCCCCTGCAGGATTCTGGGATTTCAAAGTCAAGGTAAGGCGGACTAAACTGGATTCTAATTAAAGTTGACATCAGGTGCCTCATGCTCCTTCCCCCCCACCCTCCTCCCCGGGCTTTCATCTAAATGATTCATGCAGAGAACACCAGGCCTTTCATGCCGTTAGGTCCTCACAAAGGAATAACAACTTGATCACACAAAGCAAACATAGACAGATTTACAATGACACAGACACAGTGTCTGTTGCACCGGCTTATATCAAGTTATGTCAGACCGATGCCAAAGCACTCAGCTGACATTCTGTGGTTTATGAGTGTTTTTTTTTTTTTTACAGATATTAATGCTGACAAATGTGAGAGAGTAAATTAAATCAGAGAGCTAAGAATTGTTTTCTAATAGAATTACGATGCATCACAGAGACAGAATACAACAAAAAAATTGTTGAGTTTCCAGCTGTGGTAATTTGAAAAGGACGTGACCCGCTGCGAACATGATGTGATTGTTTGGAAATGAAGTGACAAGTGTGTGTCGGCCATATGTTGCGGGCTGGAAACGCTGGCATCATCGAGGAGGATCAGTTTAAGCAACCCAGTGTGGCTCTGGCAAAGAGCGTCGCCTTAATGCCTAACAGAAACATAAAATTGAAACTCTCTCTGAAATTGCAGGCGAGAGATAGCTGAATAATTGCTAAACAGAGAGATGAATACATGGAGAGGGGTTTTTTTTCCTTCTTCTTATAAGTGGGAAGAGGATTTATCTCTGTGTGAAAAAGCCAACCTTGATTAAAGATGAGCTCTCCTTGCCTTTTGTCAAGCTATTGTGAACAACACAGCATACAGTATACAATAACTACAGGTATGCGAAAATAGGTTTGGTATATAATAGCTATAATAGAAAATGAGCTTTGTGGAGAAGCTGTTTAGACTAACCATGACATGGAGCTGCCTTCAGGCTGAGTTAGAGGGCTGAGTGTTCTTATTATTGCTATATTGGAATTGCAGCCTGGAAATTCTAGCCTCTGAAAAACAGTGAAATGAGTCGAAGTTGAGCTGCTAATAAATGCTAACAGCATTAACCAGACTGGTGGTTCGGTTTCTAATGTCTCAGGCTTGAAAATAAAAACTTCATACCTCTAAAATGAACTGAAAGCGCCTTTAATGTTCCACATTAAGTGCTGCATAAATTATATTTTGAGCATTTTAAGATAAAGATACCATTGTGTTTATTACCAAGAAAGTGTCTGTGCAAGATTTTTATTTGTTTGTTTGTTTTTTCCTCAGCTCACAATGACACAACGTGAGCGTCATCCTGAAAGGCGAAGGACGTGAAATGAGCAGCGACCTACTCGTGTCTGATCCTTCTCCCTCACTGTGGCGTCTCGCTGTAGGTTATTTTCTTTCTTTCCTCGCAACTGTGGCCTCACTCTTACGTTTGACTTTAATGGGGACTGACAGTAAATCACAATTACCCATACAAGACACTTTAAAAATAGTTTAGGAAATTAGGCTGTCCTGATCTGAAGGTTGAACATATGAAAACACGGCCTGTGATGAATGGCGCTCTGTGATTGCACATCACATGAGAGTTAAGGGGATTTGGTTGTGGTCACACGTTTGCACTTTTGCCCTTATTTTTTCCTTTAATATAAGCAAACAATCTGGGAGAGGAAGGGTGGGTTTTCAAGGCTTTTTATAGGAAAAACAGTGCAGTTAAGAAATATTAAAAAAAAATGTTATTAATCTTTTAACAGCTGTATACTCCAAACCCTTTATGGATGCTATTTTATGGATGTACTTGATGTTACAAAAGTCAGTTGCCTGCTGGGAAGAAGCAGAGTCCCATCTCTAATAAATGAAGTACGTGGTGTGAATCAGTGTATGGAATGATATAGACAGATCCAGAACTTACGGCAGCGTCAGAGACATTTCCAACACCAGTATCCATGTTGAAACAACCTTAGTGCTTAGTTTGAGGTGTAAAAACCACCACAGAGCAGTTTATCCAACTAAATAATCACTTTATTATCTAGTCTAATGTGCTTAGTGTTGTCACAGAGCAGCTTTTGAAGTAAGAGCCCATGCATGTTGCCAGATTTTGTAAGAGTGTGTTGCTGAGTCAGAAATGGGTCTCAAAATATGTTTATTTTCTCCTAAAAAATGTCGTTTCAGGTGTCAGAATGTTTGGGAGATGTTTGGCTTTTGAAAACAGGCCTGATATTTACTTTGATGAATATGGGCCAAAAGAATTAGTCACAATTTGCACACGAGTTCATTTCTTCCGTTAGAATGAACAGACTAAAGACCTCCCGCTGGTCTCTTAGAGGCTGACACAAACACAGGAAATGACTCTCTTCTCCGCTGTCTCCTTTCTGAATCGTCATATTACAGGTTTGGAAACAGGATTGTGTGTGCGAGACAATTTCTCGGACGGGTTCAGTGACTTTCTGGAGTCTCTGCCGGTTGCCTGGCAACCTCGGTGAAATGACAAGACTCGGGGAAAAAAAATGGAAACAGTCCGACACCTGTAAAACTGCAAATTATTTTGATGATTTCTGCAGAAACCAGTGAAGTGAAACCTTATTATCACTTGGTGTATGAGAAAATAAGAGCAATGTGCGATCCATTCAACTTTTTCACCTTCTTTTAGAGAAAAAAAAACCTAATAGACTTATGAAATAAATGTGTAAAATTTACATATTGGCCAAGATATTGAATAAAACTCGGTGCAGAATGGACAGTGTGTCTCTCTCCTCTTTGTACAGATGCATAACATTGCCTGTTTCATTTATGTAAAATACAGCCATGAGGCACGAATGCATATAAATACATCATAACCCACGCCGCTAACGTTAATATCGTGCAATTAATGTTTGTTCATTATAGCGTAATTGTTCAGCTCTCCGTTTTAATTAAGCAAAAAAGTCATCTCTATTCAAGATAATATGTCAGCTATGCATAATGACAGAGCAAATAGATGAAACCTCTGAGCCATAACAAAACTACTTTCAGTCTATTGCTCTAAGTTGCCTATATAGTCCCCTGCAGTCAAAGAAGGCTAATTTACTTAGACACACACACGCACACACAATATATACACAAAGAGAGAGAGAGAGAGAGAGAGACAAGGAGAATTGTGTTTACATTTTTTATTACAAGTGTCAACTCCAGATGAGGGAGAAAGTTGTTAAAGGGGAATAGAACAGCATTTCCATTATGTTTTTCATGTGCCCCAGGACAGTTTATTTTCTATTAGCGAGCATGAGCTACTGTCCCCAATAGAAAACCACAGGAGGGTGAAGGTTTCCTGTTACATATCACCTGCAAATGGATATAAAATAAGCTGCCAGAAATGTGTTATTTGTGTGACTCTGGTTTGAATTATGAGCATCAAGTCTGAAGGATTGTTCACGGCCTTTAAAGTAATATCTTTAAATTGAGGTTATTCGCCTCATCTGTGAGGCATTTTTCTTGCGTCGGACGTGTTATTGTGCATTATAGTGAGGAGTGAGGATCCCATAACCCCATACCTTATTTTGACTGCTTTCATTTTGAATTTAGGATGTGACTTTTATTTTTTAAAAGCCATGTATTATGACAGGTGCTCAGAGGGTTTCTGCTCAATTTGTACTGTAGAACAGAGAAAAAAAAGCTCCTTTGGCTTTAGGTTTATTTTCCAGATAAAGAGGTAGCACTGCATGAATTTTTTAAAAAAACTTTTATAAGAAGCTGCATGAGTGTGAGTTTTATCCCCGACACATCTAAGAGTCACCTAATGAATGTCACACCAGCTCCTTTGAAACAGAATCAGAAAAAGGAAACTTGTGAGTGCTGTTGATATTTTAAGAAATGCAGACACAAATTTGAGGTTGCATGTCGTCAGTGTCGGCATAAACTCCATCGGTGTGTGAACCAGGTTACCCGATTTTAAACTTTTAATTTGAAAAAGTTTGCTCATGTATAGATTTTAAAAAACAAAAAAAAAACCAAATGTCTTGTTTGACAAAATGTGGCCATAAAGGTGGCAGCAAATTATATTACAGACAATAAGCAACCACAGTACAATGCATAATGTGTGCAGAACACAGATTTAAAATTTGAATTTCAATATTTTAAAAAGAGTTAACAGATATGAGAGTGTGAGGACGGTAAGAATAGTATGGAAGTCACACATCAGCTTATTCAGTTAAATTCCCTGCAGGTTAATCTTTTTTTTTCCCTTGCAGCTTCTGTAGAGTCAGAGGGAAATGTGGCTCCATGAGTTTCTGATCTTTTTTTTTTACAGCTTTTCTCGTCCAGGTCGACTTAGATTTTAAGAACAGTCAGGGAATCATGGCACCTTTAACTTTAATGAGCTTTACATTTCTGCATAATATGCATAAATAAATAAGCTTCAAAAAGCTTCAAAAGAAGCCCATCAAGCTCCTGAGTAAAACTTGCAAAAAATACATTATGTGATCCCTCTACACTTGGTTTTTAATCCACACATGAGAAGTTAAACTAGTATTTGAGCATTTCAACAGTATGTCAAAGCACAAAGGGGTTAAAAATGCTCAAATACTTGTTTTAATCCCACAGTTGGTAAACATATTTTTTTACAAGTGTTTGTCTGCTTCGGTTGCTGAAACTGAGCTGAGCCAAAATCAAAGATGACAAATAATTAAAAACTTTAGGGCTTCTACTATCAACCAGCAATTATTCTCATCATCGATTAATCTGCAGATGATTTTTCTTGATTAGCTGCTTGGTTTAAGGATTGTCAGAGAAAAAATGAGAAAATGCCCATCACCGTTTTCCAAAGCCCAAGGTGACATCTTCAGAATAGCAACCCTAAAAATATTGAGCTAACGGTCACATACGACAAAGAAAAGCTGCAAATCGTAATTGAAAGCTGGAACCAGAGAACATTTCTGACATTTTTTACCCTCAAAAGGAGTTCAAACAGCCAAAAGGTGAATAAATATATATAGAAAGAGAGAAAGAGTGATTCATCTGGTCCAAATGCTCTGAAATAATACTGATTAATTGTGATTGACGTGCAGGTCATTGTAGCACTGCACGCCTCGTGTCTTTTGTAAACAATATGTTGAACCACCAATTTTCCCATTTTATCTGACTGCTGTGTCAGATCATGTTCATAATACTGTTGTCAGCTGCATCACAAGCTCCTGGTGGGTTTGCAAAAGTAGCTACAAGGTGACACATGGTTATGATGGATGCACCTTCAGGGAATCTGCAAAGGCTGTTTCATTCATCACCAAAGGCATATTTATCTATTGTCTGCAAATGGAAGACATCACTGCTTTAAAGGGGAGGGGGGTGACTCTTAAATATTATAATTATTTTCATTATTGGAATCTTAAAATAACATGATTTTACCTATTTGATAACAATCACAATGCTGCTAACATTAAAACAACTACAAGAAACTTAAATTTTTGTCACTTCTGGCAACATCTGTAGATAACAGTGTGAGCAACAGCACCTCTTAATCTGCTGAGTGCACACATTTGTTTTGGAAGTCAATAAAGGAAAAATATAATGTATTTTAATGTAGTGTTTCTATTTCCGTACACAGATGCCAACAGAATGCACAGATAAGCTAATGAATCAATTTGTGGCTATGTAAGATTTTTTTAAAATGACATTATGATTGTTGAGAAAAGTTAATTTTGTTTTATATGTAACAGATTGAATTGCTCTTTAATTAGTTAGTCTCACCAGATGCAGATTTTGGGTATAAGCCTGCCATTGGGCGATGATTATATTCAGCCTTGTCTTCCTTTTTGCTACCTGCGTGTTGCTATTTTGCAAGGACACCATCACACCACGCTGGTCTCAGCACCTGAGACAACTCTGATTAGTTTACAGAAGTACAAAAAAAAACAGTGTTATATTTGTGTATATAAAAATGATAATTGCCCCTGTCAGACTTTTCTCCAGTGCTGGTGCAGCGCTGCGGAGGCAAGGCTGGCTGTGTTAGACTGCTTTTAATGATAATTTTGTTGAACTAATAGGAATATTACTTAGCGATGTTATGTCTTCATAATAATAAAACAACACCGAGATATGACTCAGTAGCAAGGCCAATATAAAATGAAATGTAATCCAGCTGTTCTTCTGCCGTCTGCCTCCCAGCAGCTCCTTTCCTCAGGCTGTGATACACCTCAATTTTACCTCAGCACTCCACAGAAAAACTTGTTTTACTTTTCCCAATCTGACCTGGTGACAGGCATTAAGAATATCTACATAGAAATAGCCAATCTTCTCATGGTGGTCTTGTGTGGTGATGTAGGTTGGATGGAGGCATCAGTAATACAATGAGACTGTTTTACAACCAGCTAAAAGTTCCTACGTCTAAATAATAATTTGAAGTTCAGAGTTTGCAAAGCCACACATAAATTGCTTTGGACCACATTACAGCTCTGTGTAGAATCTTGTCACTCACGAAACAATCAAAATGCATATTTGCATTAAGTAAATGTTGAACAAACTGCTTAGGATTCAGCTGCTTTCAAAGCGGCACAGCGTGTGGCATTCATACAAGTCTAATGCTTCAGAAGGGATGATTTGCAGTCGCTGTATTGTGTCATTATAAAAATGTCTCGTCACTGCAAAAAGGTAAAATGTGAAGTCTCTGACTGAACTCAAGAGATAAAAGAGAGGCAATCAGGGTGGCTTCAGAGGGAATATTATTCATATAAACGGACAACTGATAAAGTGGAAATAACTGAAAACATTCTGTTCTGCTGGTGGCTTCAGTTTGCTTCAATACAGAGAGTCTCCAATGTTTCCCGTCATTACTATAAGCAGAGTTCCCTCCACAGGAGCACTCAGTTTAGAGAGACAAACAAAAGCATGATGTAAATACTCTCAACGGTGAAGAAGCTCCTCTCCTCCTCTCCTCTCCCCTTTCTCCCCATGATTAGCATTTCAAACAGTCCTTGTTTTGCATCAGAGCTTCATGCTTGTGTGCATGCCATCACAGCCTTGCAGGTGGTGGCCTGTCCAACCAGTCAAAAAGCAGCCTTTATGTCTGTGCGTGCGTGTGCAAGCCTGTTTGTGAGAGAGCCTTTTCGTGGTAAGGAGCAGTCCAAAGGGATCTGACCTCTTTACACAGCTCCGGGTAAGTCTGCGGGACAGCTTTGTCTACAAATGGTACATAATCATAAATTTCTCAGTATTTGTGGTTTTTCTGCTTTGATCGGCAGAGAGAGAGTCACAAGCCAATGACTAGATTCACATTGTGCCTCCTGAAAAATCCACAAAATCTCTTTTAAAGTGTCTGCCAGCAGGCCCATCCAAACTTTGATGGAGTGCATCACAATGTGCTCAGCATATCAAGCACCGTGACAACATGTAGACTTTTGCAGCAGCTGCCTGTTTGGAATGGGGAAAAGGTGCTGCGTCATTTTATCTTAAGTCAGCTGCTAATAGATTGTCCACTCCATGGGATTAACCCCGACTGAAACAGTGCTCAAGCCAAGAGAAATTAAAATAATGAGTTCCTGCAGTTTAAAGCTCAGCAGGAAGATATCTAATTAAATCTATATTGTTCTTTGCTCTATCTGATGGGGCGTTCACTGTCCTCAGAGTCCAGTGTTAGTTCAGGTGACAGCTGTAGGTCAGGAGGGGTTTGTGTTGATTGGATGGGGCTTCTCTCCTGCTACCGCGCCACCTGAAAACAAGAGCATGAGAAGTTATGAAAAAAGCTCATTTTGTTCATTTTCTTTGTAATCATTTTTTAAACAAGATAAAGCCGAATGATATAACAATGTGCGGTTGGCTTTGATCTATTTCTATTACATGGCTAAGCAACTGTAAGAAAACAGATTTTAGTAGTTTAGTTGGTGTCTTTTTTTAAGTCTTTATGTCCTTGAATTTACACTCCATCAATTCCAGCCACTTTTGTGTTAGACTGAGTTAAATTTGTCCATTTCATTGCATATTCATCATCCTCAAGTCCTTCTTTCTCTAAAATTAAGCACAAAGTGAGAAAAAAAGTGACAATAAAGCTAAAATCTTATCATTGTTTTGCTTGTCTAAGAATGTTTTATTGCATTCAAACAATAAACAGGTCATAATACAACATAATACTTATAAATACCAGTTTTTCTGTAGTAATTGAAAAAAATAGTCTGACCTTGCATTTGACAAATAATGCTATTTGTTTGACTTTGGAAAAGCAGCTTTGGCCTCACTTTCTCAGCAATATGTCATGTACTGACTTTCTATAATTTATAGGGCTATTTGAGAATTCTTTTAAAGAGCTCCTGTAAGACAAATTAGCCAGAAGATGGAAGAAAGGAGAAAACATTTTCATCCAAATTAGAGTTATCTTGGCTGGAAACAGCTGGAGCGCAGGATTTTGGCAGGAAGTGGGGAGGCGTGCTCTGCGTTTTACATCAGTAACGCCCGGCGATCAAACGCAGTCAGAGTTGATGGACAGTGTTTACCACATGTCAGTCTTAAAATATCAAGATGTCGACCATTTAACCACCACTTTTTGTTGCTACTATTAAAAATTCACTTGACATGATTTTAAAAATTGAAAAAAATGTACATCCCAGATGCATATGTGTGTATGTATATAAATTCTGTGTATGTATGTTTTGTGCCTGTGGCATTTTGGACGACGGCTTCGATGTTGCACCCAGTGTTGTACAGAGATGAATAAATTACCTTGATACCTGAGTAAAATCTGCTAGTGACAGCTGTCTCTTCTGCTAACAATCATCTGCTTTTGTTTACGTCTGTGTGAAATCAAAGACAGCTTGACAGGCGCAGACGAAACATCAGCTGTATTCTCTCTTCAAAAAGTGGAAAATAACTGAATACATTTACTCAAGTAGATGCTGCGTTAATACACCATTTTAAAGAACTTTACTTGAGTTTTTTAATTTTCTGCTTGACTACATTCTGTGTCTGCACTGCTACAATTCTGATACAAAAAATGTCCTTTCTTACTTTTATATATTTGATTATTTCAGTTTGTACCTTTGCAGATTTAGATTAATAATAGAAAATAAAACAAAGAAATAATTATTGATTATTACAAGTTAAGATAAAACAACACCTCTGGTCCCCTTAAGCTCAGCAGTATGTAAATTATTTGAAAATAGCTCCATCAACTGCAGCATTAAAGTGATGTATAAATTAATGCATCAATAGGTAAAATAATATATATTATTCTATAATGAATCTTTTTTGATAATGTAGGTATATTAAGGTGCTTAGAGGGTTTATTTAACGTGAAAAGAATTTGCTTGTAAAAAACTTTCCTTGACATATAAGATCTGAGTACTTTTTCTTCCACTGTACTTTTCTGTTTTATATTATCATTAAATAGTGTAATCTGATGGACAACACGCCTGCTGGGTATCTCTTGATCACCGTCTGAACGCTGCCAGTGCTAACTGTAAAATGTTTCCGCCAGGATTCGTTCTTATAAAACAGTTCAACAAAAAGGCAACTTATGAGAAAGTGCATTTCTCAGAGTAATGGGGTTTCCTTTGGCCGTCAGATTTAATTACATGGGTTTTAGTGTTCAGTATTAGTTTACAGCTTATTTCATGTTTGTCCTCTTGGCCCCATCATTCTCCAGATTATAGAATTAGGTTTTCTGAGCCCACTGTGCCTTGTGGAAAGAGCAAGAGTTGATATGACCAATGGGAGCAGTGATTAAGCTTGATTGTGAAATCCTTCTGCATCAAAGCAGAGCTTACTAAAATAACGCTTTATGATGAGCATTCACGAGCCTGTCAGCGCCTGTTTTGCATAAGAGTAATGCAATAAAAAAAGACAGAGATTCCCCATATGACTGCATTTGAGTGTCTATTAATGTAACCTCTTACACTGAAGCCATTTTGTGTTATATCCTTTGTACAGTGACGGGGCCATTATGACTCAGACTAATGCAGGATCCCTCCTCACCTTTGTGGTCTTCACTTTGTTCCCGGAGATGCATGACCAGCCAGTGAGGTCAGGGAGAACTCGGCACTCCTCCCCCTCAAGACACGGCTCCATTTTACACCACCACTTCTGACGCACAATAGAGGCTGGAGAGAAACACACCACAGCAGAAGGTCACTTTTTAGACGGAAGGACTTCAAAAAAAAAAAAAGGCTTGTTTGGGGAAAAAAAATGTCTGAATCAGATGTCACACTCTCTGGTCCTTGACAGCCTCAGCATCAGTGGACTCTGACTAACCTGGCTTTGCTTGGAAAGAAATATATTCATGTGTGGTCAGAAAATTTCCAGTTGAGAGAGGCAGAGGAGGGTCTCACTAATATTACCTTCAACACAAGAGGGCAGCGCTCTTGTTGTCCCCGCCACCTGTCCTGGGAAGCAGGAGCACTTGACTGTTTGAGAGCGCTCTTCAATCTTGTTCTTATTGCAGCAACGATGAGCGGCGACTACTTCACAAGTCCCTGTCCTCTCCTGCTTTGACCCTGAAGCAGAGGATTTTAGAGGAAAAGTTGACCATTTTCCATACTATGTTTTGCATTCGTCCTCTCCAGATGGCAAAATCACATTCAAATTACAATGATTTCAGACTTTATTAGATGGTACAATTTAAATGAACACTGTTGTCCTCTTTGTTACACTCACTCAGATGACCAAGTAAACAAAGCAATTATTTCAGCCCTAATTTGGATGTTTCTGAAGCTATAGCACCACCAAGTGGATAAAAGGCATCAAGAGCAGAAGTGACCGATGCTTTTTGGAACAATTATGCCACCGATGATTCAAGGTGACATGCTTAAAATGAACATCCAATCAAAGGGGGCAACTAAGCTGCAGTAAAACCAAAAAACAGAGAATCACATAAATGCATATTAGTAATTAAGAACTAGGGTGTCTGTGTGGCTGCGTGGCTAACAACACCTGCAGGACCGGAGGGTAAATTCATGTTTAAATTTGGGTCTAAAATCAGGAACAGGGTTAGAAACAAACTGAACATATAATTATCAAAACAAAGACGAATCTCGAGGGGTTTTTTTGTTGAGTTATCTGTGTAAAGTTGTGACTCTGGTGGAAAGAAACTGATTACTTTTACACAAGTGATACTTGTACTGTAACTATAGGAGGTATTTTAGCTACTTTATATCAGTTGTTAATGTTTCAGTTTTAATTCCAATTCATTTATTTTTCTTTTTTGAATGAAAAAATGCAATTTAATGTTACGGATTAATGAATACTTTGAAATCTTTTTTGGCTTGTGACCCCTCAAAAAAACATGAATAAAGATTTAGGGAGCATTATTGAATTATTGCCAACAAACTATCTCATAATAAAATGGCAATAAATCAGTTGCAGTTCTGCAGAACTAGTTCTTTTGAGTTGATTTTGCAAATGATGCTCTGTACAAAGGATTTTAAATCAATGGCTTTCTTGTAATGAAGTATTTTTACATTGTTTTATTGATACTTTTATCCAAGTAAAGGATTTTTAGACTTCTTTAGCCACTGCAACATGAAACATCATACTATATGTTTACGCATGCACTCATATACATTCAGATTCAGGGAGAACATATGTTATCTGGCATGAGAAAGCCTCAGGATCCCCCAGGAGTAGCTGGAAAGCGTTGCTGGGAAGGGGGGCGCCTAGAACATCCTGCTAAGCCGGCTGCCTCCGTGACCCCACACGGATAAGCAGAGAACAATTGACAGATGGATTATTACATTCAGCCAATTGTGTAGAAAAAGTCAAAGTACATGCATGTACTTCAACTGTTACCATGTTTGACCTGCTGTCTGTGTGCAATCAAATCATAAATATTAATGTCTGCAGATTTTCTGTCTTACAACAACAACACACTGCCATATTCATCTCTGTTTCTCATGAGATGTAAGTTTCAGGTTCTTGTTGTTGAACTCTACACCAGGCGACCAGGCTGGTGACCAGGGGCCATAATGAGTCCCTCAGGGGGGGTTGTAGCTGGTCTGGTTGGGTCTGACACTCACCTGTCTGTCCTCGGGAGCTTTGGTTGCCAGCGGACACTGGCTCACTGCAGAGGACTGCTATACAAAGGACGAGGAGGCCCAAGTGTAATGGTCGAGCCATCGTGTTCAGCCTCATTTTGCCTGCAGGAAAAAAGGAATTCATGCAAACTCAGCATCAACAGTTTTTCTTAATACTAATATGTTTCTGGTGTCTCTGAACTCTTGATGTGTGCTTAACAGGATCATTGCATCTATTTTCTCACATCACTTAGCTGAGTCAAGCCAAGGCAAGTCGGAGAAATGTCGGTAAAAGCTCAATCAGGGCCAACTTCAGAGGCTGATGTTTGTTCTTACACTCATTTCTGACTCATGTTAACCTCACAGCTGTAAACATCTCTGCATTCAGAGCTGAACTCCAAAACAGGTTGTTTTCCACGTGACTCAGGAAACTGTGACGTGGATTTTCAAATCAAACCGTGGTGATAACTAATGCAGAACAAAGAGGACATGAATCACTCATTCACTCCATAAAACTGATAAAGTTTAGTTCTGCAGCGTTTAATTTCGTTATCGATCACCTATGTTATTTTTTTCGATTAATTATTTAAAAACTTGCAAAGGCAAAAGCTTTAGATCGAAATTAATTTTACAATCAGGCAAAAAAGACAATAAACTGAAAACCCCAACATCTAAGAGGCTGGATGGAGCAAAGGTGAGATTACGATGTAAGCTATTGATTTTCTGTCCATTGACTGATCAATTAATCAAATTCTTCATAGCAAATAGCTCAAAACTGACTGTTCATTCACATCTAGGTGACAAAGGCACTATTTCTCATTAAAATATATGTAATTCATACTTTTTAAACTACACTATGCAAGTTCAAACTTACACAAACACACACATCGTATATTAAACATAACCATAATCAATAAAAGTGAGTCTTTTGGCCTTAAATGTTCAATTACAGAAAGAAGCGTTGCCTATCAAAATAAAACACAGCCAAGTTAAGGAAACTTAAGAGAGATTTGACTCGCTGTTGAAAGCAGAGTTTTGACGGTGATCAGAGTTTATTTTAAATTAATTTTAAATATTTAATCACTTACCTCTGTTCAGGTTATTGATACAACGTCACGTGACAAGCCGATGCAGAAGCCTCCATCAGTGTCCGTCTTTGCTTCATGCTTATCATATGAAGAAAAGTTTACAGCAGATATAATCCTCCACTTGGTCAAGTTTTTTTCTGCCTGCGAATGGGAAAAAAACCCCACCACACGTCTGCTGCTAAATGAGATACCAACCATCAGCTCAGTGAGGAGCTGCGGGTTTCACACATCAGCTCCTCTCCCCGGAGTTACCGCTCCTCTCCCGCAGGATGGGATGCGAGAGATGAGCCGGTGTGTGAACACTGTGGGATCACTGCGAGGAGCAGAGCCTGACAGCTTTTCCCGTCGGGAAAATTAAAACTTAATCAAGACAGAAACCATCTGTCTCGCGGACAATATGCGGCCACTTTCATTAGAGCACTAAGAAGCTTAAAGTGAGTATTGACATCCTGTCGCGCGGTGGACCGGGGATAGAAACCGCATCTGAAGGCCAAGTCCTGTACTCTGCTCCTCTCTTCTCACGCAATTTTTATGTTTTCTCACAGCCCATGTTTGAAAAGAGATATTTTTTTTCATACTGTCAGCAGAGGTGAGATTTCACACGTTAGTTTTTCCTAAGAGATTAAATTTGCAGTTCTCTTATTAAATAAGTCACAACACTGATTTACATATTCAATCACTCCTCACCAGAAAAGTCGTTCCTTAAAATAAGTGTATTTGCTCATTGATTCATCTAGAAACACACATTTACTTTGGTTTTATTTACCAGCTGGGCTGTAACTAACAGGCTTGTGATCCTCTCATGTAGCTCTCACAAGTGTTAATATTTTCATCCAATAAAACTTCCACATAATTCATCATTATTAATGAAATTAAGAAACAACCCTGTCTTATTTACAGACTTCCTCCCAAGGGTTCTGTTCTTAACGGGGTATTTTTATTTTGTGAGTGTAAACGAGATGCTTTTAATACACTTAAATCTATTCACAATAAACTGAGAAGCCGCCCTGCTACTTTAATTGCAGAGAGATGAAAAAACAGATCAGGTAAAAGAGGTTTACTCAACCAGTATGATAATAAAACTTTATTAGAGCACAGTGCACATCGTTGTTTTATTTTGTTTGACAGGTAAACTTATAAGTCACCACAGATAAAATACAAAAATAAGTAGGTTAAACAGATTTACTAACAGAAAAAAAAAAAAACTATATTAAATGACCACAATTGTACGGTAAACGATCCTATCCCACAAACAGACCTTACTTCTTTTATTTACATCATATCAAATGTGCTACTGCAACATCACAGTAACCTTGTGAAGAAAGTCTGGGTTTGCATTCAGATGCAGTCGATCTGACATCAGTGCTGCGTGCTGTAATGAATGTTCAGGCGGTGAAATTGAGCTTGAAGAGAACTGTCTGAGGCGTGGTGACGTCAGCCACAGCCAGCTCCTGTCCGTCCGATAAGCCCAGCTCTGCATCGGGAGATCGGAAGGGAAAGCAAATTACACAAAAGACACGCATGTTTTCCTGAATGTCAGCAGCTACAGGTCACGTCGAACTGGAAAAGATCTCATTACAGCTTCTCATTACCTTTTAAAGTCTTGCAAAGGTTGGGCCTGGTTCTTTCCTCGATGGATTTAACAGACTGGAATGAAATCGTAATCACAGATCAAATGAAATGAAAGTGAAAAAACATCATGCAGCATTCTCAGGGATATTTTACCTGCAAATACAGCGTCTTGTTCTTCCCTTCCAAAGTTGTTGTGATGGCAGGGGATTTCATTTGTCTGGAAAACATTTATGCACAGTTTTAACCTAATCATCTTTATTTTTTGTCATTTTTCCTACAGAAGCGTTTTCATAAATACTCACAGAGACGCGTTTTCTGTCAGGTACTCTAACACCTCCTGTAATTTGGCAGAAGGAGGGAACTGGAGGTCCTGAGGCACCTGGCTGCAAGCTGAGCAGTTTTCCTGCCAATCAAAGATGGTAAAGTATAAACTGGTTATTCCCTGCGTGACAAAATGTACATGGCCATAACGGTAACTGACAATTAGGGCACATCAAACCTTTCGTTCAGCTTCAAAAGTGTAGGTGTACAGTCCATCCACATCATTAAAGACCAGGTAGTTGTTTAAAGGAATATATGCACTGCAAAATAAAATCTGATGTTTAGCAACGTTCATTTGATAAATCTGCAGATTACTGGGATAAAAGATTGGATATTATTTTCTGCTACTAACCTTGTAGCAATTTTAAAAACTTCTGTGGCACAAGCAGCTATGGGAAATGAAGAAAAAAACAAGTTTAGTAATGTGAATTGCAAGATTGTTAAATTACAATAAACTACCATTGAGTGTTCACTAAACCCCTCCTCCAAACAGCAACTGTCCAATCATAGTGTTGCAACTGTAGCTACTAACAAGCCAGCGTGCAACAGTGACTACAAGGGTCCATTTCTTTTGATATTTCATCAAAGACATCAAAAAATGTGACACTTCTCATTTTTAATTTTGGATTTTCTGTCAACGTCTCTGTTTAGCAAAATCTACGGGCCTAAAAACATTTCTTACCAGCAACAACAGCATTAGTTGATGCCACAGCGGGGATGATCCTCTTCACAACTCCTGTGAGCACAAAAACAGTCTTGTGTTAAATTCCTGCACACTTTCACAGATACTAGTGGATGAGACAGCAGTCTGTTGTGGTGAGAAATTTACTGTTTCCTTCACAAAAAAAACTCATTAGCCTTGAATAAATTTCTGTTGTTTAGTTCACATGTTCACCTTGAGTGAGTCTGTATGTCACTCCTGTAATGTGAAACTCTGCAGCTCTTTCTTGGGCTCTTTCAAACACCCACTGGATGTGCTCCGGATTGTCTCCATCTAAGCTGGTATCTGGTTGGGAAGAAGATCCTGTTGGTTAGCTTTTTTACCGTTATAATGCCCACAGGCAGAGGGTTAATAATGGGATTTTAGCTTACCTCCAAATGGCTTTTCTTTGGGCCATTGTAAGGTTCTGGCATATTCAATGCAATGCTCTGGGAGCCTTGGCATTGACGCAATGGTGCACATGGGGAAATTAATCTGTGGATAGTAAAATTTAAGTACAGCATTAATACAGTTGAAGGAGCACTAGAAGACCATTTTCTGCTCTCCAGAGTGAAATCAACCAAAGACCAGAATATTATCAAAACTGGAATAACTGCTTAGTGAAAAAAAGTTCAACTAAATTTTATTTTTATGCCATCGTTTTTGTGTGTTGTGGCAAAATCTTAAGTGAAAAATAGTCACTGCGGCACACTGTGAAACATTTGGAGTCATTTACCAGCAGAGAGAGCTCAGACTCAAAAAAGGGGTAAAAAGGAGGAATTATCTTCACCTCAACCTGTCGCCACAGTGAGCCACAAAAACTGTAATTAGTCACTTTCTGTCATCTGCATTCTCGAGGAAAATCTACTCTATGTTATAAATGTAATGCAAAGAAGATGAGAGCGGGAAGACTCTGAGTCTGACAGATGCTGAGTTCAGTCAAAGGATAAACTGAAAACTAACAGACACACATCCTCGGCACTGCTGCTGCTTGCTAGCTTACAGCTAAAGTACAGTTTACTGGCTGTCTGGGGCAAATAAACTCAAATGACCCCAAAGTCAGACTTATGCAACACAAAGGAAAAATTTACTTTATTTTTTTAAGAGTGATTACGTCATGAACTATGACAACAGACTTTTGGGGATCATTTCAAAACGTCAATGTAAAACAAAATGACATTCAGCACGGCCCATACTAGGCCTGACACTTTTTTTCCCCCTAATTTTCTGGTCCTGTTTTTGTTCATTCTGGTTATTTTCACTGCTTATGTTCATGACTCACACCTTTTCTTTTCTCAAACAAACAGCCTCTGCTGCAGATGGAAATGTGAAAAATGTCCCTCCTGTGCACCACAGATGCTTTCTCACCACCAACAAAAGCAAGTATAACAACAGATGTGAGAGCTTTTGTAAAAAGTTAATAGGGTGAGAACAACTATGCTTTCATATCATTCACCAATTAATACGAAAAAAAACATGGCAAACTACAAGGCAAATCTGTTGAAAAGTGACCTGTGGTGGGTACAGCTCCAGTGTGCAGTCGATGCATGCAGTCATGCCCGGCAGAATGACTCGAGCATTTCCTTTAAAGCCCTCTGTTCCTCCATCTATAAGGGGGATGATGGAGCTGGGATCCAGGACTCCGTCTTCATAGCTCAGGAGGGATATCTAGAGAAGACAATGCCGACCATAACTCACCACAGATTACATGTTTATGCGTCTAATATGCTAAGATATATCAGAGAAAGACATCACCAAAATACATAAAGCTAAATCAAATTTTTGATTTCATACCAGCATCCCGTTCATCCATCGCCTAGCAATGATGGAGTCCAGTCCACAGACGATGATGTGGAACTCTGGAGAGAGATGAGAACATTAAATCTCTGCTGCACTTCCCTGTTTAGCTCTGCTAAAATATAGATTATGTTAACAAAAACACACAAAAAAAAACCCCACTTACGTCTGTAGAAAGAATCATCAAAGTCTTGGATCTTCTTATAATGACTGCATGTTGATAATAAGGAATAAAAAGGATAGTCAACAGATTTTACACAATGCAGATTAAACCTGAATTGTTTCTCAACTGTTTAAGCTGCTGTAAAGGATACGGGACAACTTTACATCCAGGGATTCGACTGTTGATGAAGTTGGCAGCCACTTCTGCCTTTGGACGTCCAACATCTTTGGGTCTAAAAGAATCCACATTACAATTAAAACTGGCATACATAAGTTGCTCAGTGTGATCTGATTTTATCATGCCGGAATTGTTACGTTATGAAAGTCACCTTGAGGAAAATTAGTATCACTGAGTCCAAGAGACCCTCATTTAAATTGAACGCTGTCAAAGTATTGATTTTTAGTTGTTCATTTTAATAACTAAAAGAAACATAAGGAAACATATAAAAACATCTTTTGTGGCATCTTTCCTCACATACTGTATTTGTCAAATGCTAAACCACTGTTAAAACACTTAGGAAGAGGAAGAATGGAGGTGAAACCTACCTAAAAAGAAACTGCCTGTTGAGGTTGGACACATCAATTGTGTCCATGTCGACCACATGAATAAGACGAAATCCAGACAGGGCCTAAAGCACAACAAGACTATGTGAGAACTTATCACTTGTTTCCAACGGTAGATACAACTTGTGTTTTCTCAGCTTACACCTGAGTTTGTTAATTAACATAATGCAGATTAAAGCTATTTCCTACCAGATTTTTAAGGAGTTCACATCCAAGTCCTCCAGCCCCGATGACCAGAATTTTACAAGTTTCCAACAGGAACTGCAGAGACTGAGATGAAAGGAAAAACACAATATTTAAAGGCTAAACATGCACTAAGAGCTCAAGTAACATACTGAAAGTGTAAATACAGTGTAAATCTGTAAACAAATGAAAGAATGATCTCTATTTCCACGAAAGTGCTTCTGTGTCACCTCAGTGCTTGGTTCAAAGTCAGGATGGGTGAACGGGCCGGGTCTCTCCAAAAACTTCCTTACATGATTCCACCTTCCGTCCCAGTCGCAACCACTGTCCCTGTGTCCACCATCTACAGCCATTCTGGACATGCAACACACCAAGATACACTGAACTTGTACCACAACTTAAATAAGTGTACTTTTTCAAGTTTATTACTGCAACAGTAGAACTTATCCCCTTTAATATAAATGTTTTAATTTTCAAGAATGAAATTTCTTGAAAGTTGTGTGAACAAGGCAGTAAAAGATGGCAGTTATCAGTATTAATGACTGTCATGAGTGTTAATAAATGCATAAAAAAACATATTAAAGGAGCTTAATGAGAAAACATTTGCCATGAAAAAAGCCAAAACAGACAAAACTTAACTAAACTTGCCCAAAAATTTATTGATCACTAAAAACAGTGTATCTCTAGTTATAAATGCTTTGGCTGAAAGGATACTGATAACCACTGTGCTTAGAGATGTGAATAATTGACAGCAGTACATCCAGTTTATCACAAACACAGATCTGTATCAAAGATGGCCGATAATCTCTATAAACATACGCTGTGTCACCATTATGTGGCACATTTTAATATCAGACACTGCATGTCATAAATACTTATCATTATATTATGCTGTCTTCCCAGTGAGAATAAACTAATTTTATGTACGTTACTGTTTTTTCATTAAGTAATTGCAAAATAGTGAAATGTTGTCAACTCAACTTTCTTTTTCACTAATACTGTTTTTAACGTTGTCTCAATTTTAAATGACACCCAGATTTTTGCAATGCATTAAGGGTACTTAGTGTAACTTACACTTAAGCCAAGTGATTTTTGGTATGTATTACTGACTTGTTTTATTTTAGTTTGCATTGTTGACCAGTTTTAAGACACACCACTATACGTAGGTTTATTATGTACTATTTGATGTAATACAGCTACGTATTGTTTTCCGGCCTTTCCGGATTTGTTGTAGGACTGGTGCGTTGCACTGTATAAACGAGTGAAATGTACAAACAGCTGACTGGGTTTTTAAGCGGATGTAGAGCTAATATGTTTATTTTCATGTCTCCTGGCCCAGCAGTCGCTGCTCAGAGTGCAACGCAAACCTGCTGCCAGTCAGAGACCTTTATTTAGCATTCGTCACTAACTTCTCAGTTAGGTCCTCGATTCGCCTTCTTTTCTTCTCCCTGGATAAAGAAAGTGAAACGGGGTTTTAATCATGCCGGGTTAACGACATAGGTGAGAGTTTAACTACCTTAATATTACGTTTTTCGTCCATTGATACTTACGGCTCCTCGGCATCCGCCATACTTTCACGGTCCCATGTCCTCGATTGTGTCTGTTGTGTTTCCGAGCGTCAAAGCTGCACGCAGAAACGCCAAGTAGCTATTATGGGGAAATATTTTTCTCTTCTTCATAAATAGTTACAAAGTTCTTAGAGATATTGCTTCCATAACAAATCAAACTTAATTGTTATACTTGTGTGAAATGTATTCCCCTGACTGAACCAGTAATAAATTAAAAGTGTGATATCACATTGTATGTATATATTGTAAGTGTTATTCAGTAAATGACAATAAGTATAACACAAAAATGTTTTGCCAAGATGTCGTTCTGGCTGTAACTGATAATATGTGAAATGATTAAATAGTGAAACAATTTATGTAATCACCTCCTAAATTTAACAAATATAAGATATTCAAATTATAAATTTCCTATTGCTAAAACCCGTATGCAACAATAAATATATACAAGTCTTTTCAAAAAACTGTCCTCTCTATTTTTAAAAGGATACTTTTGAGCGTTTTTTTACGTTTTTGTTTCGCAATACTTCAAACGGAGTGGTGCTTCTGCGCATTCTGCAACGCAAATCTGAAGCTCCCTACATTTCTTCTTGATTCTGACTCTCGCGAGAACTTGGGCGATACCGAGGCCTTTCGTTCGACTCCCCACCTCCTAACGCTAAACCGATGATCAGCTGACCTGTCAAAACACTGCGCAGCGCGTGCGGGTATGTTTGTGTTTGTGTGTACCTTCAATACACGCTGAAGACATGGCAACCAAGATGGAGATCGCGCCCCTCAGACCGTGGGATGATTTCTTCCCCGGAATGGACCGGTTCGCCAAACCCGAGTTCGGAGATTTGACAAAATGGAACAACAGAGTTATCAGTAATTTGCTGTACTACCAGACGAATTATTTCGCCGTAGCTCTGGTGGTTTTCCTCATTGTAGGGTAAGTTCAGGAAGCGGGCTAACTGACGCGGGCATGCTAGCTTGTATGCCATCTGCGCACACCCATCATGACCACGCAGGCCATTTTTGTGACATTTGGCGTTGTTGGACGAACCTTTTTAATCCTTTTGTACAATCTGCCCGTTTGACATTTGCCTCGCTTAGCCAATCGTATAGCAGTCATCATCTTTCAAGCTAAATCGCGTTCAGGAAATGCAACTTTCCGTAACATTTCCGCCGTAGCTAGCTTGTGATTTGTATAAGTGCTTTCAATACTGTTAACGAAAGGGGCTTAACGCAAGATCTGCTGTATTTTAAAATGAACATTTACGGGTTGTTGAGTGTTCATGAGTATCACTAATGCCTTATTTAATCTGGTGCTTCTACGGTCATATTTAACTGCTGCTAGCTGGTCGTGTTTTGCATACGTGTAAAGTTATTTTGAGCAGGTTTGATAGTTTTCTTTGGATAGTGGATGATGTAGTGGAAATCATGAGTGTACGTTAGGCCTTAGTGCGAGCATCTGCCCTCTAATGGTTTACACCATCCTGTCCAGGATGTTGGCAGTTGCAGCTACCACCACCAGGTTGTGCTATTTAAAAAAAAAAAAGTCTTGCATGTTGTCTGATTTTTCATGTTCCAACATTCAGGTTCCTGAATCCATTTGGCATGTTCCTTGGAGGAACTGTGGTGGCTCTGGTCTTCATGGGTTCAGTGTGGGCGGGAGAGAACAAGGCTTTCGTCAAGAACTTCAAAAGGAGAAACCCCACGCTGTTTGTGATCATAGTGATGGTCACCAGTTACTTTCTGCTGTCAATGTTTGGCGGCGTCTTGGTCTTCATCTTTGGAATCACCTTCCCTTTGCTGTGTAAGTCTCAATGCAATCCTCAGCATTTTCTGCTCATTTAAAAAAAGGGATGGAGAGTGCATTCAGGCTGAGTCAAAGCCACTACCTATAAATATACATCCAGTAATGCACTACATATACTGTCTCACATTTCATTTTAGTTCCCAATTTCTAATAATAAATTGACAGTTCTCACTTTTACAAGCCATAGAACTTCACACTATGAAACAAAAAAGTGTCTGTGGCTTGTTCACTTTTTTCCTGCTAACAGTCCCTCAGTGTAGTTTGTCACACATTTTTGAGGTGAGAACAAACAGATGTTTGACTCCACACCTCTTATTGCTGACGCAAAATGATGATGAGTCATATAAGGGCCCAAAATTTAATGCTTACTGTAAATTAAATTATCAAGTGTCTTATTATAAATGGATCAGTGAATGAGTGTACAAGGGAGTGTTTTTCTTTTATTACTGAAAAGGATTAAGGCCGTGAGAATTTTCTAAGTTAGCAACACAACAGTACTTTGATAAGAATCTTTAGGATTTATTCTAAGAATTCTGCAAAATAAAATCCCTAATTCTGATTTGAATTCTTATTGGGAATTTTGCATTTATTACATGATGTTAACTTTACTAAAGGACAAAGTTTGCTCGGTTGTCATGGGAAAGGTTTAGTTGACCCTACATGAATATGGAATTTGGTTCACATGATAACACTGATGGATTTTTTAATTGATTTATGCTTGTATTTATTTATTTGTTTATGTCAAAGTGCTGTTTCCAGGACCTCTGATGACATAATCTAAGTATTTCACCTTGGAAATGAAAGACATGTCAATTAATCATCATGGAAATCATGGGAGAACGGAGCTGTTAGTCATTTATTAATGACCGACTACTCCCACTCCTATTTGTGTTTTGAGGGCTTGGCCCTAAAGATATTAGATTTAGTTATGAGGAATCACATACACTTTGTTTATATATCTGTGATTTTGCTACAAAAATGCAAAAGATCTGGAAACTTAAAGTCTTAGAATAATTTTAAAGGTCAACATAGTCTGTTTTACTTGCATTTATCTCAACAACACTCAAATTTAAAATATTTGATAAATTTATTTAATCAGTCAAGTGACTACTTGACATTTAAATATATCCACAGATTCAGTGCTTGCCCAACTCTAATGGGAATTTACTTGCCCCGCAGTACATTGGAAACACTTGTTGGCCAGTGTAACTTGATTAAAACTGTTGAGGGGATGATGAGTCATGCAGGGAAGCATTACTGAGGTTTTTCTGCAGATGAACAAGTTCTTCCAAATGCTCTGTCATTCTGACTCACTGTGCATTGAACAGTGTGTACAGTATTACTGACATGCACTCGCTCACTGACACTGATTGTAAGATAAAGTGAGCATTGCAGAGGTGAGCCATGCTGTAGTTTAGAGATATAGTTTTTCTTCAGTTCTCTAAATACGCTGAGACTCAGACCGCCGGCAGAGCAGTTTAGATAATTGATGGGTTGGATCATTAGAGCAAATGTAGCAGCTGTAACATCACGGTGGATAGATGAGACAGTTTGATCACTTCCCAGGAGGCCTGCCCACTGCTGCCTGTGTTGACAGGTTGCTATGGGATGTTGATTTGGACAGAACCACATTTACTGGCTGATGTCATGCATCCAGTATCTGTCTGACATGGGAATAAAAGATATGCCAATCCTCACACCAAAGTCTCAGGGGCAACAGTATCATGTTTTGTTTTCTTATTTTCCAAGTTGTATTCCAGAGAAAAACTTCTATTTTAAGTTTGAGGCACTAACAATTATGTTTTATATTTCAAATTCAATTAAAAAAATGAAAAATAATAATAATAACTTGCTGTTGTTTTTCCTGTAGTAATTCTGATCCATGCCTCTCTGCGACTGCGCAACATGAACAACAGACTGGAGAACAGGATTGAGGGTGTTGGGCTGAAGAAGACGCCCATGGGTGTCATCATGGACCTCCTGGACCAGCAGGAAGAGAAAGTGAACAAGATTCAGGATTTCATTGAAAGCAAGCTGAATAAGGAATAAGCCAGGAGTGTGCCAAGGAAAATCAGTGTCATATAGTATGGAATAAAATCTCCATAGCATCGTCCCATGTGTCAGGTTTTATCCCCTATATACATGTTAAGTTACTGATGTTTGCTTTCCCATACTTTTTATTAATTTAATTTACTTTTATTCTCTTGTGCTTTTGTGTTAGTTAGCACTAACTAAAGTTTCCAGATGTATAATAACATTATGACAAGATTTGCACAATCACAGGGTGAGTTAGAGATTGAAATGCAACGGCGACTTCAGATTACCAAAGGTTTATGCATTCCTGTGTTAGAAAAAATACTCCAAAAACAAATCACTTCCCTGTCGATAAGGCACTTTGTTCCACATGAAGACTGACTATTTATTTCAGCAAAATAAGCAGAATGTCTGAACACAATATTTGATGCATTTATTAGACACCAGTTGTATTTGTTCTAAAGAGAAACTAGATCCTCTCAGTTTGCTACCTCAAAACAAGCATGATTAATTCTCTTCTCACATCACAGTATACGCCCGCAAACGCCCAGTGACCTGTTACCTGCTTATTTAACAGCAATAAAATCCCACCTTGTCACTTCAGGAGCTGTATGAATTCTGATCTGCTTCTTGTAGAAACATAGTTAAATGCCCTGATGAATAATTCCTGATTTGAGCTGCTCCTGTTCTCAAAAGATTTGTGCATACAGTTCCTGAGCATACAGGCTGGCCTGAGTGTGTCACTTCTGATCACAGCTATGCAATATTGAAAAATGAATGGCAAGTGCAGCTTTATTGTTTGAATAATGTATTGGTATGTATACGTTTGCAGTTATCCCTGATGTGTCCTTATTTTCATAATATAGCATGCAGAA
Organism: Ctenochaetus hawaiiensis; assembly: GCA_029783645.1. Lineage (NCBI taxonomy): Eukaryota > Metazoa > Chordata > Actinopteri > Acanthuriformes > Acanthuridae > Ctenochaetus > Ctenochaetus hawaiiensis. The sequence continues at coordinate 20,424,724 of JAPZDY010000002.1, read as the reverse complement.
ATGTTTAAAATGGCTGAAGGATACAAAGTGCATATTTTTTGGCAATGGGACAAAATTTTTGACTAAATTAATTAACTCAATCACGTTAATAGGGGCATTCTTCGCTTTTTTCCCCTCCTCTGTTGGGATCAGATCCCTTTATCTTGTTAAGAAAAATTTGAATTAAACCTGTCATTTGTGATGTTACATGTTCATCTCGTACTGCTTATATACCCCTGACGGTAACAGCGTTCGTTGTGGTGTCTCACACATGCACATTGACTGCAGTTTGTGCATGCTACGCTCACAAATGGCAGTTCAGAGAGATTCTTTGTTTTGTGGATGCTATATTATATTATGACGTATGTATATTTTATGTGACTTTTTCATTCTTTAAAAAATGATAACTCTTAGAACTTGAAACAAAACATGGCTGTCCTCTAAAAAGAAAATAAAGGTAACCTGATTTATGTTGCAGTCTTTTTCTTGAATCTCAGTGAAAATATGTGTATATTTATTTATCACAAAACTAATTTGAGTTATTAATGTTTCTGTCACAGAAAGTAGTGAATTTGCAGGTTTTGCTGAATGTATGAAAAGCTTATTTATGACACTCGAATAGTGCACTATGAATATCTCTCCAGGATTATACACACTCTCATTGGATTCACTTGGACTGCTTGTCTATATGATATTCTTTAGGATTGTGACTCATCCTCTCTTTCTGGAAATACCTTCTCATAAAAAACAAGATAGTCACTTGTCTTTTTTCATATCTTTTCCTCTTAGAATCTGAAAAATTGCAAAAAGCAGCTGTGAGTAACTGCAGTGATTCACTGGATGTCCATTTAGTTTTGACACAGATAGCTGCACAGGACCGTTTTATATTAAAAAGAGGCAGAGAGAAAAATCCCTAGGCAGAAGATTTTTATAGCAAAATGCAAATATATGGAACAGGCTTGCTCCAAGATGAATTATCTAACATTTAACCAGCAAACCTACTCTGGAAATCTATAATTTAGCACAAAAATCAACAGATTTTAGATATATTCAAACAATATACAAGAGTCCTCTGTAAGCAGACAATGTTTCCAGCATGCTGTGTGTTTTGTAGATAGCAAATTTTGAAAGAGGTGATGCATTTGGCTGTTTTTGTGATTATTTTACGTTTATGTGTTACCAAAGACAACAGCAAAAAAATTTAGGAGAGAAAAACAAATGTCAATAACAACAAAGAGCAAAACATTTTTTATGTGTAATGAATGTAAAGTTCTCATTTATATTGCACAGTTCACTTGAGTAGTTTTAGAGTGACTAACACCAAACATGGGGAGTTCAATACAAACAGTGTGTCGACGAGAACAAACAGCTGAAGTTTCAGTCTCCGATTAGACTTGTTTCTCTTGATTCCAGGACTTTAGGGAGCGGCACCTGCAAGCAGCAACAAGAGAGACTTGAAAGATGACTTCATATCCATGTATGCATGAAATTATAGATGAAAAAAGCCCATAGATAATACCAGAACACATTATAAGCTGTAAAGCACATAAAATAATTTATGCATATCTAATTGGATGATCTGATTTTCCAAGTTTGAACATAAAATATCAGAAACCTTGTAATGCAAAAATTAATTGTCTTAATGTGAGGAACTGGGGGAATTTTATGGTGATATCTTATTTTTGTTGCAAAATAAATTTACAAAACATCTCTTAAGTTTCATCTTAATCTTCATACGGCAAACTTTTTAGTTTTATTCACATCTGCTTGTTTTTTATGAATGTTTTTACAGAGGGGTTTGTTCATATATCATTTATAACCTGACATACAAGGGCTTGTGGTCTTAAGCAACATCTTATTCCCAACAACACAACGTCACCGAACCTTTTATGACTGCTGACAGTATCTAAATTATAGAGTGATGGAATGAGAAATCCTAAAGCGCTCCTGTAAAAACATGCAGTCAGCATAATGAAACAAGAACTTTAAACTTGGCCTTGTACAAAGAGACAGATTTCTGTTCTGGAAATGAACATTTAATGCGATAATGACAAATTTGCGTAACTAAATATATCATTTTAGAAAATTGGAACGCAAATAAAATTATCTTTATTTTTGCAATCAACTGTTGAAGTTTCATGTTAACATCAATTAGTTCAAGATTTACACTATTTGCCTAAATATGCCTAAACTCAAATAAAAAATTCTTTATTGAATACAACCAACTTACCCATTGGTATGGGTACTCTTAAAAGCAGGATCCCAACTTTATGATCTCACATTATTAATTTTTTCATACTCACAGATTTGAGATATGCCACGTTGCTCTGTTTGATCTCATTGAGGAGCTGATCTCGGGGCGTGAGCTCAACCTTTGGCGGCACTCTTCTGCGAGGGACGGGCTTCAAAGTCTTAATCAAATTATTCAGATCGGGTTTTTCATCTGTCACCTCTCCACTGCACACAACCTTCGCTTTGGGAGTCTTCCTCAGTTGAAAACCTGCTCTCTCTGGTCTTTTGTTGTCCCTTGGATCCAGGTCCAGAAAAGGGTCACGCTTCTTGGGAGTCCTCTTGAGCTGGACGTCCCTTAATGGGTTGGCTGGTTCGTCACTGGGTTGCGTGGGAGCGCTGTTGTGCTTGAGCTGCTTCTGAGGCTCTTTCTGTTTCGCCTGGTGTTGCGTTTGAGGTACCATGCTCAGGTCTGCAGAGGGTGGGATGAGCCCATGCTCCTGCAGGAGCTCCAGAGGAGGTATGTATCCTAGCATCTCAAGTAAACCAGGAGGCAGGTTCAGACTGTTCTCATACATCTGCATCAGCTCCCTCTGCTCCTTCATCTGCTGCTGCTTCTGCTCCTCCTTCCTCAGCTGCCTCTGACGGTCGAGGTTCCTGGTTAAAATGTTGGTCACCACCATCCTGGGACCAGGCAGCTCAAAGTGGTAGCCCATCTTCAGGAGGGTGTTGTTGGCCTTGAGCAGGCGTGAGATCTCCATCTCGGCGTGGTGACCCAGCATGTGCCTCTGGTTGTGAAAACGCAGCTCCGTGAGCGTCTCGTTGAACTGGAGGCAGCGGATGATGGCGACGATGCCCTTCCCCGTTACGAAGTTGGATTCGATATTCAGCGTCGTGATGCTGCGATTCTCTCGCAACATGTTCGCAAGGTTGAAAGCTATGTTCTCATCAACGCCAGTGTTGGCGATGCTGAAGGTTTTCACATATTTGTTCTTCTTCAAGGCGTTGACGTAGTCTAACAGCATCTCTTTGGGAATGTTCTCTATGTTGTTGAGGTTTACCTCAGTGACGGACGGGTTGTTTTTGTGGATTTTGTCAAGCGTCGAATCCAAGTTTGTATCATTTCCGGAAGGTCTTGATGTCATTTTTATGTTGTTGAGTGCCAGCTTTGGAATATTTAGTTTATTAATTTTTCTCTCCTCTTTCTGTGGAAGCTTATCTTTGGTTTCATTTATCTCCGGCTCACCTGGAGCCTCTGTAGGAAGCAAAGGGTCTGAAGTTTTAATTTCCTCTTTCTCTACAACTTTTGACGTGCTGTGTTCAGGTGCTGGGCTCTCACTCTTCTCCTTTGTATCTGAAAATGGCTGATTGTCATCTGTAATTTTTTCTGGTGCTTTTTCTACATTGTTGCCTGGAGGCTCTGCATGTTTGTCTTTATTTTCATGTTTGTCTGTATTTTCATGTTCGTCTGTGTTCACAGGCGACTTCACTTCTTTCTCATCTGTCTCATCCACCTTTTTGTCGATTTCATCGCTCTCATCAACCTCTTCAATGATTTCCTCAATGATTTCCTCTATGATTTCCTCTCCATCTGCTCCATCTACACCTTCTTCCTCAATAATTTCCTCTATCACTTCAATCACTTCATATTCCTCATCTTTTGTGTTTACTTCTTTTTCCTTCTTTTCAGCTTCCTCCCTCAAAGTTTTCTGGTAAAAACAGTCAGATCAGACCAAGGTTATTTATGTCTATTATCTCTTTATTCTACCTGTAATATTAATAGTTTATCAATTTTATGGTTTTCAACAAAATGCTGATATCTCTTTAGGCGTGTAGATGAAACTTTTCAGAGTTTGACCTCTTACCTCGCTGGGCAGCAGAGTAGCCGGCACTCTTTCCTCCTCAAGCATACGTTTGGACTCTTTCTCCCAGTAGAGGTAATCGACCAGAGATCTGTGGTCGAACGTCCCTGTCGGAGGTTTCTCCGTCTGGTCCTTCTGTCTCTGTCCAACCGGCACGCTCTCATCTGGGGCAATAATAACATCCATCTCACTCTGGAGCTCCTTGAGCTCCTCGGGCGAAAGCATAGCAAGGATTTCATCCTCATCAATGTCCTCTTCATTAAGATCCTCAAGGTCTCTATTGTCTGACATGTTTGTGTCTCTGCTTAGCTTATTTTCTCTGTTGATATCAAAGAAAAAGATGGCTTCTGTCTAATGACTCAGGACTCAGCAAACTGCCTCTGACTTTGACTTCAGCCACCAACCGTTTGCTCCTGCCTCATGTGGAGTCTAAAATTAAACCCCGTGAACTGCATGGAAGATATTTAAGGTGCAAGCGGGGGAAAGACTAGCTAACATTCTTCTTTCAGCTCCTGCTCCCAGCTGGCTCGGCCATCAGGATCTTTTGGGATGACAGTTGCTTCAAGCAAAGGAAAGTATATGATTGACAGCAGCAGGTGAGCCATTTTCACAGTGTGGTGGAGGTGGGGGGGTGAAGTCTCTTCTGCACATGGAGCTCCTCCCAGTCTCTCAATGCTTTATAGCACATTGCGTCTAAAGTGCTGCACAACAATAAAAACATGAGACTGAGTCTGAAGGAGTAAACAGACACTTCTGAAACTCAGTCACAAGGATAAAAGTTAACATTGTGTTTCTGTAAATTATAGATATGTTTAACTTTATGTTACTTTGCATTTAAGTTAATTTTTTTGTTGTGACAATGCTGTGGTTAAGGTTTTTTGGTCAGGGTTATGGAAGAAAAACACTATGTTATGGTTGGGAAAAGATCATGTTTTGGCTTTAAATAACATGGTTCGTCATCATAAACAGTGGTGGGAAAATGTCTCAACATCTTATTACAGACACAGGACTCGCACAAGAGTCTGCTGCTTGGCAACAATCCTAGATGTCACAAATCCATCTTCCTTTTCTCCTCCTGATGACAAAGTTAGCTCATATACATGCAATCTGTATTACACAACTTTAATGAGTATTAAAAACAATTCATATGATACAAACTGAAACATGCAAACTACAGAGAACTACAATGACAAAATTTTATTCTAGTGACTGTTCCAAATAACTAAAGAACAGACATTTTTTGTTTGACTGTTTTTAGATTATTACTCCAAGCAAGGTTTGATACAACACTAGTTTGACTCTAAGAAAGGAATTTTTTTTTATTAGTGTAAAAAATATAAAACTTCACTAATAGTTTAGCTTTTTTGTAAAAAAAAAAAAAAAAAAGTCATTTTTTCACTCTCTTACCTTTAGACAGAGTCAGACTAGATAATCTCTTGTTTTGCAGTCTTTATGCTAAGCTAAGCTAACTGACTGCTGGCTGTAGCTTCACATTTTCATTTGGTCAGATATGAGAGGGATGTTTAACATCTACTCTAACAAAAGCAAAAAAAAGCAAACAAATGCTTTTTTTTTTTTTACCAAAATGACTAATTCTTCATTATAGACTCATTTTCTCAGTCAACAGCCTGAATCAGTTGTTTACCAGCCACAGAAGCCTCTCACAGAGAAACAACAGCCGGTTATGTGTCACACATGTTTTTTATTCACATCGTTGTTCCCAGTGGAAAATATTTTATGACAACATCTAACAACATATAACTACACACTGACTGTACAAATGTGTGAGTGACATGAATATGTTATTTATGGCAGTGGTCTTCTGTTAATATAAAAAAGAAGTTCTTGTCAAAAAAGAAAAAAAAAAGGATATTCTCACCATGCATTTTTAAAACACGTTACGGCACCAACAAAGACAAATGGTTCTACAAACAATATGGACATAATACATTCTGATTCGAAGTTTAAAGAAAGGAAGTGATGGAAATTCATTGAAGACACATTCTGCTCTAATGAAAAATGAATGACTCAGTTCTCATCATGTCACAATGTGAACATGTTCAAGCTTTGTTTTCAATTTGGATTTTTTTATATTTAAGACTATCTTTTATCATATGTAATGAGATGAAGGTGGTGGAAATCATTTTTATTCTATTAACCTACTGTATCATATAAGGCGGTGGCTAGTTCCTGTTAAAATACATTGAGTTCAGTAAAAACACATGTTGCCTCATTTTTTTTTTCCTTTCTTCTTTAAAACACAACAGGGATTGAATCCAGTCTGGTTGTGCAACATCTTAAAGTTTCTTGACACATTCTCATCTGCCTGTACAATTCATCCAATCCAAGGCACATGGGAAGGTCATTCAAGAGTGTCATCACTGTGTTCAGAGGTTACTTTTAACAACAGGACAGCGTACGCTTAGACTCTGCCAAAAACACACCAGACAAACACCTTCCAAGACACGGTTTTGGCAGCAAAAAAAAAAAAAAAAAAAAGCGGAAAAATAAGTCTGTGCACAGCCTGTGTTTCAACTTCATCCCCTCGATGTGCTGCTGGCCATGGCTTTATTTGTGCCAAAGTTTGGTTTGGTCCCCTTCAGCGGATGCTCGTGTAGCTTCCATCCAGGTGAAATCTGTACAGGCAACGACAGAGGAATACGTCAAATCTAGTGTAGTTTAACTGTTTGAGAACAAGGTCGACGTGACTGCACCTTGTGGAAAAACTGAGGAATGGAAATGGAAATGCAATAAACCAAAATGTCCACACTAATTTGTGAAGGCATTCAACATGATTTGAGCTTCATAGAGTCACACTCACTTTCAATCAGTGAGTCCATCACTTTGGTCCAGACTGAAATATCTCATTATTGAATCTTCATGAAATCTGATCTGACATTTATTGCAACCTGCCGTTTCCTTTCACACCACCATGAGGTTGAATTTATCAGTTTTTCAGTCAAATGTCTTGAAAATTGTTTGATAAATATGGATATTCATGTAACTCCCAGGATAAATTGTTATAACTTCAGGTTTACTTATCCAAATAGTAATAATTACCTGCAAACTAATGACATCCCTTTTGATCTCAGCCATGATTTTGTTAAGGGCTAATTAGCAAATGCTAGGATGCTAATATGCTAAGCTAATATGCCAACCATGGGAAACAACACATCCTTTAATATCACTGTCAATGTGAACATGTTTACATGCTGACACATTTAGCTTAAAGCACAGCTCTGCACAAATACAGCCACAAAGAGCGGCTAGCGTGGTTGCAGGCTTCTTATAATAAGGTTAAAAAACTCTCAGCATTGTCCTCATCTTGATGTTGATGCTTGAACAAACACAAACATGATGCTGAGCCCAGCCAAAAAAAGAAAAATCCACAGATCACACCATGAAAATGTGGAAGATTTGATTTAAAAAAAACTTCACAATAGTAACACACGAATGAGGATGTGATGTTAAAATGGAGATGACTGGAAAACACGACACAAAGTGACCCACTGTGTTCTCACCCTTAAGTGCTAGACTGGTTGTCTGATGGTTCATCCTTACTAGCGGCCTCAGAACCAACCACCTCAACTGACTCAGTTTTTTTAGGCATTGTGTCAGACACTTTGCTTTCTGGAGAAGATCTGCACACATGAGCAATGATTCATAAGTCAAGGCAGTAAGGAGGAGAGGCAGTAAGAAAGGGAGCAGGTAACATAGATTCAGAGAAGTAGATTGTGTTGTTTTAACCAGAGGCGGAGCAGCACACAAACAAACAAAAGCATTAAACTGCAGCAGAAAGAGAGAACAGGAGAGGCACTAACATCTGTACCTGCAACTGAGCATCAACAGGGGAGACATTAAAAGGCTAATTATTGTAACCTTAAGCTTGTAAAATGTAATTAAACTGAAAGAGCAGCCCCCAGTTGTCTGTGATTGACTCACTTCCTCTTGCATCCACAGCTCAGTGTTGAGGTTTAGCAAACTGCAGCTCTCACCTGTTGTGTGTGGGACTGCGGTTGTACGGAGAAGCAGGAAGTCCAGGGTGTGGGTAATGAGGTGTGTCGGGTGAATCGTACTCCGTCAGGCCGACTGCCAGCTGGTTGCGCCAGTTTCCTGTGCTTTCCGCTGAGGACACTGCAAACAAGACCAAACCACAAACACTCAGCTCGTGTCACAGATATACCTCAGTGGTAATTGTTGTTATTAGAAACACACCGAAGTCCATGATAACGTTACTGCTGCAAAAAACAAACACTTTATGCCTCACATGACATGGCAGCATGTTATTACTGCACCTTTACTGCCGCTTGACAGGGAAACTTCAGGTTAGGATGTTTGTGATGAAGACCAATATGTTAAAAATGTGTTGTTTAGGTTTTTGGTTTTTTTTCTAATTTTGCACCATTTTGGTCAGCTTTTGTTTCTAAATGTAGGTTATGAATAAATTGGGTTGGATTTGATTAAATTTAATTGTATTTTTATGACTTACAAGTGCCAGTTTTTGCATCCTGTTAATTAAACTGACATTAAATAGAAAAAGACTTTCAAACCCTCTCCTGAAGTGGCTACTTGATTTTTTTAAACCAAAAGATAACGACATCCTGAACTGACCTACTGGCTGTCCTTGCTAAATTTCTACAATGCAAAACAAAATTGAAATGTTTCAACAGTTTTATTCGTCTGTATTGATGTAACTTAAACCATTGTTTTACAAACAAAACAATGATGGGTTATTAGCAGTTAAAAAAGTAAATGAGTCGTATCTCAAACTGTGAAACTGATTAATAATCTTGATTTTATGAGCAGAAGATACGCTGTTTTTTTAATCCAGATGGTGGGAGAAATCTTGGAAATTCCCCCAGAACAGCTGTGGATGTTTTTCTATTTGACTTTCTGTATCTTTAAAGACCTTCAAGTGTTTATCCGTATCAGAGTACAAAATGCTTCTCTCTGTGACTGTAATCACTGACTCAGTGACTGTGTGAGTCTAATAATAATACATTAGAGGCACAAACTCGGGTTAATTCTCTCTCAGACTTCTATTCTTGGCAGCCTGGAAAAGCTTTGAAGACAGCAATTGAAACTCTCCGCGGAAGCACACATAAACGCATCAGTCTGCCGTGGGTTAGCAGCTCTTTAAGACAAGATGGAGGAACTCTGAGTGAAGGAGAATTAGATATGGAAACAGAATAACATCCTCCACAGGATGCAGACACATTACAGAGACCTCGCAGGCTGATAGTGAAAAATGCAATAAAGCCACACAAAGAAGATATTTATATCTACCCCTCATTTAGGAGAGGACAAAATAAGTTTTATCAAATAAAACCCCTTTCTTACTACACCAATATGTTTGACTTGACCTTCTCAAACTTCTCCTGGATGTCACCTCACCTGATGAAAACGAGGTGGTTCTGCTGGAGTGGCTGAAGGCCGCTGGCATGGTCTGATAGCCGAGGCTGAGCTGAGAGCCGCTGTCAAAGTCATATCCGGTCAGCATGCCCCTCCCTCCGTCCCTGTGGCCCCGGCTGCGGTGGTACCAGCCTTTCAGGTGCTCCGCCACCAGGGCCTTCTGCATGTTCTTGGCCAGCAGCTCGTTTCGAGGCCCCTCTCGGCTCCGTGGCGGCCTCACCGTCGCATAGGGATTCTGGGAAAGCCCATCAGCCCGGTCGCTGCTGTAGTGCCTGAATCTGTCATGTCCATGATACCCATTAATTTGGTATGAAGGGTTGACGTTGTAGTGGCCTTCTACTTCATTCTCATACACGTAGGCACCGTTAGCGTAAGGCTCCATGTCCGGGCAGGGGTAGCCGGCGACGTAGTAGGCACTGGGTGCATAGTGTGCTGAGGTGTCACATGAATAATTACAACCAGAATGGTGCTGCACTAAGTTGGGCATACTCCCCGTATTCCCATACACCTCCACCTTCCTGTGGAGACGATGCATGGTTGAGTTTCGGGAGTCCAGTGTACTGTAGTGGGAGTTGGCCGCCCCGCAGTAGTCCAGACTGGACTGGCTGGTGTAAGAGGAGCAGTCCTCTAACACCTCCGTACTGTTGCTGCGGTGAGCAGGTGACAAAATGAAGACAGGCTTCTCTGAGTCTGTGTCTTTTCTTAGCCGAGGCTGTGACTCGAGACTCCCACTGCGATGCCTGAAGCAATGAGGAGACCCCTCGGACCTGGACGAGGGACATAACTTTTAAACTCAACAACAAAAATCAGTCACATAGTAATATTTTGACCTTATTAGTTAAAATCAAAGTAAGAGAGGTTTGGTTAAAGGTTGGTGGGAGAAGCAGGGATTTGGTTGAAGTTATCGTTGAGGAGAAGGGAGGGTGTTGGGTTTAAAGTGCAGGGGAGCAGAGATCACACCTGAGCTGGCTGCTGCTGTAGGCATTGCGGGTCATAACCGGGGTGGGAGGCATGCTGCGAGGATCTCTAGGAGGTCTGGGAAGGGTTTTATAGGGACTACTGTGGGTGGAGGAGACCTCTCTTGGGTTGTGGTAGTAGTGGGAGGCCTCTTGACCTTCAAAAGCTAATCTATAAGGGTGTGGCATTGGGAGAGGATAACAAAAAAAAAGGAAAAACAAAAGGAAAAAAAGGGATGAGACATGAGGAAAGGAATGAGGCTGCAAACATGACACGACAAATACCAGGACTCTGCCAAAACGTTGTATCATTGTTTCATTTCAAGAACATTTCAGCATTTTATTAAAATCGAAGGTTGTGTGACAAGTTAAACACAAAACCTAATGGTAACAATAATACCAGGGGAAAGAAATCTGCTTCCCCACCTGCTGTGGTTGTTGTTGTTGTGGTGATTTTCCCTCGGAGAGCCTTGTCTTTCCACATCATATTCAGCTCCCAGCGATCGCATCGGACTGAGCTGAGGGGATCCTTGCACTGAGCGTGACCTCGGCCTCTGACTGACACCATCTGAGTCATCTGAACGCAAAGAAATCCACGAGTAACAACACTGACACTTGTTCTATCTGAGATTCTTCTAAAATATATTTATTATGGAACTGATTTTGATGCACCAGAATGTGTGCTGTCTGACTCACCATCGTCTAGCGGGAGACTAGACAGAGAGCTGCAGTCTGACCGGACAAGTTCATCTGAAGGAAAAGAAATTATTTCATGTTTACTGTGATAAAACCTAATGATCATCCAGAACCCCAGATCTACCTGCATCTCACCTGCAATGAGCACTGAGGCCCGCTGGGTGGGCTTTTTTCCCTTCTTGATCCTATACTGATTCATTTCATCCTCTATCTGCTGAAGTTTGTGCATGGCATCCAGACAGTTTCTCCTCCTCTTCTTCTTGACGGTTTTGCACAATTCTGGCTCGTTTGCAAGCTTCTTAGCCGCCTCCACAATCTTTTGCTGCAGGGCAAATCTGCTCTCCAGGTTTCTCAGGAAGGGATCCTGCACAAAAACACAGGCAGCACATCTTCAGTAAGTACTGAGACTTCTGCAGCACATTGTTTAAAATGACAATAACTTCTACGGTCAGCTAGACACTGTGGATGATGTTTTCAAAAGCTAAATACCATCATGTTCTGCAAATTAGTAGTTGAGTAACTGGTGCATTTTTTTTGGGAGACCATTTTCAGCTGTGGGTTTTGTGCACTAGCAATTTGCAGAACAATGCATGAGAGATCTGCTCGAAATAAACACCCACGCTCATTGTATTGAAGGAACATGTAAACCAGTGCAACAATGTGGCATATTGTCTGGAATACAAGAAATCAGCTCTGTCTATACATGCATTGCAACATTGGTAAGATCAGTTTGGTCAGAATAAAATAAATACTTGATAAAATCTAAACATTAAATGTAAAGCACTTGAATGTGCATAACTCAGAGGAACAGTGCCCCACACAAAAGACAGGGCATGAACTGCTGCTGCGTTTGAGTAAACTGTGGTGGCTAAACACAGACCTCATTGTAGGGGAAAAGGTCATCTAGCTTGAAAGCGGTGCCGACCCGCCGTCTGACTTGTGGCGGTCTTTCACCTGAAGAGAGGGGATACTCTTTTGGCAGCTTGCCGGTGAGCTCCTGAAAACACAAAAACAGCGAGACCTCTAAACACGTGCATGAACAGAATGAAACAGCAGAAACAATCAGTTCACCTGCTGCACAACAACACAGTTTAATAGTCCGGCTGACTGAATGAGGCTGTTTAGAAAAGACTCGTGTGTGTGTGTGTGCTCTGCAGAGTATAGTAGCATTGCAGGAGAAGTGTAACGCAAGATGATTTCTCACCGCCTCTCTCAGACAAATCTTCTTCAGCTCTTTTGTTTTCTTGGCCAAAATATCTTGGATCTCCTGCTCTTTTTTTCTCAGCTCGGACAGTTTCTCTTTCTTCTGTTCCTCACTCATCTCAGAGTCTGCAGAACCTGTAAAAAATGACTGTTTTAGCCAACAACTGCAAAATATCCTCAGGTCTAAAAAAAATGAAATCCATGACATGATGCTGTTTTGACCATTTGGACATGATTACCTCTACTTTTTTATTCAAAAACAGCTCAGTGTTTATCCCTCTTTGTATAAATACGATTCAAAATGATGTTTTTTTGTACAAAACATGAGCTTTGAAGATGTTTGCCTCATGAACCGCAATAATCACAACCAACCTGTGGACACCAGGCTCCCATTGCTGGCTGTAATTAAGTTATTCTTCAGGCCAGCATCTCCCAGTCTGTTTATTTTTGCTCCTGCGTGCTCTGTGAGATCCATGGCAATTTCCTCCAAACTTCTTGCTGCTCCCAATTTAGCCTAAAAGAATTAAGAACAAAGCGTACAACAAAGATCAGTGGACGGAGATCTGAGTATTAAAAAGGAAAAGAAGCAGTGACTTTTTACTCACACCTACTTTGCTTTGTTTTCTGTCCAAGTAGAACTGGTGCTGGCTGATAGCCATGACCCAAATGGTTTTGATCAAAGAATGGCTGGCATACCACGTGTGGATGAGTAGGCCCGTTTGCCCGAAAGTGCGCTTGGTCACTGCTCTCCTGTTGCAAAAAAACACACAGAAACCAGAGTTTTACTCACGATTCAGTCAAAGGCAACAGTGATATGAATGAGCTTTTAAAATTAATGTGTAAGAGAGAGGTTAATCACAGTTAACGCCACTAAAATAAAAACAACCAAAAAAACAGCTTGTGCAAATAGCTGGTTTAAAGATTACAAAGAGGAATCCCTCCTGCAGCTCACCTGTGTGGATCATTAACTTCTACAGCGAATTTCTTTTCCCGAAAGTATAAGTTTTCCAGCTGTTTCCACTGGTAAAGCTGAAAGGAGGAAATGAGAGATGTATGATTAAGAAAAACCAGGAAGAATGGTTTTCAAAATTTGTCGGTCTATCACGTCTCAGACTGACATCACATAAACTATTAAAAACAAATTAGTGGCACAGGTGTTAATAATAGCTTGTTTCAACCAGCCAGACTGTAACATAAACCGTCATTACAGTCTGGGCTGCCTGGCATGTCAAGTCTGCAATAATGCAGGTGTTAGAGAGCGAAGAATGCCACAGAGGAACGGTACACAAAGACTCATCGCCGCACACAACACTTTCCATGGCTCATCACGTCTACGCTCTTATCGCCCAGGTGCTCGCTGACAACAGCCAGATATGAACAATCAATTTGGGTCTGTGACTCACTGTGCGTCTGGACGAGATGTGAATGAGACACGATCTCAAAACAGACAACACACAGAAAATGATTTTTTTTTTTTTGCATGTGCATGTTTAGAGAGTATATCGTATCACAATGCTGCTACATAGTTAATATCACTTACAAGTATGGAAAATCAAACATCCAACAGCTTTTATGATAAAAAAGAATACATTTCAAAAGTGACTGATAATTTTTAAACCAGAATACAAATCAGAAATCTTATAAAAATACACAAAATCTCAGTTTACTTGCAGTATTTCATCCAAAAGTGAACAAAGAAGTATAGTATCCAGTCTTACCGGTACAGAAGAAGTTTACAAATCCAGTTTCTTAGTTAATAATTCCTCCCTGGCTTTGCTGTCAACACAAACGCATACTCTGTTCCTTCTTCTGTCAGCTCCTGACTTGTCCCCTCAGGTATTCTCATAACATGCATGATAACGCCCAAATCCAGCCCCCTTTTCCTTTGACATCAGCAGCTCACACCCTCCTCACATCTCTGCACACAGCCGGCCCATTGCACAATTTTGGAGCTCAGCAGACACAGATGGATTGCACCATGTCAAGCAATTACCCGACTTGAGCAGGAAGAAAGTGGTGGCGAATTAATGTGAGTAGTTTTGAACCTTCCACCTGTTCAGTAACAGCACTGCAGTGCACGTCTGCACCCAGCTGCACAGGCACAATAACTCGGTTCCCAGACTCAACGACATAGCTGACGGATCACTCACATGGGTGTTTCTCCCATCAACTCACAAGCTAAAACAACACCTATGGAACAAGAAAAGCAGGTTCAAACTGCACCGTATGGACGATTCTCAAGAACTTTTATGCAAAACTCACTGGCTGTGTTGAGGGCAAAATGCCAGAGCTCTCGAGACTAAGATTTTACGCCAATTTTTTCAAGTCTGGCCTCGTCTGCTGCAGCTGAAACCCAGCCTTTGTTGGAGTGAAATAGATGATGCATGAATTAAAGCTGGTGAATCACCACATTATGTGCAACGGCAGCAACTCTCGCACATGCCCTCAGCTATTATGTCCACAGGAATAGCAGGAGCCATTTTGGAGACAAATCAGAGGGAAATTTGTACCTTTCGAGGCTTTAATTTATCCTGCAGGTCATACTGGCCAATGCCCTTATAGCTGATTCCAAGCCACCACGGGATCCCTTGCTTATCCTGTGAGGCAAAAGCACAGCTGGATGGGTGATTTCACGTCAGGCTCAATGTCAGATTTTCCAATAATCACAGCGGAAAAACCTACCTTGACTTCATAATAATGCACGCCATATGTGGGCAACGACTCCACTAACGTCAGATACCTGCAACAAAAACACATTTTTATTAAAACCAGCAGCTCCTTTGTTTTTTAACCTTTGCACGTGGTTTACCTTGGAACTGTGAAAATACAAAACAAAATTTGATCTGGACTGCAAGAGGAGCTATTGATTTCAATCAGATGATGAGAAAGGGACTGCCAAAGAGAGACAGAGGGGAGGAGGGAGGGCTAATGGAGGTGAGAGGAAGATTAATGAACTTAGAGCTAATAACATTCGATGTCTAATTACGAAGAACCAATTACAGCAAATACACATTACTTACTGCACAATGGCCTGTCCTCGGGAGACTCCTTTCAGCTGTTTATAATATTCAATTACTCGATCCTCACTGCAATGTCACATCAAAAAAACACCTTTTTACTCTACAAACATACTGTATTTTTTCTGAGATTGAGTCATATATAGATGTATGAAGCCTTGTAAATGATAAAATGTAGTGACTGTTTAGCAGAAATATACCTGAGCAGGTTACATCAATAAATAATAATGTTAGTTAGATAATTCAAATAGGTTAACCAATCAATTGATTTTTTTTAAGAGAAAAAGTTTTTTTTTTATTTTAGCTTTTTCCTTCACCACCAATTACTTGATAAAGTATAATTTGTTTATTTTACTCTTAATTTCATTTCCGTTTATCTGTCAGTTGCTTATTTCATTTTCTCTTTGATTGTTTCTCTCTCTATCTCTTTTTTTTGCTCTTGGCACACACTAAGTGTTAGTGTCACATCATCATTTCCTGTAAACGTACCAGTATGCCAGTGATGGGTGTTCCTTCAGTACTTTGGTTGGGAGAGTTGGTAGCTTCTTCAAGTCAGCTCTTGTATTGTCATCACTGAAACAAAAAAAAACAATGGTTGTAATAACAATTTTAAATTCTTGACACATAATATGGAATTTACTGAGCTCTTATCTTTAAGTTTTTCAGCTCTAAATTAAGGCCTACATCATATGTAGAGAAATATATCTAAAAAACACAGAGATGATGAATCCCAGTTCCTTTCAACATGAATCCACCGATCCTTAAGACATCCAAAAATAAAGTGAAATTATATCAACTGCATATGAATTGCTTACATGGATTTTTTTCCCCATATAAGTAATTTCTCTCGCTCGAGGAGCTTTGCCAGCAGCGCCTCAATGTACTAGGATGCATCTGTGAGCTTCTGACGCCCACAGTCACCGAGCAAAGCAAAAGCAATGAGAACAAGTATTTTTTAAAATTTTTTTGAGTTGCAACATGTCGCTTTACTACCCAGAGTTTTTAGCTATCGACCCAAGAGCTACATTGTACAGAGGGCTTATAAAAAGAGGGCTTTTTCTCTTAAGCCACCTTACTACATCAGCTGGTTAAAGCCAGGTGGCCTCCTGCAGTATTTCCCTCCGAACACTCATTAAAAATATTCAAGGCCAGTTCTGTCTAACACTGATAATAGCTGCTGTCTGCAGTGTGAAAGTGTCTCTGTTCTGAAATACGTGGCTTCTGTCAGCACCATGAGATTCATTTGTTGCCTGGTGCAAGCTTCTCAGCAGCCTGTGGTGAGCCTCACATAACACTGCCATTGATTTTTGTTGTCTGCACTCCGGAGAAACAAGCGAACTATTGAATGTCTTCGCTAAAAGCTCACTATTAACTGCTGTTAAACACTTTTTCACCCAGCTGATGAGATGCACGTACCTCATGTAGTCTCCCTTCGCCTCCTAGTTATTAAAAAAAAGCACATCTTATTATCAGTTTACACGCTTTGAAAGGATTTTACATGCAGCGATTAATGCATGTGTATGAGACCATAAGAAGCATTTACCTGCAAAGCGTTCGCAGCTAATTTGAAGATGTTCTCACTTTCCACTTCTATAATCTCCTGAGAGGCATAAAAGATCAACAGGAACAAACAATAAAGAGGATGCAGAAAATGTGATCCGTGTGGAAAAAGCTGTCTAGATCCAAACATAGACTCTTCTCTGCGTTGCCCTACAGTAACCTCTGCCTTTATTCTCAAAATGAGCCCTTGTGTTTTTCTGCTTTCTTAGACTGTCGACTTTACATTCCAGCGGCAGAGTGAGAAAACTGTGCCCTGCAGCCACTGTCTGCCGAGCTGAGGTGCTACAAGGGTCCAGAGACAGTGAATCATCAGGGAGCTGCTGGGAAACAAAATATGACTACCAGAATCATTTTTCTTGGCTTCAAACCCCAGAAAAACAGGAGAAGAGCACTTACGTTATAAACAGCAGATTTCGCATTCAGGAAGAATAACTCCACCGTTATGATGTCCTTCAGCTGTGTTATGTTTTCTACATAAAACCTTCAAAAACAGATGCAAACACAACAGTTTAAAGGTTGAAATGGGTTAACTTTT
The DNA here is from genome assembly GCA_029783645.1 of Ctenochaetus hawaiiensis. NCBI lineage: Eukaryota > Metazoa > Chordata > Actinopteri > Acanthuriformes > Acanthuridae > Ctenochaetus > Ctenochaetus hawaiiensis. Next base: position 20,407,275 of record JAPZDY010000002.1, on the reverse strand, counting down.
CACTTTTGAGATAATGATGGTATGCAAAAGCCTGAAAACAGATAAAAAGACACCAGTTGGGCGGATTTATATGTATTCAAGATAATTATAACTCGTACATGTTAATCACAGATCTACCCTTGGCATTTGTTGACACAGCTTTACTGCACAAACTAGTGCTCCCTGCTGGAGAGCTTGTGAGTTGCATGGCAGAAATGAATAATTACCTGACCAGGAAGTTGAGGGCAATGGGCCCTGACTTCTTCGAAAAGTCATGTTCAAGAACTCTGCGGTCCATCTGCAACCATTTACGCAGACCACTGCAGAGGCAAACAGACTGAAGCATCAGAAACTGTATTTGTACGCATGTGAACATGCACACACAAACACAAAAACACACACATGGACATCTGCAAACATTCAGAAGAAAAAATAAAACTCTACAATTTACATACTTGTCATCAAAAAATGCAAGTCCAAAGAACTCCTTCTCTTTGAGGTTGAAGTGGGAGGAAACCAGGTCGAGGAGTTCGTACGACAGCAGCTTAGGCTGCAGGAGACAATCAAGATTTAGTTGGGAAATCTCCTATAAGTACAAATATTAGGTAAACAGTCCTAGTAAAAATCAATTAAAAAACATCCATGTCACAGATTCTTGAGGAAATTATTTTTCCGCTGCTTCCTTCCCTCCCGACAGAAGTAAGACTGCAAGGTCGACTAGAGAGCAGACGGTACTGAAGTGAGGATTTAGTGATGTGCTCAAGGACACTTCAATGCTCGGATACTCAGGGACTTAACCCAGGTCATGCTGCTGGAGGGCTGTCTTCCTCCTCACCATGTAAACCTGATGCCTGATTATATTATCTCGGGAAAAGATGGTGGAGAAAACATACTTCTCTTTTCGAAGGCTCCTTACAAAATTATGTGTCCAACAGAAAATATTCCACGTTAAATTAAACAAACATCTGTATGATATAACTTATTGAAATTGCATATATAGCAGATTTTTTTGGCCACTTCACTTTATTTTGAAACCTGTTGAATTAAGTTCAACA
>JAPZDY010000002.1:20378451-20406141 GCA_029783645.1 Ctenochaetus hawaiiensis | reverse complement strand
AACCTGTTGAATTAAGTACAACAACATTTTTTCTTTTAGTTCTCTCTCTTCATCACCAACTCTTGCAGGAAATATGTGGCTCTTAAGCTGCCAATATATGTTCACAGGCTAGTTGCTAACTGTGAAGGGGGTATATTTTGTTTTATTTTGTTAATTTTTTTTACTTGGTTAACACAGAAACAACTGTCTAAAAATTGTGGGAGTGAACCAAAACTGAAACAATGAGCTAAAAGACACTCATTAAATCTGATAGATGCTGCACAGTCAGGTGATTTATCATTACCAGCAACATGTTTCACATTAACAATGTGAATCATTTGATCCCTTGTTATTATAAATATTTTGATTACGAGCTATAAGTCAGGCTGTAAGCCAGGAGCCGTCATACCTGAACCAGCAGCTCCAGCTTCCTGTCATCCAGCAGCTGCACTTGGCAAAGTCTCCCCTCAGTCATCTGCAGGGAAAAGAAATGTGGAACTTTAAGGCTTGTGACACCGACTGCAAGCTATTTATCATTGCAAGGCACAATGTCGTCAACGAGGGGCTGTGTAGTAATGCTTTTACAACCACGCTGGTGCAGTTCACATAAGGTCTGAAAGGTTTTGCAGCACAAAAATATCTAAAAATTGAAAATAAAGACAAACATATTGCAAGGGCAAATTGTTGCCAGTCTTACGATCAGTAGAAAAACTGAGAAGAGGCCTTGATGGTAAACACGGATGAAAAAACACTGACGTTATTAATGACAATAAAACCATTGTCTCAGGGATTTGTTGCCATAGCAACCAAAGGAAGGATTTGAGGCTCATTTTGAACCTTTTTGCATTTAACTTTTCTCAGCCTTTCAGCCTTTAAAGCATTTAAATAAAGAAACATCCTGTTATGGGATTTTATTCAATACAGTTTTGAGGTAATTATACTTTACCTGAGTTATACTGCTTTATACTTTTTACCACGCTACATTTCATGCTTTACTTTTTGCTCCACTCCATTGTCTTCTTTGAAGAATACGATTTTGAACATAAATTTATTGATCAGTCCATAAAACATAATTAAACTATGCATCAGTACATAAAGTTATTTAAATTGCTGTCAGCTTACAACATAATAATGGTGCTCAGACATGAATGCAGCCGTCATAGTGACTAAATTCTTGAGTATGTAGTTATGTAACATTCACAAGAAGCAATTTTCTGCATTAAGAATACATTTGCTTTTGAAAACTTACATATAAGTTCAAAAAGTGGAGTATTTTACACTGTTTAACTGCTGTTTTTACTCCAGAAAGAGGTCTGAATACTTCTTCCACTACTGTTAATATTCTCATTATTCTGGTCTTTTAATCCTGTTCAATAAAACATTTATGCATGAAGTTTCGACCATTAGACTGTTTAAAGCAGTGAACCACAGCCTCACATCAGATTCTGACCAAACACATCCATTAAACCCGCTTCTCTGGTACTCCTGCCCACACAATATGAAGGAAATCAAGCTCGCAAGATCATTTTGACCACAACGCCCTTAAAGTTACACTTCTCATCACAGAATCTGACTGACCTACTAAGAGCCACTGAAAGCATCGTACGCACGATAAATCAAATAGCCGGTGAAAGTGACAGATTGAGGTCGACCAGTTTTACAACAAAACCTGCTCACAAACTGAAAAAAAACACACACACACATATACACACATCAGATAGATTCAACTGCCTCGTCGTCTGACAGAATGAGGCTGATCAACACTTCTAACTCTTGTGTGAGTGAAGCGAGCAGCTGCTGTACCTGGTGAGCCTCTCCGGGGAGAGTACAGGTGTGGATGCATCCCTGACCAGACCTCATCCTCTAACGCCGGTCTGCTGCTGGATCCGGACCATGAAATCGTCAGCTCTGACTGAGCAGCAGTAGACGATCAGGATTAACAAGCAGCTTGTACCAAACAGGTTATTAACCAGGCGGCCGGGCGTTAGCTGCGTGCAGTGTTGGCTTATACATTTCAGCCAGTTTATAAGAAACCAACAGCTGACTGAATGAGGGCAGGGCGGGTCAGACTCCTGACCACACTGTGGGGTTTTACTGCTTCTTTATATGAACAGCTTGGGTCAGAGAAGATACATAAGTGGTCACTAAAATGTGGTTAAGCATGTCTGTACTGTCTTCTTATAAAGCTGAATTTACTGAGTCCTTTTGGATGCTTGCTTGCTGAATGAGTCTGAACCTGGAGATCAGGTTTCTCTTCCTTCCTTCTCCTGTATATTTTAACTGAGTGACGTTATTTGATGATAGAGGCAGGAGAGATTCCCACTAAAGTGATTGAAACAACTAAAAGAGGCTTTGCTTCACACACACCCTACTTTCTCACATTGCACTGATAAATGATTAAAGAAATTACCCTGCTTCCTGAACACTGGGTGCTCACACCCAGTCGCTCCTTTAAATTACACCGTCTGTATTGTTTTAACGAGCACTTTGTCAATTAAACCCTCTGAATAATGTGTCTTTCCTATCGCTGCTGCCATAAATTCTCTTTCATGATCTAAATTAAAAGTGCACATTCAATAAATCCAATTAATTTAGAGTGTGGCTGCTGGTGAAAACCGCCAGCAGTATTATTACGTTGAATTGAGCTTGATTTAGTTATGACTGCATCATGGCAGGGTCACACAATTTGGCTTTGTAATAAGCATGACATTACTCCAGGCTGGCACATGCAGTAACAGAACTGGCCACTAGATGGTGCAGGAATTAATATTTTTGCATATGGAGAAAAAGAGAAGTTCATATGGAGAAAATGGCCTCTTAAAACAAGGAACCACCATTAAGGAATTTTCATAAGTAGTTATTAGGTGCAGATAAAAGTCATATTCAGCTGACATGACTTGTGTAATTACGCGATGCAGATGAAGTGAGTGGGAGAAGGAGCCATGATTTTTTAGGAATCGACACCATTAATCATCTGAGAGCTATAATCACTACAAGAGCTGCTATTTATATCTGAAATAGCAACCCTGACTAACCCAGCAGTTCCTGTCACAACACACAGAAGGGACTTTTTATCAAACACAACAGGCACAACAATAAAATTTTACACTTTACGAGTCAACAAAGACCCCTTATTTGAAACCGGACACACAGCAGTTATCAATGCACACTTACAGCTGCACATGTGATCACTATGTGTCAAATTATACTCACCACAACATGCCAGAAGCCAAACTTGACATTTTAAAAAAGCTTGTTTTGTCATTGCAATGGTTCAAAATCCCAAAAATATTTAGTTTACACTCACATGATAGAAAGAATAGCAGCCAGTCTTCACAATGGAGAAGCCTGAACTTGAATTTATTTGCTATTTTTGCTTAAGAAACACCTTAAATCTAGGCTATTGCTGATGAATTGTCCATTGATTAATTAATCTACTTATCATTGCAGCTCCACTAACGACTGCTAATAAGGCAAATCTGAAATTGTCAGCTCCTGATGATACTTGTGTCTATCACAGCGCAGCAGACAGCACTGCTCATTCAACCAAACACAACCTATTCAACCTCAATGAAAGGCCGGCCTCGGACCCTGTGGGGTTAAGACAAGCACTAAACCTTCATGTAAAAGAGACACCGAGGGAGGAGATGAAAGAACCGTCAGTCTTTGTGTTTGTCTCTCCAGAGACTGGACAGGCGCTGGCTGAGTACTGCGCCGCAGGGTGCAGGTTTGGCTCGAGCGCGGAGCCTGCGGTTGGCATATAGACAGCTTGTTATAGTATGCTACAGTGAAAATATCCCAGTGGAGACTTGGAGGAGATGCAGATGTGGCCTCCTTTACAAAGAAACAAAGAGTAATGAAATGTTAACAGTAATAAAGCATGATAAGATAACACCGTTCATTTCCATTTTATAATCTTAACAGGGGAAAATAACACCACATCAAGCTGTAACGTCGTACAATAAGCTACTGTAACAGGAGGATTTCTGTGTCTCCTGAGTGAACGAGCTGTTGGTGTTTTAATACGTCACACTGGTTAAATGTCATGTCCAGACTGCAGCTCGTCTTATCTCAGTTTCCCGTTTTCATGCATTATTGATGAAGGTTGGTATCACTCACAAGTCAGCCTGCTGTCTGTGCTTACATGTTCTTTAGAAGAAACCCAATGTAATCGGACAAAACTTGAAAATCAGTGTAGTTTTCAAATTCCCACACAATCCTAGTTTACATGTCTGAGATGACCTGTGCAAACAAATAAGACGAAATGATAAAATCAACAATAAAGTATCTATTGCCTGGTTTGGCACAACCTTGAGGCTACAAACTAACACCCACATCCAATGCACTGGTGGTTAAAGGAAACACACTCAGTTCTGTGTTTTAAATGTAGGATCTTATAGTTCCTCTGTCACGTCATGAACAAAGTACAAAGAGCAATTGTTTCTCAATGTCTGTAGCTGACCTCTGACCCCTGACTGATAAAATGACTCAATGACTGCACTCCACACATTTGATATCTGAAATAAGTCATATTTTTGTTGTGAAATAAGAGACATAATTTGCTTGTGGTCTCAGATTACGACATAAAAGCCTCAGCTCCCACTGACAGAATGCTTAATTTGTTTGACTATGTGTGTTGGCATTAAAAAAATAACAAATGAAACACTAAAGGCAGAGCCGCTCTTGACCACACGACAACAAGCCCTGGTTACAGAGCCGGCGGGCTCAGGGATATAACACAGGATTATCTCAAACCTCATCTGATATCTCATCACAGCTCATGTCGTCTGCGGTCAAAAGGCATCTGTCTGGCAGCATCTCCCAATGAGAAACAGGCATCTGTCTGGCAGCATCTCCCAATGAGAAACAGTGTGGCGGTTAGTGATGTCCAGGAAATCCTCAAACACAATGAGGCCCAGGATATTAAGGACAAAAATTAGAAGCCGGGAGAAATATTAATTTAGCATTTATCACGCAGCACCTCGTGATACAACGAGGGCAGGCTGCATCACAGAGGAATGATTCATGTGAATGATGTCATCATGCAGTACAAGTTCCTATTCTCTCCACGAAAAGGACGTCCACAAAGGCAGCAGGGCATTGTGGTTCATTTTCTCGTGGCTGTCCTACAACTGCATGGAGCAGAATGAACCGCAGTATTATTAGCAGCTAAATTGGCCAAAGTGGTCAAGTCTGCTTCTGTCAGTCTCAGTGGGATTGTTACGCTTGCAAAAGCAAATAATGGTACTGATTTTCAAGTGATATCATTTTTTGTTAGAAAAAATGAATAAGTCAAAATAAAGTTTCCATCGTCATGTGTTTTGTTCATTTTCACGTACGCTAACAGGCTAAAAATATGACTTAAACACTGCTCAGTATTTTCAAATAGCAGGCTATTAGCAAACAAACAAAAAAACAAAATACAAGTTTTTTTGTGTTTTGCAAGTTGTTTTACTAATCTAGATTGTCTGTGAGCCTGTATTTAGACAGCGCTTTAATGTATATGCTAACATCACAATGCTAACATGCTCAGATTAAAAATGCTAACAGGCTCTGTAAACATGCCAACATTTGCTGGTTAGCAGAAAACGCACACTGTAACTGAGGCTGAATATCACCTATTTTAAATGTATTTGGTCCTAAATTTTGATAAGATAATGGTGCTGGAGACAGAGCACAGATGTTATCAAAGTTAGTACAACTTATCCTGAAGGGACCATGAATGTCTGTGCACAGCAATTTGTATCAATCCATACAGAATATGTAATTACTGAAACAACATTGAGAGCCCTTGAAGGTTGGTGAAGTGAAGTTAGGTGTCCTTTTACACCTTACAATGCTGTGCCAAATACAATGCTGATGTTTTCCAGCTGCTACTTATTAGTGGGGCTATGACTGTAAAGTTTGTCCTGATAATGGACCCTAGAAAAGAGTATTACATCACATTTATAATTTGGCAGATGCATTTGTCTGTAGCAATTACTTTAATTGCATTCACACACAGCGCAGGTACAAATGTCAGATCTTACTGTGGAAGCAAATGTTTTTTATCCATCCATTATGCACTTTGCTCTGAAGGTCATGCTGAAAAACTCATTACAATCACAAAATTAGTTTAATGAGCTCATCCTCTGGAGAATGTATGTAATTCAGTAAATAAAGAGCAGGTAGTAAAGTAAATATAAAAACCACCCAGTCGTGTTAGAGTATGGGTCAGAAGGTCAATGAAAAATTTGTAACTCATGAGTAAATATTTATACTGCATGTCATGGCAGTCTGACGGGAATTATGTCCATAAGATAGAGGAGAAAAACAAACTTAGACACAATGATCAAACATGTATCATTCATTGTGTCAATGTTTTCATATTACTTCTGGAGCCGAGAAGCATCTGTTTCTTGTAACCGTCCGTACATAAAGATTGATCTGGTGGTAAATTTGAAAAACTCATTGCTTCCATTGATCAGAGTTCTTCTAGATCGAAACAGTCAGGTTACAGAAATCTGAAAAGCCTCAAACTGTCCAAATGCAGCATCTCTGTGCAGAGCTGAAATGCCTTTGAAGCACAAGACTGATTCAAAGCGCACAAAACTAGTCTGCCAGCTTTGAGCTCCTTTAATTATTGAGAGCTTTGCCACCAGTTGCCCTCTTTTCTCTGGGCTCCACAGCTGTCCCCACTGGCTCTCCTGATATCACAAACTGCAGAGTTTCATTACAGAGAAACTGCAGTGACTTTCTGCAGAGCTCAGGGACGAGGCACTGAGGCATAGGGACGCGAATGGGTGGAGAAAAATGGAACATGACCAAATTACACGATCTGGATCAAGAAACAGAGTGTCTGCAGCCCAGTGAAAATCCTCATGACAGGGCCAATATTGACAGATATGTAATCCAGTTATGTAGATTGCCTTTGCCCTGACTAGAAGCATGTGTCATGGATCAAGTGGATTCATTAATTTGGCAGCTTTGGTTTTTTAGGACAGCTGCATCTGAGGAAGACTAAGCTCAAATCCTCACCTGCAAACTCGTTTCGCTTCAGTGATGCTGCTCGGCTTTCACCTTATTACATATATATTGGATTTATTCCCTCTGTGGTAAGTGTATGGCTACAAGATTACTTGCCTGTCCAAAAATAGATCTCTCCCTTGCACATTTCTAAGAAAGTCTTGGGAGGCTTTGATTCCTAATCGGAAAGCTGCCAACAGAGTTCTGAGAGATTCATCTCAGCAGCATCAAATGGAGAGAGGAGCAGCTCAAGCTCACAAACAAGTGAGGATAATCTTTAAAATATGTATTCAAATGAGTGTGTGCGGAGCTCTGACTGAGCCTGCTCAGTGTGATGAAGGAGTTTACCAACTTTAGTGACCCTTTGCCCTTTAAAAGAGCCAGAAATGCCCTCATAAAGTTGACAGGAGTGACAAATGACACAGGACATCCTCTCCAACAAATAGGAAGAGCGACAAAAGTTTCACGCTGGACACGTGTGTCATACGGAGGCAAGGATCACAACAACAATTCCTGTTTACACACTTTAAATACACTCAGTCATGCATCTCTTCCGTTAACTGTGCGATAACATCGGCAGGTCACTGTCAACATTTGCAGGGCTCATCCTTGTTTTGTAACGGCGAAGTAAAAATAGAGAACCTGGCGGAACAGCGAGTTTAAAAGAAAGACATGAGGAGGATGCCTCACCTGCACCAAAGCTATTACTAATGTCCTTGTAAAACATGTCTAATGTGTTTTAACTGGGGCCACCAATTGTCACCTCTTCTAAAGCTACATTTCACCTCCAAATGGAAAATGCTAAGTATGCATAAAAAGCACAAAAATGCAATGTAATAATGTAAAGATTGGCACAGGCTTGATCCACAATGCTGCAAAAGGGTAGAATGATGAATCATCCATCATTTTAATATTCACCAAGTCACACTTGAATCATTGCACAGCCTGCTCCCTCTTATTAGACCCAATCAGTCCTGTCAAATAGGTCCTGAACTACTTTTTTTTTTTTTTACTTAGACACGCATCTGATAATAGCATCTCATATCCACCACAATCAGCAGTTTTGTCCACAGCCTCTAATAATGAGACGAGCCCACCTCAGGGCCGGTTTCCACTGTGCAGGGAGAACAATGAATGTGCTACTGTGAGCTACTCTACTGTATATGGGTGGTTTCCACCTGAGCCTCCCCCAATGAATAGACTGATGTGTCAAATAAAAAAACACACACTTTTCCTTGTTTTACTGAGGAAACACGGCAGCCGCTGCGGAGAGCCAAACCCGTGCTGTGGTGATTTTCACTGATGCTTTCTCACATGCGTCCATGACTCGGTCTACTTTTGTCTCCTCACAGCTCACTGAGGCGGCTTGAATCCGCTCCATCGCATCATACATTGCCTTACCTTCACGCTCCTTGTGTCCCGCTCAGCTATTGATAAGGAAAAAGCCGCTCCTGCATATTGATCATCTCCGTTCAGCTTTCTCCCCGACTGATTTTGCCAGGGAGGGGAGCCGCCGTGCAGCCGCTGTCCATGTTCATCCTCCGGTACTACTGTAGCGCACACACACACACACACATACACACACTCGCCTCGTATGGAGCCACACTCACCACGCCTTCACCCGCCGGCTATTATGTGAACATCCCTCCCCTCCTCCCTCCCTCCTCCCTCCCTCCATCGCTCCCTCCCTCTCATCCAGCAGCTGCCGGTCGGCCTGGTTCACACTGAATCCCCATAATAATGAAGTGTGATAGCCTGAAGGCTGCGCGCGCTGCACCCCTTTAAACTGCCTATAGTTTGGGGTTATTATTCATAAAGCAGTGTCAGGTGTTATGAGGACAGTATTTGTTCTCTGTTCTGATCTTATCACATTAAATAGTTTTTTTTTTATTCTGTAGGTCTACGAAACTCTTACAATATTCATTTAAGGCACAATATGTCGCTTACATGTCATTTTCATGTTTTAATTTATGACCTTTTTGTATATAATGCAAATTTATTGTTCATTTTGATGTTTACATCAGTAATTAAAACAACTTGTGACTCTTTTTATTTCTCTCTAACCCTTTTTTTTAATCCACACATTTTCTGTGTTGCAATTTGTTTTGTTTTGTTTTGTTTTTTTTTTGTTGACCACCACTTTGGTCAAGTCAGTCATAAAGTCACCAAGTTTGTGATTCAGGTCTGACTTGAGCATGTGAATTGATTCCACGCCTCTTTGGGGTAATAAAAAAACTTCACAGTTATCAACATGTACGTTTAAGGGACAATATGCAGGGAACATAGGTGTGTTTTGCTGCAGCTGAGGAGGCAGAGTGGGTCATTTAAGCATAAGAAGGTAGATGGATCAATCCTAACTCCTCCAGTCTGCATGTTGAAGTGCCTTTGAGCAAGACGCTGAACGTTAGATTGCTCTTGATGCCTCTTCCATCACTGTTTGAATGTGTGTGTAAGAGTTCCTGATGAGCAGGCTGCCATTAGTGTATGAATGTGTGTGTGTGGTGGTGGTGAACGCTGACTTGTGTTGCAAAGTGCTTTGGGTGGTTGAAAGACTTGAAAAGCGCTACATAAATGCAGTCCATATCCCATTTCCCATTAACGAGGCAGGAATAATGGGCTAATAGTGTTGATATTGACCTGAAATTATTTATCTTTTTTCAAAATTCTGATTTATTTAAAATAAATCACTTGTTAATTCCCTTTTTACTGGATAAATACTGGATAAATGAGTACTCACATTGCCATATAGTTCTTGGTCCATCCTAATGTTTTCCTGTTTCCTTTCAGAATCAAACATCTTTCATCTGAATATCTGTCATGACATTGCTGTTTTTTTGGTCAGTAAACATGACTAAAGTGGATTACTGAAAATCCAGTTTTTAACAGTTTTTTTCTGCATGTTTTAGCTTGCTTCGTTGCACTGTATTTGCACAAAGGATTTTTTTCCCCTCAAGGACACTGACTCCTGACAACAAACAGGAGCTTAGTGATATAAAATGTGAGCTGCCAGAGAAGGTGAATTTTCCAGAGAGACACCTGACAAAACACTGGAAATGTTAATCATAGACAGTTTAGACATTTTTGGTTTTACAACAATGTGTTGATCACAACACCAGCTGCAAGAAGAGACTATTCACCGATAAACACGACACTCAGTGACGATTTAAATGATTTGATGTATTTTCCAGACTAAGAGGTTTCTTTTTTTATATATTTAATAATCAAACTTATATTCTAAGGACTTGTTATTGAATCAACAGTGAAATATTAATGTCAACATTCAGCACTAGAAGAAGGTTTACATGCTGCTCAGTAGCACAAACTAAAATAAATTGTCTCTTTTTTGAATGTCCCTGATGGCCTCATGGGCAGAGGAGTGTGTTATCAAGCATTAGGCATTTGTCACTTAACACATATCCTGACACCTCTGACATGTGCAATTCAAAAAACACAATGCTGTCCAATCATATTATTGGTGTGTTTTTCACATGTTATATTCATCTGTGCTGAGGACTGACAGCGCCTCTGAAATATTCATTACCTCCTTTATCCTCACTCAGCTGCAAGTTTAGCAGCCAATTGTTAAAAGTGTCCAAAACAACATTTAAATATTGAGATGGTGTATCATAGAAACACTGAAAGACCTTGTTCTGCCTTCAGGACAGCTGCTAAACTGTACTGATAAAACAGTGTATCTTTTGCTGAACGTCCTCACAGCCTACAGTAAACGCTGTAGCCTGTCAGCAGCGCAAGACCTCCCCACCCCCCCTTGTTCTTGTATTTCTGACACAGACATGAATAAGTATCTCATTAAGATCCCCCAAAACCATCTGCCCACTAAGCCTCCTCCTCACAGGAAGATGCTCTCATAAACAAAAGAGTAGGATTCCCTCATTATCCTCATTACCCTCATTAGGAATTTTAATTCCATCATCAACGGCAAGTTGTACTTTTACTGCATTCATGCAACTGGGATACACCAAAGACGGTGGGGTTTTTTGTGTTATAAAATTCTTATCAGATCCAGAAATGTAAATATTAATGATATATTTCACAACCGAAACCTAAAGTCAGAGGGGTTGTATGTAAATTTAACAGCATAGGTTGCTTGTAATTTGTCATTTGCAATAAAATTTTATGCATAATTGAGTGAGCATGCAAACAGTTGTCTGTTCCTATTCAAACATAGTCAAATGTTGCTTGGCTGATGATTATGCAAATGCTTACACACGACCCATAACAACAGAAACGGAGGGAACTGAACAAACTTGAGACAACAACATTCATCAACTAAATTAGAAATATTCTAAATAGGACCCTAAATATGACTCCTCCTTGTGTGCAAAGATTCTTGAAGCATTTTGAGGAATAAATTGTGAAATACTCAAACATATGCAATTAGAAATTTAGGGAAAGAATAGCAAGTTTCAATAAGCAAACACAATAATCACCAGCCTACAAAAGCTTCCTTTTAACATGTTCAGTTTGCAAAGGCTTTCCATATGGTATCACTTTATTCCCAAGAAAAACACACTTAAGGTAACACAGCAGAAGGTTGTTCACTTTAAGAAGTCTGGATCAACCAGTCGCTCAAAGTTACATGAAACTTCAGTAGTGTAATGAAACACCTTTAGCTCACATTTCAGATTCTTGCTTTTGAATCCGGCACACAGGAATTGATGTGTGGCAAACGTCTGCGAGTCACTGACAATTGGCTGATGTCTCTCCTTAAAGAGTTGAGAGGTAAAAGAAAAAGAGGATTGTTTGTTCACACCAGACGAGGGTCTTTATTTCAGTTTGTGCTCTGTGTTATCAGCCAGTTATGTTTACACTTGCTGTAGCAGCTTATTAAAAACTGCACAACACTATTCAAATGATGATGTATCAGCCTCTGTGATCCACATGTTGTCTCATTGCACACAGCGGCTACATCACTGTCTCCACCATTTGCATTTATGTGCTGCAACCTTTATTGACATGTTGTAATGGGAGAATCCTGGATGTGTAATACCACACATTAGTGCGGGTAAATAACCCAAAAGTAATTCAGGAAAAATAAAATGCAATAAAAACAAGCCACTGTCTCTGAAACTGAAAGGTGACCCAATAGTTCAACCTGCTTGTGACAAAAAATTGTTCACAATTTACATTTTTGCATACCACTCATACATAAAATTTGTACATTTTATTTGTAATATCAGCATTACAACAGTTCATAACAGTATGATGTAGTACAGATTTAATGTAGGTCTTTATGAGCTTAGGATTGAGGGGAAGGTTGTGGCATGACGCCATGTATGGGAACCAAAGCTGGGTGCTTTTGAGGATTAAAGAATTTCCAACTGTGTCTTTTGGTGACCAAACTTGGTGTTTTAAAGGAGATGTTTGCAGATTTTCTCTGCAGTTGTAAGTGACAGCAACCAAATGAACTGAAGAAGATCGCATAAGAGTTTACAACAGTGTTTCTACTGACAAAACCAGATGTTTTCCTGATCCTAACCAAGTCATTTTTGTATCTGAACCTAACCGGACTTTAACAAAAGGTAAAGATCCATTGTAAAAATAAAAAACCACGACTCCAAAAACATTTTGAACTAGAGTATCAAATATTTACATACTATACCCACTTGAGGAATTACAAAGGGCATTGTGGTCTATGAACTGTGGGGGTGCGACTCAGCTGGAGGCCCTGTGTAATCAGTGCTGCCATTCACCCCACAATAACACCCAGCATAATATGTGTTGTCTAGTCTATTGTGTGTCTGGCTCTGTCCCCTTTGACTGAATGTGAAACCCTGCAGGTCCTGCATCATGTCTCCTATTCTGACTGTAAATGAGTTGTTTTTCACATGCCTCAGAGCTTTTCTGACAAAGAAAATGTCTCATACATATATGGGAAAAATTCTCTCTCCCATACTTTGTATGTCTGTTATAAATTATCATCATGTCATTTGAAGCTTTAATTTTACTTTTTATGTCTGTACTTTCTTGCAGAAGCAGATATGTGTGATGTTTGCACTGGTAAAATGCAGACTATAACCAGTTCAGCAGGATGAGGCTAATGCAAATATTGAACTTGAATTTCCATTTGGTAATAGAAAGTGCTCACCCCCCCTGTGGGCCCACAACAGTGGCTTTCCTGGCTTCATACTGCCCCCAAGTGGTGAAAGGGAAATCAACTGGGGAGACTAAACTTAATGAGCAGAGAGCAGAGTATGGGACTGAGGAACAGACAAGCAGCAGAGTCAGCTCAGTCTGTCTGCACAGGAAACGGAGGAAAACAGAGACATGAGGGCCGACAGAGTCTCCAGGTTTGTTATAATTTGAGTGCAGTACTTGCATGATTCCTGAATTTGCAGATAGTTCTTCTAAGACAGGAGATATTACATTAACCATATAATGAGAGCTGCTGAAGCAGGATTTTAGGTTTGACTCTTAGTGCAAAAGTGGACTTTTGTGGTAGATTCAGTGGTGAAGCAGCTTGTCAGATGTTTTAGTAGAGTCCATAACAGAGATGCAATGTATGCAAAAAGAAATCCTCACTAGGATTAATTATTACATCTGCAGTGAATCATTTTTCAAGGTCACACTACATAGATTGACCCTATGGTTATTATAGTTACTGATCATATATTTAATTTTGTCTTCTTATGTAACAATAGTTGCTTTTACATACAGCTTCAAAGGAATAAAACTGTTTTTATTAAATTGCACAAAGGTATTAACATTATCTTTATGGATCTGTATTCAGATATACAGGTTTACAACCTGATATTAGTATTTTATAGATATTTGTATATTGGAAAATATATCTAATCTAATGGCCTATTCAGGTGTAATATAATTTATCTAAGATGAAGGTACGCAAATAAAGCATTGCAATATTGCAAGTCGCGGACCAGCTGGTTTTTGTGACTTAAAAATCAGTGTTTACACTTAATTAATAAAATAATCTGTAACCATGACCAGCTGTTTAAATTGCATAAGAAGTATTGGAGAAGGAAATGAAACTTTATGACTCCGGAGTTTCACTGTGCGAGCAAACAACTCCTGTATCCTAAAATCCACTCGGATGTTGCAGCCAATGAAAACCATGCTGACATTGACAGCCGGGGTGCATCATGGGAGCTGTAGTTCGCTCTCCGCCTGCAGCCCGTCGGCCGCGCTGTGCTCGCCGCCGCGCGGGACTACAGAGCTCTCGGTCGTGGGCAGAGGCGGCTTGCGTTGACAGCGGTTGGCAGTGAGCGAAGTACGGCGGCTCGAATATCGTCCGTCTGCTTCTTTTTTTTTTTAAAAAAAAAACGTTTAAAGCTTCCAAAAGTTAACATCTGCAAATATGCAGGCCGAATCGGGAATAGTTCCCGACTTCGAGGTTGGAGAGGAGTTTCAAGAGGAACCTAAAACGTACTACGAATTGAAGAGTCAACCCTTGAAAAACAGGTCAGTTCTTCAGCGGAGGACAGTTATTTCCCACGCTGCAGCGGTTTTGGTGTTTAGGTGATAATTGGGCTGCAGACTTTGTGAGTGTTGCCCGGGGTGCATGTATGAGGCTTCTCCGCTGATGTTGCTGGAGCCGAGCTCCGGAGTGGGATCCGACTCGCCTCTCATTCCTTATGGTTATCCTGCTGGCGTGAAGTTATGCAACACTTGGGTGTTGTCTTGTCAACATCAACTTCAAATATTAGCTCGTAGATGAGCAGGCAGGTCAGTTTGATGAGATGCTGCTCTGCTGTGTTGATGGTTGATGTGCTGTTTAAAGCTGATGGGTGGATTTGTTTTTATGTGGATTTGCTTAAAAATCTCCTGAGATTAATTTCAAAGAAAACATCCTCAGCGTGGATAAGAAAAGTGCTGCAATGCTTAATGCAGAGTGTCAAATAATATTGTTATTTGTTTTCAAGGGAGTTTTGGTCAAATGCATAAAATCCATCATTAATAGAAGTGATAAAGATGCTTCTTGAGGTACAGGGCTTCTCAAAGACACTGCAACAATTTAAAAAGTTGAAATTAACTAACTAAAAGCTGTTCAGAGCTCTGTTGGTGTGAAAAGACAACCTATTTTTGAATAAAGTCTCAGGATTTCTCCTTCACATAGTTATTGGAGACGATGCTCTAAATCCTGACAAAACAGACCTTATGCAGAGAATAAATGCTGAAAAATAAAAGTTCCTATGGTGTCTCAGGATATAAACACAAACACCCTGCAGTTGTGACTTATCAGGAAGCTATTTTCAGCTTTGGCAAGTTGAGGCCTCTCCATACAATCAGCTTTGAGATGAGTCAGCTCTGTGCAGTCTGATTTGACCTTTCACCTTTCATATATCTGTGTTTAGGATGTCAAATTCAGATGCTAACCTTGCCATCAAATTAATAATTATGTTTCTGGGCGGCTTAGAAATTAATTTATGTCTAAAAAAGTCTAACATTTTAAAAATGCCATGATGTTTGAGAGGAAATGATTAGTTTAGCATAACATATACACGGGGGATGGGAGAGCAGCTAGCTTAGCATGTCACACTGATAACAAAACTCCCAAAAAACCACAAGTTGTCATTTTAACACTTAGGTGTTGTATGAATTAAATAAACAAGTTGAAACTAATTTATGAGCTTTAGGGATGTTTAAAACAAGATTTTTTCCTATAGTTGGACAGAGCCAAGCTAGCTCTTTCGCCATTTTTAGTCTTAATGCTAAGCTAAGCTAACTAGCTGCTGTAACTGTAGCTTTACATTTAATGGACAGATGTGTGAGTGGTATCGATCTTCTCAGCACACTTTCAGCAAAAAAGCAGATTAAAAAATTGCCCAAAATGTAGAACTATTTCTTAAGAATAAGGATATTAAAGTATGGACTCACTTATAGCGAGTTGTAGGCTAACAGGCTAATGGACATGTTTTGACCTCAGTTACAAAACATGTGGGACACATAGATAAGTAAAACTTTGGTCTCTGATGAGTTATTGACTAATATGTTCAATTTTTAATATTTTATGAGGAAACAGCATGACTCCCTTCTCTGTATGATCTTATGGCTTTAGGGAACACTGTGATAAAAACTGGGAAGTTGTGAAACTCACCACATTGCCTGATGATGACGACAATACATCTATGAACAGAATGGCATCTTATTATCTATTTTGTGTACACACATCTCTGCTATGTTGGTAAGCGGTAGTAATACATGGCTTCATTGTCAGGGCGAGACATGCAGAGGACAGTACGCCTCTGTGTTCAGACAGAGCTCTTATTGCAGACGTTTGGTAAACTCCTGTTACTTTTTTTCCCCTCCGGCTCTTGACATTTGTTTTCAGATTTGTAGTGTTTCTTCTTGTTCTCTGAATTCAGCCAAAACACCAGTTCAGGGAGGAGGAGGGAAAAAAACTATCATCTTGTACAACCCTAACCTTTAACCCAGTTCTGCATTTTTTAAACTAATTTTTCCATTAGTGAAATGTCATTACACTGTTACACATACATGGGCTGAATCTGGGCTGTGTTGTGTCTTTTGTGGAGGCTGGCAGAGCAGCAGCAACCGTCTGTTTCAGTTAGGCAGCCGTGCTGGTTGTGTAAAAAATCACAGATTATTTCATTTTATATTATTTCCTTTGGAATATGTGAACTTGTCTGTACAGTTTCTTCAATTAGAGGTATCCCACTTCCTCTTCCCATCACATGAGGATGACCAAGCATTCGAATGGTCACGCTGACTGCATTGTGACACATTGTTGTTCAAAAAGGATAAAATTAGTCTAATTGATTATTGACTTGTGTGATGTCCTGTCATGGCTCACCCTCACCGATTCTAAATTTAAAATCTGAAGTGTGACAAAGTGTCTCTTTTGGCTTTCACTGATATATTTTTTTGTTTTTTGCTGTCTAGGTATCAGATCTGGCACGCCGTCTGCTCTGACGGCTGCAGACAATGTGCTAGACTTTTTGTGCCTAATATAGATGTGAGGCAGGCAGAGAAACTAGTCTTCTATGCAGTGTAAATAAGCTGTATAAATTTAGCAGTGAATGTGTTATATCAGAAACTGAGAGTTGAGAGATCATTACCGTGCAGGCACATTCTGCAAGCAAATAATGTACAAAACTTTATGCAACAGTCAAGTTAAGACTGAGAGTCCTTCTTATGCTTTCTAAGGTTTGGGATATTTGTCAAAACTTTAATATATATTTGCATTTTTGTCACAGGTATTAAGCAAGAAAGCAGACGTCTTGTATCAGCATTAAAATGAGACTTACTTTGCTGAACATAAACTTGATTTTCTACAGTTAATGTGTAATTATGTTAAAGGCCTAATAAAAGAAAAAAATCTTGATGTGAGAGTTTTGTCCAGCAAACTTCAAACTTGAAAAACAACAGATTTCTCAATTTTGTCAGGAAATATTAATCAAAGTCCAGACAAAAATAAGAATTAGATGAAATACTGAAGAACAACTTTTAATAATTGGGGAAAATATCTCAGTATTAGTGTTTAATATTTTACGGATGACTTATGGTGCTTTTAAAAAATATTAACACAGTGAGATTTGTGATAGATAATCACTAGTACTGAAGGTATAATAAAAGGCTGGTATGTTCAGGAAATTACGTCACTTTAGTGCTGTATGGAGCTTTAAAACCAGGAAAAGATAACACTTATTTTTCACATATATCTAAAATATATATAGATATAATGACATCCACAATAAGATAAGATAAGATAAGATATTCCTTTATTAGTCCCACAACGGGGAAGTTTGCATTGTTGCAGCAGCAAGTGGGCAGTAAAAGACAAAATGTAAAAAGCAGCAATAAGAATAAAGAACAATAAATAAGAAGTACAAAATAAGAACAAAGAATTGTACATTATTTACAAGGGTGACAGTATTAAGTGGTAATATTCACTTGCACAGATAAATCTAACAATCTAATCTAATATGAGACAATCTAAGTCTCATATCTGGCCGTTTATCACAATATCAATATAGTATCAATAATACCTCATACATGGCTGTTTGTTGCAGATTTGCTTTAAACTCGTGTCGACTTTTGTGTGTATGAAATTGAGAAAAGTTTACATAATGACATTTAAGAATGTCGTGTTTATTACGTCAGAGGAAGAGAAACGTAATCTGTGTCGGACAGAGAGCTGGGTCAGAGGTGGGGGGTTATGAAAGTTGGTGTAGGGAACAGATCGTTCACATGCGGAGTCCCAGACAGGGATGCCAGAGAGGCCAAAGAGTTTGATCCTCGATCTAAGACTGACCAGAGAGCTAAATGACACAAACAGGTGTGTCGTGTCTGGAGTAAAAGACGGTCAGGACATCTTGCTCTGCTGCCGTGATCACTTTGCTGCGTGTCAACCTCTTCCGCAGCTTTTTAACGGACACGTGTGTGTGGTTTTTTTTTTTCTACAATGGAAAATCCTCACAAACTTTTTTGGGGCTTTTTATTTTGCCTCATCTGTATTAATAATAGTAATATGTGATCTTTGTCAGCCTCTGTTGGTGACCAGTAGGAACTGCAACAACACTGAAGCATGTTCCTGGATATATCCACGTCTGACGGTGTGACCTGTATTGACACAAGTGATTAGTCTGCAGAATACTGAGTTAATATTTTGTCAGTTGTTTGCTCATTGTCATAAAATACTGAACAATATCCTTAAAAATACCTTTTAGCCCGCTGTGAAGCCTTCAAATAGCATCTTTTTACCAACCAGTTCAAAAGAACCCAGTTTACTTTCATGTAGAACAGAGTAAAGCAGAAAATCTTCATATTTGAGAGGGTGAAACCAGTTTTTTTTGCCATTTTTCCCTGATAGAATGTCTTAAATGAAGAATTGACAATTAGATTTAAATATAAAATACTGTGGGTATGTTATATGAGTAAGTTGGCCATTGCTTTCTGTCAAAAACAAAACTTCTCTACTGCTCAACTTTTGAAAAATAATATTATTCAGCAACATCAAATTCTGTCAGATGCATATCATGATTTGTCATTGTTATTGCGCTTAAAAAATGAGGGCTGAGTTGTATTTTTTAGCAGTAGAAGTCATGACTTTACAATGTGAGAATATGCTGATTGTCTGCTATTGTCACCTTCAGGAAAATTAAATCAGCTTCAGGTGTGTCTGCTGTGTTTGTTTGACAACCTTTGCATATGAACTTAAAAACCTTGTGAACTCACTCAACCTGCATGAAGTCCTCCTCCTGACCCTCGTCAGACAGTCTGGTTTTCTCCTCTCAGAGGGAGGAGACGGAGCAGGAGCTGGTGCAGGCCGTCCTGCTGTATTTTGAAGGGCACAGAACGTAATTACAGAAATAAGAGCCGGCAAGTTCAAGTTGTCCCGGCCGGTCTTGGCTCTGCAGAGATACTATACACAGAGCCTGATTATGTCTTTGGATGCTTTCACAGTTTGCCCTGTTTTGTTTTGCTTTAGCTGTGAATCTGTGAAGCAGCATGTAAGTATGTGAAAAAAAAAGATGGTTCACACTATCTTTTAGGATTTGCACCAATTATGCATCGCTTTTGACAACTGCATGACATATTTTATAAAAAAAAAAAAGATACTTTGGAGGTTCTAATTGCAGAACATTGAAGACTTGGTTCATGGATAAGCAGTATATGCAGACTATGCAGTGACTGTAAGTTGCTGGTGTCTTGCATCACAGGCTTTTGTGTAACATGATGTGCTGTCTAGTACGCAGCGTTTCCTCTGGGTTTACTGTTTACAAGCAGACAGTTTAAGGAGTCATAACGCCAAAATATAATTCCCATGAGTGAAGCAGGAGAGGAGATGATAAAAAATAGCGCAGCTGTATACATCAATTAGTAGAGACTGAAATGAAATGCTGCACAGAAATTAGACTAATCACATAAGCATATTGTGTTTATTTAATTTAAGAGTTTTGTCCTTGACCCACTCCATATGAGAAGTGACCTTAGGTAACCTCTACTACTATTTGGTGTTATATATAATAAAATTAACTTGACCTGACTTCCATTGGGGGTTCCCACTGGAAGAGGGCGCAAAGCAATGGCAGAGAAAACACTTGAACATATCAAACGTAGAGAGTGTTGCATTTAGGTGTGTTAAGCAATAAGATTTATTGTGAACTTTCTTAAACTTTTCAATCAAGAAATTTACATTGAATGCTATTGGTTAGCATTCTTATATATAGATGTCAGTTTCATAAAACTTGTGCACCACTGTACATTAAATTTCTTTTGTTTTAAATTTTGATTGACTATGAGACATTTTGTCAAAAATGTTCTTTCTCTTTCTTGGTTTGTCATATAAAGGGTCAAAAATCCAAATAAACTCAATTTATTGCTACATTAGACAAATATTTGGCATATGTGCTCCAAAAATTACAGAAATTTAATTTTTGTCAATCAAATAATTGAATAATTGACTCACTGCTTCAGCTCTGATGGGGTTTTTGGGGCAAGATTCTCATGTTTGCTCGTGTCTTTTATTTGTATCTTTGTTTTATGTTGTTTGGTGACAACTTGTGGTACAAATATAAACACAGAACTTCTACCCTAAGAAGTCGGCTTTTTAACTTTTTACCCAGTAAAGATTGTTGTTTCAGTTGTGTTATTGTCTCTGGATCTCACCTTCTCACCTCTTTTTTTAACCAAACCATTTACAAACAGTGTCAAACTGCATCCTCTTGGTGCAAAGCAAATGTAAATGATGATCTCGATATAACACCTGCAAACAGATGCTCTCTAGTATCTCTGATTTGCTTGCAAGCGTCCGTCTAGTGGGGCTGTTACTGGCTGCAGGATGCCGCGGTGTTGTGATCAGCAGGGGAGTCCGAGCAGATCAATGCTCTGTAATGTAGGGTCATAATCACTGAGCTGTGTTCCCGCTGAGAGGTCGTGTGTTTTACCAGGAGAGCCTGAACTGCTGTGTGTGAATGAGGTCGCTGCAGTCAGACAAACGAAAGGAAAGGACGGTGGTCTTTCTAACTACTTTTGCACTTCGCTCTCTTTATGAATCTCTTATATTCATGAGTCAATGTGCCTTCCTACCTTTTTCAATATAAGCAGCTAAAGAATTATAAGTCAAAGAAGGCGCACTGATCAAGAGATGCAGGAGCGGCCCCTGGTGGGGAAATGATTGAAATGTTTACGTATCGAATTCAGTAGTTTCTTGGGTACATTTTGATTCAGGATTTCCCGAAATAAAGTTAAAGATATTAGTTATCAATATGGTGCACAAATTTGTCTTCAAGTTGTTTTTATTCTAGAATTTTTATGTTTATATCATTATATATTAAGCCAGTGGTGCTCAAACTGTGGGGTGGGCCCCACTTAATGGGCATGGAGCCACTGTAGGTGGTGCGTGAGTGACCTGGGTAAAAATATGGAGTGAGACTAAGTTAAATGAATATGATTTATGAAGGGAAAACATTATGTTGAGATAAGCATCATAATCCACTGAAAATCATGTGTGGACTTTTCAGATAAACTGAAGGATAAATTTTCCTCATCACGGGTTGGGAAAAATAGCTTTTTCTTAAGAATCCCCTCAAGACATTTTGTATGACATATAAAAAAGTCAGCTTTTGAAAAATGAACTGATCTACTATAAATAAGTAAAAATCCCAAATTTATATTTACTTCTTCTTTCTCATGGGAAAATCAAATATGTTATTATCACATTTGATTCATTGGAGCCACGCATCCAATTATGCTTGATTAATCAATTTTTCTGTGTGAAAAATTATCATCCAGAATTTTTACCAGCCCAAGGCAATGTTCTTAAAAAGGCTGTTTTGTTTGACTATCAGTCTATAACCTAAAAAATAAGTAATCGGTTATAAAAAAGGATTTTCTGGTTATTGACTAGTCCATGAACTGACTAATCGTTAGTCAAACACATAATATGTCTCATACTTTAAATTAAAACATTAAATTTGTGATGTTTGCATATTGAACTGTGGCTGACCTGCAGTCTAGTTGTGATGTCACAAATCATGCTCTCATATACACACCTGAATTTCAAACTTAAGGTGAGAGGGAGGTCATAGAAACTTTCTCCCCTTCAGGAGTTGAGTGTAAAAACAGCTTTCTAGTGTCAAACTTCACTGACGTCATTCTGCACAGTGAAGCTCAAACATCAAAGTGGAGCAAAAGCAAAACACATGTATGAGTGGAGCTGGATTAAAGCTAAAAAACACACTGCATTATTTGAAAAATGCATTTATAAAAAGATGAAAAACTGTATGTTGTTGTATGTTTGTCACCATTTAAAAAAAAAAAAAAAAACAGTTCTTCAAAGAGAAAGTTGGTTGCAGTCCCCTGAACAGTGGCGACACATGTGCCTCAGTGAAACTGTATCCGTGTGGTTTTAAAGCAGCGTGTTGATGAACAGCGTGTTTCCAGTGAGCGCTTGCCCTCTCCTCTGCTCTGCTTGTTGCACTGGACGGGGCTGGTCCTCTGCCTGAGACTCTGTGTGGCGATTGGAGATTTGAGGCTGGGCCCCGGAGCCTCCCCCCTCTGACACACTTTCAGTGCTGCACCACCAGCATGACTTTCATTGCTCTCCAAGGGCGGGTGGTGCACCTTCAGGAAAAAACAAACAAATATGGAGGCCGTAGGAGTGCAAGTGTACAGACCCTGCTCATTTGACCGTCTGTGAGTATGGTGTCTCAGCATCTGTGATATTGTTGGCATGCGTAAAGGCATGATTGTGGAATTTATTGGTGTGTGTACAACACTGTGTGAAAGACACTGCGCTGAGAGAAATGTGTGTGAAAGTACATGCAATCAAAGCTACAGCAGATTTCACCTTGTGCAAAGTGTTTTGTGTTTAACAGTTTTAGTTGGTTTTTATAAATAATCACAGTTATAATAAGTTTTTTGTCAAGCAAGAACTGTTGCTATTAGTTACTGATTTTTATCTAAGAAGTGAGAACTTTTTACAGTCAGAGAATTTGTGTCACTTTGACTGATAATGATAAATAATTTTAAGAAATAATCACTTGAGAGTTAAGTATGTTTGTAGCAGTGAAACAAATTCTTTCTTAGTGTACTACCATTAGTTTTTACATAATATTTTTGCTATACTATTATTATCCAGTAGGCAGAGCTGACTCCAGTCATTCACCTGCAGTAGCATTAGTGGTGCAGTGTGTCTGTTCAGCTCTGAAGCATTGAACATTGTTGCTTACCTTCCCCTCTGTCTGAATGCAAAGCTGCTTCCCTTCTCTGTTTGATATCTGTCTGTCTGTCTGTGTTTATCTGTCTGTGTTTGTCGATCTGTCAGTCAAACCTGCATCAAAGGCTCAGCTCTGTCTGGCTAATATTGACTATGATGGAGTGCAGCAGAACCAGAGGAAAATGAGTTGGGTGGGTGGGGCTCTTCAGCACTGTGTAGCCATTGTTGGAGATTTTTTTTTTTTTGTGTTGTTTTGTTTTGTTTTTTCTTTGATATACACACAAGCATGAGAGGAGGTGTGTACACACACACACACAACAGTGAAAAATTTAAAAGGACAAAAGAGCTTTTTATGTGTTTTAGTGGTCTGTTTGGCAAAGAGCCATCGAACAGGCAAAAAGAAGAAAGAGAGAGAGAGAGAAGTGAAGCTTTGCTTTGTAGTGAAGCTTCTGGTCATTCTTAAACACACGCACACACACGCACACACACAGATAATCAGGAATGTAACAATGAAAATCATGAGGATCTATGACTCTCAATTGATCTCCGCTGTAAACCATTCTCCTCTACTTTGAGACATGCTGTGATTAATTTCCTGTTATTACAGACCTTTGATGGGGCTGATCCTGTAAACTCTGGGGCTTTTATTTTGAAATGAGGTTGAGCACAGCCTGAACCTCTGCTCAGACATGCCTGATTTTATTGGCAGATGTTAGCTTATCACAGGTATTGATGTTTATTTCTGTGGATATTTTTGTGCAATAATAAAGTTTTAGTTTAAGTGATGTAGAAAAGTGTCGCCATTACATATGTTACCCACCAGAGAGCGCTGACAAGTGTATACTGCTTTGACATCAAAGGGCAACTACAGTGAACTTATCAATAAACTTTATGAAAGGCATATGAAGAAAACAAACATCTACTAATAAAGTCTAATGAGATTTTTCAATTCTCAAAATATAATTTAACATGGTTGTTGAATTTAGAAGCCCTTGCTTCATTAGGTCTTAGATTTTACTGCTCTTGCTTAAAAAACAGTGTTTTTGTCAATGCAAGTGGTGTGACTCTGGGGAGCTTAAGTACACTATTGTTGATTGATTGATTGCAGATTGAAATATGTTCTTGGCCCTACTTTGCCTTTGATGGGCTCTGATCCTCAATGTTTTTGTACCCTAACCATCCAACCAGCACCCCCTTATTAAGCAACAAACACTGGCTAATGAGAGGGGATAGAGAGAGCATCTTTTTGAACATTTACACAAACATCAATGCACATAAATGGGCCATCAGAGCAATGGTTTGTTGCCCTTACAGCATCGTAATATACCTCTTTAAAATTTTTACTCATGAATCTTATCTGTTTTTCTACTTAATGATTCTCAGTAGATTTTTTTATTATCATCTTAAAGTCAACAGGGAGGAAATATTGTGTTAAAGGTATCAAAAATTATATCTCTGAGAGTGTATTTGTATATTAAACTTGGTTTTAATGCCATGCAGTATTACCGTAATGAAGCGTTGCAAAACAGACTACATGTTGCATCAGAATTTGTAATTTTTTTTGAGAAGTGTGGAAATCCTTTAGCATGTCTTTAAATTCAGCAGTAGCTTGTCTGTGTTTTTAGTTCTTAAAGTTGAGGCAGAAACTGGTCGTTTCCTCTACTGGAAGCACCTTTCCACCTTCAGGCTGTTGTTGTGTTTGAAGTGATGAAAAATGTGTTTTTGCTTACTAAACATGTGAAGGTGTGAAGATGTTTTAATCAGAGTTGTTGCAAAAATTATTCTTTGTCTTGTGGTTTAAATTTGAGGAGCAGCAGATGTGAAGCTGTATAACAAGTTTTCTGTGCAGAAATATTTTACAAACAAGTGTTTTCATATTGATTGATATGATCGGCCTTACTTTGGAGGCAACATCGGGACTTTTGTGTGCTTGTGTGTGCGCGCGTGTGTGTGTGGAAGTGGGAAACTTGTATCCGCTGGGATGAAAGTAAACATCCTGAAGTGCAAACAGAGGACAGATGGACAGATACAGGTTGTGGAGGTTGTTGGCAGTTGCTGCTACATAAACTCTCAGTATGAAACTTCTGCTGCTAGAAGTCTCTAAATCAAATCAATGATAATAGAAGACGTGGTTTAATGACAAACCAAAGTATCCATGATTGTTGGATTTGTTTTTTTCACTGTTAAACAACCGCCATTGCAGATTCAAATCTATCTGACTGACTCAGGCAGAAAACGTTTACAGAGGAGGTGAAGTGTTTAAGTTTTATTCAGGTTACATTTGGTCACGTTTGCAGACTTCCTGCTCACTCTTTGACTGGTGTTACCTAGAAGTTAGTGACAGATGACAAAATGAAATGCCATGTTTCCTTGAAAAAATGACCCATTTTTCAGAGTTTAAATATTTTTTGGTAACAGTTGGAATAATGAAAGTACACGACTCAAAATAATTGTAACAAAGATAGTGTTGTTTCGTCGTTTTAGGACAATTTCTTGTGGAAATGTTGCATTTACACTTTTAAAGCTGCCCTGTGGAGTTTTCTTGTTAACGAACAAAAGTTTTTTTTGCTTTGTGAATCTTCATAAAACATTTGCAGAGTCATTATTTTGATCATTTAAATTGTGCAGTCTTTGCATCCAGACCAGTGCTGTGCAGCAAAAGTGCAACATTGTATTATTAACACAAATTTATTTTTTTCAAAATATGTATTTTAAGTAAATGTAAGTATAAAACAGCTTAAAATACTCAAGTTAAGCACAACTGCCTCTTAATTGCACCTGGATGCAGAACTATTCTTGAGTTAATGTACTAAGTTACTTTCCAGCACTGCTGCTACTTAGTGCACAGTGTTTATGCACATATGTACAAAAATGTCTAATTTAAAATAAAATGTTATATTTTAGAAGTAGAGGCCATGATGAGCATCGAACATTTTTTTTCTCTCCATCTATACTTTAAATTTTTTTGTATAAAGAAGTTCACTTTTCATGTGTATTCTGACTTGAAACAAGAAGGGAAAGGAAATGAAAGTACTCATGTTTTAAATTACAAACACTCAAACACTGAATCAGATTAACGTAATTAAAAAAAAAAAAAATCAAAGGATTCAGCTTTGCAGTGGAAATGGAACAAAAAAGCTGTTCTAACATTAGATCTGGAGACTTTTTATTTGAAACTTGCAGGATGAAAGGAAACAATCGCCCAAAGTCACACAGACAAAGGAATTACATGAACACTAAACCTGCTTCACTGTATTTGCTCGAGTACAAAGGAACTTGACAAAAAAAAAGTAGCTGTCGGATTGAAAGATCCAAAGTTCTGCAGCGCTTTCAGAGAACAAGCTTCAGCCTTTGTTCTGCTTTAATTCAGTCATTAAATCTACTTGTTAATTGATTAATGCAGGAGCACTAATCTGTGTATCTGCATCAGCATCGTCAGAGGAGAACGAGACGGTTTGTCATGAAGTAATAAAAGAGCTGGTTGTGTCCTTTTCTGACTGCAGACGTGCTCATAAAACGTGTTTTTATCTTTCATTTTTGCATATTTTGCTCTTGTGCAGGGTTCAGTGGGTGTGGTATCAGACAATGAGATTATATGCAGTACTGGGGGGGCGTTGGGGAGGTGGGGGGATTATGGTATGTTGAGGGGCTCAACACCCACCCGAATACGCTGTCGACCGAAGCTGTGTTTGACTCTGCTGGCTAATTAGTGCGATTACTGCACAGCTGGATTGGCCAGACGTTTTAGTGAGTTTTGTCAGAAGGATCACTCACTCGACGAAGGCTTCATACCGACAACTTCTGCTTCAGCAGAGTCTCTCTATTTTAGGACTGCAGGACTCTGTCTGGGGAGCAGCCGTCTAAATTTAAGAGTGGGAAAACTGAAGCGACCTTTTATGAAAACTGTTCCTCTTTTAGTCGTTTAAAAAGCTTTGTGGGGGCAGCAGGAAGCTCTTTGCTCCTCATAACACTTTGGACTTCTTTAAATTATATTTTAAACCAATACTTCAACACTTATCTGGTTTAATTTTGTTGTATTACTTATTTTTAGAAATAAAATTACTGCAGAAAAGTTAGGCTGTTTATTTGTTGATTCTTTTCACATTTAAGTGACATCTTGATTGTGTTGTTTGATTTACAACATAAATGACAAAGAAAACAAATCCTTCCATTTAAGAGCTGCAATCTGCCAAAAGTTCATCCTTTTGCTTAAAATATGACTGAAATGTTTGACAGTTTATCTAAATAGTTTACAGTTTTTACCTAATTGATTAACTGATCAATCACTGCAGCTCCATTTTTCCTTTTGATCTTTGCCCCTTGAGTCGTCCTCATATTAACCTTTTATTTCATCTGGCTTCTCTTCATCTTCTACCTCTTCTGCTCTCTGCTAATCTTTCTCCCCTCTTGTCTCTTTTGGTTGACCTCTCCTTCCTCGTCTGACCTCCCTCTGCCCTCCCTCTGTTATCATCCTATGTCTTTTCACCTCATCCACCCTCCCTCATCCCCCCCTTTCCCTATCTTTACATCTCACTCATCTGGCGCAC
>JAPZDY010000002.1:20338967-20360601 GCA_029783645.1 Ctenochaetus hawaiiensis | reverse complement strand
GTAGTGACACCAAACCCATGTACTGAGCCTTAAAAGTGCAATACACACTGGCCCGTAACATTAACCTTTGACTGAACCCAGATCAGTTTTTAAATGAAAGATATAAATCATCATAAATCATCTAAACCCTGAGATGTGACTGTTCAGAATGAGCATCAGTATCACACACAATGGTGGTGACCCATTTTAAAGACATCACTATGCCTGATTCCTCAAAATGAATCTTCCAGTTGTTATAATTATTTCACATTATGGGTAAACCACTAATGAAGAACCATCTCTTCTGCTCATTCTCATTCCTGAGGTTCTTACAGACAACGTTCTCTTCTGATGTTGCTTCTGTTCTTATTGTTACAGTTTTTGAGACAAATGTAGCAATAGTTGCTGTTCGCACTGGTTTCAGATTAGTGAACTCAAACGCATCGGTACTCATTGTTGAAACTATCTTGTGAGAAATATTAAAAAAAATTTGTTTGAATGTTCGTATTGCATGTGTTTTTCTGCCTCAAAATCAGAATTTTAAAAAGGATGAATTTTATTGTTGTAAAGATTAAGTCATTTATAAAAAAGGTAACACATTGACTCCCCCATATTTTGCATTTATACATTTAACAGTATACAAAAATTCAGTTAATGGTTTGTGAAACACCATAATGAAGTTGTAAGCAGATATAAGGACTTTTGTAATAATTCACATAAAAGCTAAACCTGTGAGGCATTATCAGTCTTATGACAAGCTTGCTGTCAGGCCAGAGGAGGGTCACTTGAATGTGTAATATGACAATCAAGACAAAAGAAGAAAAAAAACAGAATGGAATCTGAAAAAATTATTCAAAAATGACTTTTTTTTTTTCCTGACAACACTTCTGGACAGTTTCTTTGTGGGCAGGTCAAATAATAATAAAAATGAAATAATGACTATACATCCCTTAGAATGATCCGCAGGATTTAGAGTAAACCTCCAATGTTAACAGCTAACTGAATAAAGTTTGTTATATTTTTGTCTGAAGACAGCGGAAATAGACAGTGCATCACGGAAAAAAATGGCCACCGGACAAGTGTGCTTGAAAACAATGAAAGAGGACCATCAGTTTTTGATTAGTCATGATGGAGAACTGTTTCAAAGTCTTCAAAAACACACCAAAGTTTCAGGAGACTTAAAGAAAAAACCCGTGAAAGAGATACGATCGCACCGCAGCGCTCCTCAAAACGGACCAGCTGTTGGCATTAGAAAAAAGGTAAGTTTTTACTCAAAAACAATCGAAATATATTTTGTGTCGCGTATTTTGGCGTCAGATCCGATGCTTCAACTCCATAGAGTTAAAGCATTAATACAAAATTACCCCCAAATCCCCCACAGTTTAAACACAAAAGTCCACAAACCAAAGCAAATTGAACTTAAAATAGTTTTTAAAAATTTGAAAAACACAATTTAACTCTGTTCAGTTCTTGTATCAACCCAAACTATATTCAAAACAGTTCAAGAAACTAGGGCATTTAAAAAAGAAAAAAAAATGAGTTAAATGATTGATCACACTTTGATGCAGTGCGGGTTTTGCCGGCTGGTATTTGGGAAATTGACCGGTCTAAAACAGCTGAACAATATGGCGCATGGAAAGACAAACTGAGCAGTATGTCGTGAGCGAAGGCTGCTGATTTTGACGGATGAATGGAAGTAGTGAAAGGGATTACCATCCTTACTTTTGCTGCTCTGTCGCGGATGGAGAGCTTCGCCCTGCTCTCCTCCTCCTGAATGAAAAACTGAGTGCCATATATGGGAAGTAAATTGAATGGTGGCGCGAACCACGAGCGAATCGGTGAGTCCGTTGAGTGTTTCCGGAAGTGTAAACAACTGATGACGGTCGTGTGTGGGGATGTGACTTACTGGTACAAACTGAGATGAACGTTTCCACGTGTTTGTCGCAGAATCTTAGATAGCTTATGTGAGCCGTTTTCAAGGTAGTGGTGGAGTGACACGCATTTACGCATTCATTTTATTTCAACACCTCTCCATCAAATCCCACCTACTCCATTAACTTTGATCAATTCTATTACACATGTGGTTTCTCTTAAAAACTTTCTTATCCTTGTTCATCATCATCATCATCATCATCATCATCATCATCATCATCATCATCATCATCACTTACATCCTTGTTTATCAAACCAGCTCCATATTTTGACTTTGCTCTTCTTGTTTCTGTTGTTGTTGTTGAAGTTCTCATATATTCTTGTTGTTAGATGTCTAAAGGTTAAAGTTGGATAAAACAACACTGAGAATTTTGGGAGGTAACTAAATTGTTCCAAATTATGTGCTAATTTCTTATTTTATCGGATCAGTTTCTATGTGTCTTAAGGCTTCAAATCAGCTGTGACATTTCCCCAGAGTCAGAGCCTGAAGGACGGATCATGATTTGGGAGACCAACAACACACTGCACCTGACACAAAAAGGTCAAAGCAAAAATGGGCCCTTGTTTTCTAAAGGATAGCTGGGTAAATTAAACTCCCCACAGCCAGCCACTGATTCAATCAAACTAAAGAACTGGACCAAAAACAAAATAGAGGTGTGAGGAAACAAAATGAAAGGCCAAAAACAGAATGAATGGCTAAAAACAACACACTTTACACAGATTTTCCGAACCTTACTGAAGGTGTTGACTCTCTGGAGAAACACAACCAACTAAGACAGAAACCCCAACCTCCATCTGTGAAATTGGGATTCCTTTAATGCATTTAACATGAAATCCAAGCAATTTTAAAAATACACACTAAAAATCAACATAATGTATTAAAAAATGTATAGATTTTGAAGAAAATGCCTTAGAAGTAAAGTTCATATTCCAATAATGCTTCATTGATCTATCAAAAATACTTCTAGTTTAAAATGCGATAAATCCAGATTCTCACCTCATTTTTTAACATCACTTTTGTTTAAATCTGCATGACACTGTTTGAATAAAGACCAGAGAATTCCAGTCTGTGTTCCTTACAAATTCAGAGAAATCAAAGAATTACACTTGTGCTTTTACAGAACAATTAACACTGTAAACACTCTGTCTTACCTACCAGTGAAAGTATAATACTGGGACTGATGAAAATTCTAAAGACTTTTTTCCTATGGATCTATATCTATTCAGTAAACTGTGACTAAATTTCGTAATTTCAGACTAGCAAGACTGGTTTAGAGACTAATGATTTTATTTATACATCATGTGTCCCTACTTTTGGGCAGAACAGGATCACTGCAGGCATAAGTTTAACTTTAAGTTTTATCATATTCTTCTATTATTCTGTGTTGTTCTGTGAAAACATTCATTAGTTTGTTTTTAATGGGTTACTTTTTTCCTTTAAATTTCCTTTCTATGTTTCCTTTGCCTGCTCTATGGAAACTAATTTTTGTTTTGGTTTTTATGTTTCTTGTACTGTGTGTATTTTTGTGAGTTGTATGTATTATATCAACTGTGTGTGTATAAGTTGAATGTTTTACTACGGAATAAAATCACGCCAATGAACTGGTGTATTGAAGATGACTCTGAAATGGTCAATGATATTTTAAGCAATGCTTCAAAGCAACAAATCTAATTTTATTGAAACAAAAAAATTAATAAAGAATGAACAAACATCATCTGAGAACATTGTCATTCAATATGTCTTTCCAGAGAAAGTTTTGAGCGAGTGTGCAGCAAACTGCCCACGAGAGGAGCAGAGCAAGAGTTTGGATGCAGATATAAGAGTAAAACTGGGTATGAGGGGTTGTCATTGCACGTCCGTATGGATAACAGCAAACATGCAAATATATTTATCACTCAGAACAGTTTTTTGCATGCTCAAACGAAATATTTTTTTCTCTTGCATCTAATTTCTATTCAGAATCTAATCATGTGCTTGCAAAATCTATTTTTTTAACATCTTCCTCTGCTCGCTCAGGAATGAGGCATAATTATAACACCATGCTTCAGACCCTCTCTGAGGATTCTTGCAGGTCCATTCTGAAGTCCTGTCGCCTTAGAGGCAAACACAGGCTCAACATACAGTGGGTGAGGTGGTCCCTCTAGACTGCTGTCAGCAGCCCCCTCTAGTGGACAACATAAACATGAAGGACATGACAATGCTGACTATGTAATAAAACACCACTGGCAAAATTACATACATAATCCTGGCAAAATAATATTAAAAAATCCCAAACTATTAACATATCTATTGAACATTTTAGATTAAACTATGTGTGAATGTTGGCCATCAGTGCAGCATACAAAGGTGTCACCATGCTTGGGTCTTAATGTTTTTTCAAAGTTTATTTGACAAATGCATGATAGGATTTTTTTCGTTTGAAGTGGACTAAGTGTCAGAGGTGGAGGGGTTTCTCAGCGATAGCAGACCTCTGATATCTCCATGGCCAACTCTATTAGTTCCCCTGTTTCCTTACAGGAGCCGCAGCAGTTACAGTCCAGTTCCAGCTTATAATTGCAACAATCATTCCCCTGCTCTCTCTCACTGGATGCTTTGATGTATTTGTATGAGGGAAAACAGCGGATCACGGCCCTCTCACATGTGTCCGGTAGCAGGACCATTAACTCATGGAAACGGCAATGCAGACAAGCAAGAAGAAGGGTTGCACAGTCATCTAGTGGCGGTGAAAAGGTAGAAGAGAAGACAGAAAGATTAGTGGTTTGGAAAAAAAAAGCCCGTTTCAGGGTTTCTCAATTGACGTACATAAACTGTTGCACTTAAGAGGCATTAAACAATACCTCCTGTGTCAGGCAGGAATGAATCATCAGAGGAAAAATGGCTGCTGCTGTTCCTAAACTTGTCAGAACACATGGAGAAGCTGGATCCATCCCATTCACTGCCACCCACGGGATCATGGGAACTGGGATCACTGTCCAGCTTGTCTGTTTCTCTCTCGGAGATGGTGCTCAGTCTGCGTAACCCGCTGACCGACTTGCTGCCCATCATTTTTTTGGATGGACTACCTATCCTTTGATTGGGAATGCTTCCTGTGACATAATGAAGCCAAGAATGATTTAGGATGCAAAAACTACAGATGTTCATAATAATTCAGAGCTGGTTCTGCGCTCAGCTTCGTCTCTCTCGCTCTTTGAGATAGTTTTAATAATTCAGAGCACCATTAACATGCAGTATGTCAGGGAGGTGAGACTTGAAGTGCGTAATAGAGGAGGCTTGCTCAATAAAACTTAAGCAAGGAAAGATTATCGATCTGCAAGCTTTTATTTGGATCTAGTTTCCTGGATTGAATCAGGCCCAAAGAGAAAATACACTGTGTGAAAAAATACTCTAGCACTTGGCAAGTCCATCTACCTTTTTAATGTCCTCACTTTTTATTCTGGTCGTAACTAACAATGGCTTCATTTGAGCAGTATTTAGCCAAATCAGGAGTAAAGAGCAACATACCATCAGACACATGGTCCCCTATTTTCTCAGGCTCGGCACAATCCTCATTTACAGCAAGCTTTAAAGGAGTTGTCATCTTATTCAGGGCAAAATGCAGAGAAAACACATAAAGTGAGACACAGAACTGCTGTGAAAATTGAATCATAATAACCTAAATCACTTGACTAAAATCTACAGTAACAAATATTACTGCAACATCCTGACTTAATGTAGAATCATGCAGAAAATGGTGCCTGTTTACTAAGGGTTGAGGATGAGCAAAACGCATCACAACACTGCCAAAGAATTGCTTTTAAGATTACCTGTCTGTACTGGTTAAATATCCAGCAGCGTAATCCGTAGCATCTGCAGCTGTCAAGCCCTCTGAGCTTGAGCTTGAGCGCCTCCCATTATCATGCACACACCCACACTGCGAGCGCACTCCACATCAGTCGATACTCGCCACTCAGGAAGCACGAATACAAATCCGTGATGGCATAATGCATGGAAAATTCATTCAATTACCACATTATGTCAATAAAAAGTCGAGCCCGGGCACTTATCAAACAACTGGATATAGAAACCACTGACAGACAAGACTTGCATAGAATTATCTCACAATTTATTACCTTGGCTCAAGCATTGCTTCAAACAACGCAACGGTTTGTAGATCATTTGTTATACCACATCTGCTGACAGCAAATAGGCAGATTTATAAAATGGACACACCACAATACCACAGTGGTAAGTTTGCCACTCAGAGCATTTACTGTCATCCATTTTTTTCCATTATGGAGTCATTACTGTTGACTGAGTGAAGCGAGGTTGTTATCCAGTCAAAACTGCATTTAGCCATAATTTAATCTTGTGAAGCAATGATAAAGACTTATCGCCAAGATGTTCATAAAACCAGATCAAAGACACACACACGGTATGGACATTTATCATGAGGAATTTATTATTATTCATAGAGATGGTTTACAATAATGGTAAATTTATATTATCTACTCTTACAAGCTCAGTTAGAGCAAATTCAATGATGTTGGTGGAAGGGGTGAAAAAGACCAACAAGTATAAAGAAGCTACGTATTCTTTTGATCAATTGATTATACATTAAAATACAAATATATCAGATCATGTTGGCAGTGAACATTTTCATTTTTAAAATCAACATTTGTTTTTTTTAACTTACTCTAAAAATTTTTTTTATATATCATGACTACTAAAATAAAATCAGGTAGTGTGGTCCCAACAAAGCGTAAAGTAGCTATACAGAGGGAGGGGGTGACTTTTCATTGTGAAGTGCTAACTATCAATGTTCCCTTTCCTTTGGCTTCTCTGCTCATCTCGGTCCTTTTGGGTACAGATAAACGTACAAAATAAGAAAAATCATTAACAGACATCTCCACAAATTTTGTGATCTCATTCTACTGTACAGAAAGAATCGAGAGCTAGATTAACAACACCAAAAAAAATTAAGAAATGCTGATAAATACATAAAAAAAAAAAAAAAAAAATCCCCAAGAAGAAAGTGTTTGGTTATGTGGATGAAGCAGTTGTTTTTTTTTGGAAACTTCTGGAATATAAAGTCACACAGGCTGTGAGTGAGGCAGCCTCGTAGCGCAGGACTTGGACCTCACAGTCAGAGAGAAGGCACACGATCAAAATGAAGGTTGGGCCTCTCCGGGCTGCCGTTGTCTTCATCCTGGTTCATCTCCGGGCTGTGGCCGTGCTCGTCTGTGCTCTCCGGAGATTCGTAGGGATAATTTTCGCATATCTCCTCATCCTCCTGCTCCTCTTTAATGCTGGTTTTGATGAACACGCAGGATAAAAAAAATGTAATCAGAACTTCAGATCGCATAATTAGAGTCAAACACAATGAAGAGATCAGGGAGCGGAGGAGCTGACACTTACAAAGCTTGTGGTGGAGACTGTGTTGCACTGCTGTCACTTTGGTATCCGGATCCATTAGCGAGGGCTCCGTTCATCTGCTCCTGGAGAACGTGAGGCAGGGAGTGCAACGGGATGCTCCCCATGGAGCCCGGGCTGTAGAAGGAGCTGTTCCCGTCCAGACCACCACCCTGAAAAAATGAACAATTCCCAGCTTTTATGTTTCCATTACTGAATCAACACATAATAAATACAGTTATGACAATTTTCAGAGAGCTGCAAAATTTTTCAATTAAAAAAAAAAAAATCCTTTTAAGGTATGAATTTTGCAATATGTCTTTATGTGCATGTTTTTGTGCATATCTGTGGTCAAGCTATCTTTACTATCTCACCAACACACTGTCATTGATAATTATGTGCTGGAGTTTTAACAGCCATTTTATTATTTTATTACTTTTATCTTGTGTTTGATTTTTAAGAACTTCTGTTTTGAATCATAAAAATACTACCACTACTACAACTACTACTACTATTTATAATAATAATAGTTGTACAGGGGACCTTCACTGCACTGTCGCTTTATTAGTATGTTGCAACAGGCTCATGCTAAATATATCGTCTTTATTTATAATACACTATTTAAAAAAGAGCTATAAATATCAGGTGACTCTTACCTGTGGAGCAGACCCAGCTAAGCTCTGACGGCTCTGTGAGTTCTTCAGTAGGGATCTGTTGACAGAGATGCAACAAAAAAGCTACCTTTAATTAAGACTGGATACTTGATGGAGACTGATAATCATCAGACTTGGCAGTTGGCATTATATTAAGAGCCATATTTTGTGGATGTGCACCTAACCGTTCATTAGACCCCTTCCCTCTTATTAAGTAAAAAGTGGAACATAATATAATACAAATATTGGTGTATAAATCTAATATCTCTATCTAACTTCCATCTTTGTTGTCCAGGTACATGAGCTAAGCAGCCAAAAAGGGTAGTGTTTTAATCAAACATCAATTTGATCTTCCATTTATCATTATAATACATATAAAACTGAGACCATGAAGCTCTGCACTGTGCAAAAATTCATTTTTTTATTTAAATATTTCTGCAAGGATTATCATCTGGTTAAGATGCTGACAGGTCAGCTGCAAACTTTTAAAAGTCTGCAAGAGATAACTTACTCACTGAGCTAACAGCTGAATTAATAAACTGGTTACAGTTGATGAAAATTGACAGTGATAGTCCCTTCAGCTTACACAATTGTCAATCACCAAGCAGAAATAATAAACTGGCTTTTTTCTTCCCCCTTTCTGAAATCAGAGACCGATTGTTTAAAAAAAAAGACACTAATAAATTTATGAGTAATCTGCCAGTGTTATCATTATCAACTACATATGTGCCCTGCTAAAATGGTAGACTAACCATGGGGGGCGTGGCCTCGGTGAACTGTTTAATGCCCTTAAGCTGCTGGCTCTATGAGCAACTGCCAACATACACACTGCACTTCCAGGTCTATTAGTTTAATAAAAATAAACACGAGTTAAGACTGAGTCATACTGGCAAGACATGACAAAGCAGATGGCGTGTTCGACCACCTGCTGACAGTGTCGGTTCAGAGGGATCGAGGTTGGCAACCTGCAACAGATGTGGCCCTTCACTTTGTTCACATCCATTTGCTTGTGCGAACATGCAAAATCTTCTCCGTGGCGCACTTAGTCTTTGAAACTCCACGAAAATGTGCTTACAGTAAATACTGTGTATACTGATTAGGGTGGAGCCAGAAGGTCACAAATATCTTCCGACATCTTGTAATATCTGAAGACCCACAGGGTTCTGGCTTCGTGTCCGATGTTCACCTACCCGTTGCCAGCGGTCTTCTGGGGCCGCCTTCTGTGGAACTCGATCTCATCTACTGTCCACACAGCTCCCTTCACGTTTTCCAAACGTACAAAGCATTTATGGAGGCTGAGATTATGTCTGACGGCATTCTGGGAGATCAGAGAAAAGATCACGGGAAAATTCAAGTAAATGCAATCAAATGTTTCCATACACTTTTTCTGTTTAAAAGACATTGTAATGTTATAAGTTTCATACCTTCCAAGTGGCTGCATTACGCCGGAAATATGCAAAGTTTCTTGTGAACCAGTTGTAGATTTCATTTAATGTCAGCTGATTGAGAGGTGATTCAAATATAGCCTGAAAAACACAAAAAGCATGAAAGAAATACTGGAAATTAAAAAGATATAAAACACAAACAGGCCTCTATCTCAGTTATGAAGTCCACTTCTGTAATGCAAACTGTACATTTTGATTTTCAACAGTATTTTAATATTTCTGTTACGGTTTAAAATGAGGCATTACCTGTCTTATGAGAGAAGCATATGTAAATGGAGGTCTAACTTCCGTGCTCAAGTAGAACTCCTTATTATCAACAATATCTGTCAAAACATTAACAAGAAATATTTACACATAAACACACTCAGAACAAACAGAGAATACAAAGAGGACTGTTTACAGTTACGGAGAACACAAGTGGTACACAGTAAACGGTTAAACTGAAAAGAAAAATATGAAAATAAGACAATGAGTCCTTTTTCTAAACCTTTCGATATGTTTTCGTGCATTTTAGCAGAGGCATGTTTCAGCTGGAAACCTCCTCCTTGTTAACTGAGTATTAGTTGTTCTGACTGTTACCTTGGCTCACAGAGCGGCTATATCGCCTCCGCACAGGAGTTCCAGTGAACATGCTATTGGGAGTGAGGACTAAAGGGGATTCAGAGAGCGGCGTCAGGGGTGTGGATGGTGCCGTGGCACTCTGAGACACACTCATTGGAGGAGGGCCTTTGGGCAATGTTGCCTGGGAGAAGGATACATTAGACACCAGATTAACCTGAAAAAACAAAGCGGTTAAGTCGGGAAAACGTCAGTGTAGGTACAAGCAAAACAATATTTATTTTAATTGAAGGAAAGAGCCATAGCAGGTACTTACAGGCTGTGCTGCGGGTTTGGGTTCAGAGGACTTGAGATGAGCCATCATAGCTTGCAGTCGTTCTTTGTCCTTCTTCAGCTGCGTTTGATGCGAAGACAGAAATAGAAGTTGAGATTTTGTGAATTAACAGCTTGTGCTTAATGATGAAATGACATTCTGTGAGGGGATTACTTCTTTCCTGGCATCCTGGAAAGTGTGATTTTTTTTTAACAACATCACCTCTGTTCCCAGGCCTGGTGTGAAAACACAACTGTACATACGTTTAACTGGCAATCACTGTCAAAGTTTTTCTTCTACTTTTACAGTAGTTTTGAAAAAGGACAGTAAACCCACTGCAGCAAGTAGTTGACAAGTTAAAAAAAAGTAGGCTTTTAATAAAAAAAAAAAAATAGTAACTGATAAATCAAGATGTTTTGTTCACATTTGTTGTTTGATTTCAGTGTTTTCTACGTAACATTTTTGACCAAATACAGCACAATTTCTCACACACTTTCATTACTTTTTGCAAGTGTGGCTCAAAGGTCTTCAAACTTCTGTACCAGCAGGAGTTAGGATTTCTGTTTTTTTCACCCAGGCAGTCCAGGTTTAATTACTAGCATGAGAACAGTTTTGTGTGGCTCAGTCAGCAATCACTATGCTACCATACACCCTTTAACTTTCATCGCACAGTTTAAACTAGATATCAACTCTGTACATACACAGCACACAGTATCAATTTGTCCTTTATAAATGAAAAGTACTGTACTTAGTGTTAATGAGTTACCAATGGTACCTCAAAAAATAAGAACTATAAAAGACTCAGTTATAAAATCAAATATATCGCATGTTTACCTGCAGTTCCAGCTGCTGAACCACTTGCATCTGAACACGACACTGTGCTGTGCTCTTGTCATCCAGCGTATGTTCACTGTTCAAATGTCTGCAAATAATAAAAAATAAATTAATCAGGGAAACAGTGTGTTGTGCAGACTGATATTTTTTGGTAGAGAGCAAAAAAATATACTGTTATGATATTTTAACCTACAAAATTAGAAAATACATAATAGTGAAATTAGAGGGAATTATGTTTTAGATGAATGCTGACAGAGTGCTCTTATATAAAATGTGACATTAACAGCTCCTGTGTAAAAACACTAAAACAACTCTTTTGTGTGTACATTTCCTATATCTTTGCCACCATGCATCATTAAAGATGTGAGTGAATTTTCAGGCAGCTTTGGAGGGGTGGAAAGTTTCACCACTTACTTGAGAAATGCCTGAAAGTCTCCAAAGACAGTCTCACAGCCGGGCCATTTACACATTCCATTTCCATACAGAGGATGACTACTCTGTGTGTTTTCATCCAGGGACCCACTGTAACAGGGACAAATGTCAACCATTAATCATACCTCTCAGAGTCAACATGTTGATACTGCTCGAACACAATGTTTACAGGATATATGGTAACCAAAGCTGTGACAGGAAAGCATTAATTACTTAAAGCACCTTTCTTTCCTCTTCAGAAGAGTGTGATGACCGTTGGTTGTAGATGTTTGACTGGATGACTCTCTGGGGTCTCCGGCAGGCAACTGGATGCTACCATTCTCACTGCCTGAAACTGCATATAAATATACCAAATGTAAATGAATTATGCCACTACATTTGCATGAGTCACACTGTTAACCAGAGTTGCTCAAGATCACGAGATCTAAATCTGAGTATTTGTGCCGTTTCTAGTTTACGAGGTGCACTTAGCTAAAACTAATGCAATCTAGTACAGCACTCAACTCTACCTTTATGGAGGTTATGATGGTTTAGTTCTTGTTGGAAGTGTTAGAGAGGTGTTAATTGTAGTTTATGATAATATTCGAGGAAGCAGTTTGTGGTGCTGTTGAACTGCAGTGCATTAAACACAGAAGTGTTTGTTATTCAGCGACCCTCATTGATACAAATGAGTCAGTATAAAGCATTTATGGCTCAAAGTTTGAAATTTTCCACTGACCCTTCCCGTAGTGTTCACTTGATACTGAAAATACTGTCAAGCACTAGTGAACACCAGCCACTTTACCTAAAGGCATTTTTCCTAATGCTTAAGTCCTCAAACAGCAATGCAGTGAAGACTGTTAGACGACATACCTGGAGCTGCAATGGGGCTGGTGGGAAGGACAGACAGCAGGCCTTGTCTCTGCAGGGTCAGGAGATGTTGCTGCTGCACCTTAAGGAGCTGCTGCTGGATGGCAATCTGTTGGGCTGTCAGCTGAAACGGAGTGATAACACAACATCTGTCAGGAAATTTCCTTCCCCGTTTCTCATGAAGAACAGAGCCTGTTCTGAGCTTTCTCTAAGGTTTGATTCAGGGAAGAAATCTTTATCTAAGACAAACTAATTCCATGATTAAATGCCAAAGAATGCTTTGGGTCCATTGATGTCAGACTGGACACATTTTATGGGACTGAAAATGTGACACACTCTGCCTCACTGGGCATATCAATCCCTTAGCCAGCAAGGATTAATACATCAGCTTATGTCATTAGTTATTTAAAGAGGGAAAAATATCTAAGTAGTGGTCAAGTTTTCTTGCTTCTAATTTTTGTCATAACATTCTCTGTTGGTCAAACAACAACAAGCAGAATCAAAACTATCACTATTTCCTCCAGTCTAGTTGTGTCCATTAGAACTAAAGGCTCAACTCTGTAGAGCACATTTCTGCTTACAGCACATCAAATTACCAAATCTTATGCCTTGTGCACTCAGAAAAGTGTCTACTTGTGCTATATAATCCCATCATTTACTAAAAGTAAGTACTTGTAAAGACTGCAAGTGCATGGAAGATTTCAGAACACTTTGGATTGATGATATGAAACTGTCTCACAAACACACACAAACAACTTATGTGTGAGGCTTTTTCAAACATGACGCACACATTTGCTGCCAATTAAAGGGCAACAAAGTCTACTAGACCACAAGTGTTGGTATTGGGAAAGAGCAACATGTAGTTTCTAAACACGTGATGCACTTTCAATGGATAAACTCAAAGCACCTGACGTGGAAAACAGCATGAAACAACCCTTAAACCAATCATTGCAAATTAGCTTAAACCACCTCCTATGTGATCCAGATCTGTTACTGTCAAAGCTTCTACCACAACTTAAGTGCTTTATTGTATTACATGTAAATTATATTAAAATTGCCATCATATAAAACTGGGTAATTTGAAAGTGATATTCCAATACATGCAGTACAAGTAACTTGTTATAACAATTATTATAACCAAAGGGTTGATTACTGCTTTAATGAATAAGACTTGTCCCAATTTAGGAATGTACAACACTTGTGGCATAAAAAACCTGCATTAATGATTAAATATATTTATGAACTGATAAAAGATATGAAAATGAATAAAAAGGTACCTCTTGACTAACAATCCCAGCATTCTTCTGTTGCAGCAGCTGCATATTTAGCTGCTCTTGCTGATTCTTGAAGACCTCTTGAATTTGTTGCTGCAGAAATGGTGATCCAATTTTAGTTAACAGATATAACAGAAATGCATTTGATTTGGACCATGACAAACATTTTGTGTTGATGAAGACACAATACCTGGTGTAACATGAGTGCTTTCTGCTGCTGGAGCAGGGCTTGGAGCTGCTGAGGACTGAGGATCTGTTGCTGGGGTGTCTGCTGCAGCTGCTGTGGGGCCTCTGCTGGTGGGGTCATCATGGGCAGTGACACTAGAACCTGCATGGTCAATAAAATGAGTATATCAATAAAAAGAATGACGAGTTAAAATCCATACAAACCACAAAAACAGATAAAAAAGAGAAAGAAGAAAAGACATATAAAATATATGAGCTGTTCTGAGTGTGTACGTGCAAGCAGCAGTGGAAATAGGTGCATTTATACATTAACAATTAGGATAAGGAGAGATAGCTATATTTCTGCAGAAGTAATCCGATTTCTTGGTAAAACTTTTTATATTTAAACAGGGATTTCAACACATGTACGAGACAGAGACTCTAGAACAAAAAACAACCAACATTTCTTTTTGTGGTCCACACCTGTATTTCAAATAATTAAACCCAAAGCGCAGCTAAAACTGAAAGTGAAAGTGAAATAAACAGGTCTAAATAAGTCTTTCCAGCTGAACAATGTGTTATTCGTGACATTTAAACACGAACACAGAGAAAAAAATCATGTGCTTTCTCACTACAGTCTGTTCTCTCCCCCAACTGAAAATGTATAATGTTTTTAAAGATAAAAGTTTGTTCAGAGTGCAGCAGTTGATTAATATGGTAGAAGCTAAGATAAAGAAGTAGTTTGCCGAAAGAGCAACTTTTAGGTAAAATCTCTACTATATGTATATATAAGTTGAAAATTTTCCATTAAATTTCTCATTTTTAGGATTTAGAAATATGACAATAGCTTTAATTAGTTGTAATATTTATCCTGAGTTTGCCAACAGTAGAGTCCTAAAGTCTAGTTGCAACTTGGTGACTTTGTTTTCAAAGATAAAATATTTATGATTTAATTTTATGTGGTGTAATGTTGGTGATTTATTAAACTTTTAGATGTGCGGTAGGTCAGGTCATTTTGCTCTGGTATGAAGCATTAGCTGCACGTTCTATAGCAAACAAACCCGCTGTTTACATAATGTAGGAGAGCAAGATATATGAAACACCTCAGTAAAATGCAGTCTGCTACAACTCAACACCACGACTATGACTTAAGATTAAAGAAAAAGTTTTAAGGCTCAAGAAGACAGATTTTAATAAAGGACCGTTTTAACACAATGCAGTGTACCATATGCCGTCTGTGCATCTGGCTTTACTCACAAGCTGTATGTACAACTACTGAACTTCAAAATCTGGCTTTTCTACAGCACTTTTCTTGGCAGCCATGTTTTTCAACCATAAAGACAGCTGAGAGGTTGCTGAGATGGCGCTGTGTGCTACATGATATAAACAATTTTTTCCCCCCCTTTCTTCAGAATGTACATCGGACCTCATGGAGTCTCTGACAGCAGGCTACTCCAGCTCAGCATTGACCCTGTGACAAATCCGTGCCTTATTATCCTCCACTACCACACTCCTTTTTCCGGCCGCTATTGTAAGATCACCAAATGACGAGGCGGTTGGCCTGTTTTTCACACTGCATTCTCAGTTCAGTACAGGACATTAGTGTGAAAGTGGCACAGATGTTTTGCTTCCCTATTTTCAGGTTAGGATTATTGTAAAACACAGCAAGATCAGATCAGTCCAACATTTCCTCCTCATATGAGCATTTGCCAAAGACATACTCAGTCTCAACTGTGTATTTGTGAGATATCTCAAAAAACCTGGTGAGAGAGATTTTAATAAGATCTGGTAAACAATTAGTTGACTGTTGCATTGACTGAGTCACTCATGTATTTTTTATTCTGTTTTTTTTTTCTAGATCATTTTGACTACCTTCATTGTTTGCTTCTGTTTATTGTACACAGCTGAAAAAAATATTGGCTGTATGTATTTTGATCTAGAGCCAGATGCTAATTAAAACATTTTCTATTAAT
The DNA here is from genome assembly GCA_029783645.1 of Ctenochaetus hawaiiensis. Classification (NCBI taxonomy): domain Eukaryota; kingdom Metazoa; phylum Chordata; class Actinopteri; order Acanthuriformes; family Acanthuridae; genus Ctenochaetus; species Ctenochaetus hawaiiensis. The sequence goes on along the minus strand of JAPZDY010000002.1, from coordinate 20,344,805 downwards.
GAAATATTGACGATTGTGAAGTATGCTCTATGTGTGCTCTCTAGTTTTAAATAGGTCAATCATTGTAGGTATTTGTTTATCTGTATGCATATTTTAAAAGCTTATTATCAAATATGACAAAGGAATCCTTCAAAAATTCACATTTGAGAGTTTAAAGCAGAAAATGTATGTAACTGTGGATTAAAAAAATTAACTATAAAAACCATCAATAAATCAACTCTCAAAATAATTGCCTCTTTTTCTGTTCAGTAAATGAACCAACTTATTGTTGAGGCTCTATCCCTTTTCCCTTTAACTCAAATTTATAAAAAAAAAAACATAATAATTAATAGTCACTCTCAGTTCTGCTTATTTGTTATTCTCAGTTCACTGGTCAACCTAGCAAGCTGAACTAGGCCTACTGCCACTTCATCTAAAAATGAACCAAACAACAACAACAACATTGTGTGGCTTAGGGGAATTAGAGCTCCATCAAAACAACAACAACCAGTACCACAAAAACAACAACAACATCCTCTGCTAGGCATGCAGCAATTACCACACCATCCCCCTCACTGTCAAGCCTCACAGCTCAAGGAATGTTTACAGTAAACATAAACAGAGTAATCAAAATTTCACAGAGATATAAATAATGAATAAAAAAAAGCATACAGAGCCTGTTTATGAAAACAGAACTTGAGATTCGTATTTTAATTAAGGTCTGAACCACAAACAAACATTTCTCTCCGAGGCAGAGTCTGTTTTGAATCGGGTAAACAAACTGACAGTGAATTTCACACAGGCTTTGGGCTAACAATAACAGATGACTGCCTCCTAGTTCGTCCTTTCTTATGAAATTCAATGCTGCAGAGGTGGCCACCAAAGCAATGAAAACAGGTCTATCCCACAAACAGAGCCAGTTGGCCCCTCTATTTTTCTGTGGACACCATCAACACAACAACAGCCTTTGCCTAATCCCCGTTGCCATGGCAGCCAGCAAGTCCAAACATCTTCTGTTGTTGTTATTGTTGAAAGTCATACCAGTGAGCAACTGAGTGTAAACACAGATCTGTTCCCGCAAGACTGGTCTTGTGAACTCTGAGATGACTGACAGCAAATAGGAACACTGAAAACTTGCTGAAAAACAAACACAATATGGCTCCCCTTACGAGATTTAATACTTTCTAAAATGCCCAACTGGGTGTGGCCCCATAGAGAGTGACATTTGCCAAAAAAAAACAACACATACTTGGTAATAAACTCATCTGTAAATAAATATGTTAAATGACACAACCACGGAAACGTGACATCACTTTCCTTGACAGAGAGACAGTTAACTAATAAACATGATAAAAAATAACCTGCTATTATAATCTCACTAAATAAATAAAGGAAGAGTTGGACAAACCTTTCAGTCCACATTGAAAAGCCTGTCTGGGCACTGAAAAAAAAAAAGCAGCAACAATGTTCTGCCTGGCAATCTAACAGAGCCTCACGAACCTAAATGATATGAGCATAAACAAAACTAACAATATAACACTGATCCCTCCTCCACCCACCAGGAGTTGTGCTCTCTCTCTCTCTCTCTCTCTCTTTGTAAACCTCAGTACAGCCTCCCCCATCGCTGTGCTCCCCTTCAGCAGAAAATATTAAACACAGCAGTTTGGAGAGAGATGGTCAAAGGGAGAGGTTGGTAGATACATTAACATGCAAAAACAAAAAAAAAGGAAAAGAAAAAGAAAAGAAAAGAAAACTAAGCACCACACATTCTCATACAGCAGTATGTTGTCTGTCTTGTTTTAACCATCGTCATCTACATGGTATACATGTTAAAGTAACTGAGTCAGTTGCAACACATACCAACAAATCAATTAGCTACACGTCAGCCAATCATCTTTTCACTTAATCATCTGTTCTAAAACAATGATTATCTTCATATTCTTATATATATTTTAAAAAAAAAGCAATGTTATCCGTTGTTTTGTCCTTTAGGGGATCTTTTAGAAGAAAACTGCCCTCATCATTATGTTTTCATTAGTGTTTAATCATCCTAAAATGTGTTTTCATTAAAACAAGGTGCCTTTTATAAGCACAGAGACACCAGGTCCTTTTCTACAGAGTAGTCCACCATATTACACTGCACCATATTTCTACAGAAGCCGCAAATACTGGCTCAAGGGTCTTTGATATTTTTCATCGTTACACACTTGGAATTTGGAGGGGGGGTATTCAGTTAGTTGCAACCTGCAACCTCACCACTAGATGCAACTAAGTGCTACACACTGGAGATGGTCAGAAAAAAAAATGTAAATGTTAGAATGTCGACTGTTTTGAGCAAATGTTTAATGACAATATCAGCAATATTCTTTAATTATAAAATAGACTCCACTACATTAGGAGCAGTAAAACGATGATTCCACAGATTACATTCTTTATTTAAAATCATTTATTTTCTCAAAAAATATGAGAAAATACCAAAGAATGTCTTTCAAATCTTTTCATGGCATCCTTATAAAGAGGATGTTTTATTTTAGTGGTTTATGCAAATACTCAATGCTACATTTATTGCAACATTTGTAAAAAAAAAACAAAACAAAACAGACTTTTTTTTAAAACTAATGCAGATGTGTGTATTGATGCAGCTGGGAATGACTGACCCTGGGTGCCTCAGGAGGAGGAGTCTGGCTGCTCCTCAGTCGACTCTCATTCTCACTGTTATTCCCGTTCTCTGTCTGACTTGCTGGAATGGTGTGGCTTGTTGGTTCTGACCCAGACTCATGCATCTGGACTTCACTGACCTGAGAAAGGAAATAAGTAAACTCAAATTCTGTGGACATAGCAGACAATGAAATACAGGGAGCAGACAGAGTAACACTTTCTGGATGTGTTTGACAAGGCTTATTCTTCAAAAGGTGTTAAAAGATGCTTTCTTTTAAGTAATGTTTAACTATATAGGCTCTAAAATTAACCTACTGATGTACTTATTAATAATGACAAAGACACTTGTGTTTAACAGTAACACTAAAAATTAGGAGCTACAAAGTTATAGCTCTACCCACCAAGACAAACATTCTCCTCTGCAAGTGAGAGAGGAACATGCTAGGTCTATTTGTTGAATAACTGAGTGCTGCCATGACTACTGTAAACACAGGGGCCCTGGGTCCGTGTTTATGTGCAAACATATCTTCCTTCTGGAACAATTTACCATTAACCAGGTGGTGCGATAAACGGTTGTGGCAGGTAGTACAATGCACAAGTAGGCTTTTATGTATACAGCTTGGGAGTGTTTTAACCAAACGCTAGGCAGCATAAACAAAAGTAAATAAAGTAGGCAAACAAATAATGTGAGCAGATGGAAACCTACACAGAGAGCCTCAAATGAAACAGACCACATAGCCTCAAGGATAATGTCATTATTTTCAGGGTTGCTCAACTATCAAATTCACATTCTAAAATTAATCTTTGAATCAATAAATCAGTAAAGCACCAGTGAGAGCAGACATCAACATTAAGGCAACATCTGAGAGATGATCAGATTAGACTATATACACTGAGATAAACCCCCGACCAAAACTGAACCAACAGTTAGCTACAAGCAAATTAAAGAAGGAAAAAGCACACAGTGTTTCGTGCATTTGAAAGTGAGTAATAGATGACTGCTGAATACTAAGTTATGTCTAGCTGCAGAAATGTGTCATTCATAGACAAGTCATAACTTAGACTGGGCGCCAGAAGCTCAGTCTGTAGGGACTTGGCTTGGTTTGGAACCGGAGGGTGGCTGGTTCAAGTCTTGTACTGTATTACAGTAGAGTTTGGACTGGTAGCTTGAGAGGTACTGCCTGCTAAGATGAACTGCTTGGCACACAGACTATGTTGTATTCCTATTACTCTAACAGCTCTCCACTAATGCATGTCAGTAGGCCCTGTGCGTAGGCATATGTGATTATTGTAGGCTAATACATGAAATGAAAAGTGCGAGTGTAAAGAATACTTTTTCCCAAGCTAATTAAGTGTTTAATATAAACTCAATGATACATGTGTAATTCTGAAACTTAAAAAACTAGGCAGTTGTCTGAGGGTTTTACACTCTATTTACTTTTGCTTTCTGGTTCAGGATTATTTCTGAGGACAAAGGGGTACATTTCCTGTAGACATTGTGAGGATGTAATGGGCGCTTTTGGATGTTAGAACCGGACTGACCACTGGGTAAAAACAAATATTGTATTGAAAGTGCAGGATTTGATAGCTCAATGGTCCCGCTGCAGTGCAAATGTTTTCGGGATGGACTGCGTAATAAGCCCATGATTAATATTTACTGCATTTAAAGTGTTCTCACCACAGGGGCAACTCTCCAGCTGTGGGGCCAGCACTCTTCAAAGGATGTAAAGGAAACACTGCAAGGAGGGCTTTCCTTAAGAAGGAGTAAACAATATGCACTCCTTCCCTTCAGGCCTTTTTTTTTCGATGACTGGTTTCACACATTAGTCTCATCAAAACTACTATGGTAAAAATACAGATGCTTAAATCGCAAAATCCACTTGACAAAAGCTAAATTACACATTTAAAATAGAAGTGCTTAAATATGTGCATAACAATAAAAGAAATTCACAAGATTCTACACGATTCACTAGAATAAAGTTTTGTTTAGTCGGGATGCTGATAAATCAGATCGCCAATTTTTAGAGCAACAACAAATTATATCTATAATAATCAATTACATTTTTTCTACAGATTATTATACCGTCAGCATTTCAGAAAGAAAAAGTCTTATCACAACCATTTAAATATCACCACTGTTAAGTCGGCTGTCGGCTAAGGTTGGACCGGAATATTACCTACACCTACAACGCCTCAGAATGGGGATCGGTGTTAGTTAATCGTCAATTTAATTTGCACTCTGTTAACGTTACTTCCTCTAAATTCAGTCAAGAAACCGTCTCAGATGTCCGACTGATCATGATCAGTGCGATAATTTAAAACCTTGGGAATGACTCGGCTCGGAGAGTAAGATTTAATACGGTGGAAAGTTTGAATCTTTGTCCAATAATGCACCGTACTTGACTACGGTACATCTATCTCCGCAAAACGGTGAACAGCCGACCATTTCAAAATCGACACCTGAAATATTATACCAACAATTCTGACGTAACATCATCTCTTCTGCCGTTTGTTTTATTGATTCAAATATGTGATTTTTCATTCAGTTAGCTTAACGCAATGTAAATGGAATCGATATCCGCTGAGACTAACCGTTGCGGTCTGAGGTTTGCGATGGGGACTTAAGCCTTTAACTAGACATCTGGAGGGTTAAAAGTTGGTATATAAGCTATGTAAAGCCTAGCATGGTATATCCGCTGACTTTAACAACCTATGTTAGCTAGACTGGAAAACAATTTCCGTCCAACCCCGTGGATGGCGTTTAGGTGAGCAGTAACAAAAGCTAGCAGCCTGTCTAAACGCTAGCATGTAAGAAACGTTTCTCTCTTCTCTTCGTTTTGCGACCCGCCAATAACACAATTAATCTGACGTTGTATTCATTCATTCAGAGAGTATCAATGTGCTATTGAATTGACGTTTACTCACCGAATTATGTACGGGCGGACAGTCTTTTGACTCGGGGTGGTGTCTGAAGAGCGAACCACGGAGCAGTGCCTTCCTTGGTAGCAAGCTAGCCACAAGTTGCTAGCAGAGGGCGTGGCTTAGGTAAAAGTAAACAGTGGTGACGTCACGTTCACACGCGAGACCGTTTTAGATCATCTTGCATAGGCAAAGACTGAAATATCCTCCTGAGACCCGGTAATGCATTTTTGTGCACTGTAGTGCACATTTAGTTTTTGCTTATATCTCTCATACTATACA
>JAPZDY010000002.1:20326429-20338867 GCA_029783645.1 Ctenochaetus hawaiiensis | reverse complement strand
AATTGTAAAGATCAAAACAAAATTATGATGAATGGTATGCTTTTGAACATTATATATGCTAAAAACACACTACTAAAATCTCTACCATGGTGATTCCATAATGGTTTACTGTTGCCACAAGGCAACATATGCAATTTCCCATAATAGCACGTTGTTGCCTCGCAACAGTTGCATTTTAACAAGTTTCCATAATTTAATGAGCAAATAAATTGCAGGAAACTATCAAAAATTAAAGATTACTCACCTGTGAGTGTGAAAACATTTTTTCAGACAGAAAAGGGCCAGGAAATGACTGGTCTGCAAAAAAGGGTTTCAACAGGGCCTCCTGAAAGTCATGTGACAAATTAAAGCATTGCTTTTGGTTCTCTATGGTCTTCCCACTTTTTTAAAATATTGCATCATGCAAAGGGATGCATTGTGGAGATTTGACAGGCAAAAAATGAGTTTGTTGCCTGAGGGCAACACGGTACCATAGAGGGTTAATGTTTCACACTCGGATTCAAAGAAGTCCTGTTGTGCACTGAAGTGCACATGTTGTAAAATTTAAATAAAATTAGGTAAAAACAAAATAGTCTTTGCAATGTGTTTTTTACCAACAACACTTGATTTATATGAAAAAAATCAAAATCAAAATACTTTTTTCCCCCTGGGTCTCAGGAGGATATAAAAAAGAACTTGTGATTGTCTTTTTTGGAGATAAACACAGCTTGTATGATGTGAGATCAATGAAATCATTGAACTGCTTTTATTTTAAAAGATTGAAAACGATCTTTTAAAAGGGTAAAAATGTACAAATGTTAAGCAAACCATCTATTAGGTCAAATAACAATATCCACAGAGGTGTAGATAAAACTGGATGACCTCTAAAATAAAGCTTGTTATGTTTCAAATAATCCTTGAAAGCCATTTCAATAAAGCAAGGGCAAATGGTTCAAACAGGTAGAGAAATAATACAAATAATGTTTTATACCGAAAAAAGAACGAATAACTGAACATGTCAACAACAACATGAATTCCGCATGTGTCATAGTAATGAGTTTCAGCTCCTCATATTTTCTATAATCTCACACTTTATGTGAAAACCCCCCCCTCCACATTTCTCTGATTCCTGCCATTAACTTTACGAGGGGAGGTGCGTCCTGTGGAAAAGATGTGCTCATCACTTCAGTCACAATAATATGAAAAATGAAAATTTATTTTAATTTATCAAATAATTAGGTTCTATTTTGTAGAAAAGTAACAGATGATTCGATATTATCGGCAAGTTATTAATTTACAGATACTCTGACATTCCCCCGAAAAAACTAATGCTTTCAGTAACCTAAGGCATGCTTGTTTCAGCATATAGACGCAGGCTGTTAGATAATGTTGCAGCATATCACGATTAAAACTGCAATAACTAAGTTACTTATCTTTATGTTATTACATATTGACATGTGATTACTGTCACTGTAAGGACAAGACAATATCACATGGAGATAAAAATTCACGTGTTTTTTCAAATGTAGCTCTCTTATCTATTAATATATGTCCATACTTTGATACAACCACAAGAGGGACACATTTTCCGCCATTCTGAGCGCCATAAAATGGTGGCTTCCTTCTTTCTCCTCAAGATAGAAGCTTGAGCCTATATAAAAACAAAACAAAGAACTATTTTAATTTTTTTATGTTGTGTATAGGTATAATATTATATTCTTTCATTTTGGTAAGGATCTATATAAGATGGCACACCTTGCCTGTAATTTCAGTATTGGTTGGTGAAATGATGACGTAAGACAGTGAGGTGGTGTAGCACAAATATTTTCAGAGTTAAATTGGCAAACAGCAGGGCACACTGAAATAGAGTCACAAAAAGCTGTAACCATGCTGTTTATCTACCCAAGTAGTTTTAATTCAGTAACTATCAAGTTTATTGTTCACCTTAAACTAGAATTAGGACCTATGAATTTAAATCAAAGCAAAAATTTTCATAGTAGAAATGAAAAATGATAGAATACATGTAGACATCTTTGAATCTAACAGCAGACCTTGAATGATTTCATTACAATTACTGTTCTCATTATCATTTTTAAAAATAGGCACTAAAAGATCCTGTATAATACAATTTTTGCAATATAGTGCAATTTTTGTATTCTTTTCAAATATACAGTGAGTTTTCAAAACAGCAACAGATGAAAGTTCAGTTGTCTTTATTTCTTAAACACGTGAAAAACTAATGACTACATACAAGTCCAACATACCAAACACAGATGACATTCTAAACTGCTGGTAAACAGAAGGCACCATCCAAGATCAACAATCAGTACAAGGTCTGGATCTGAAGTGAGTGGTCAGCTTGTCAAATTGTACAGTATTATTATTTTCTTATCCTTTAGGTATTTGATAAGAACATTTTTACATAAACATCAGGAGAATCAAGGGAAAAAAAAGTGAGTCTGACAAGTCTGTGATCTGAAAACTACCTTCGCCTGTAGATACCATCTCACTTTATTGAAAGATAACAGCAACAGCCTTTCTGTGGGTTTCAATGCATATTCCATGGCATGATACTAACAACCTCAAATGTAGAAAGTATTATGGTAGTTCATAAAAAAACAAGAATTGCTTGTCTGTGCAACCTACAAAAGTCAATCTCTCTCCCTCACACATACATTCTGTCAAACACAAACACATGGGAAAGGTGCCTTAACAGTTCAACCTCTTAAATTTCAACAGTTCTCTAATATAATTCTAATTTTCAATTTTACAAATACAGTCTATTACATTATAAGACCAGAGAAAACAGACCTTAAATCTCTGGAAGTGAGAGACACTGATATTATTTTGGTGCAGCTGTAGTAAAGTATCTCTAATTAACTTTTCCTACAGATCTGACCCCGCTGCAGTGACTGCATCACTTCGGCAAACACACGCAATCTGTACAAATACACCTAAAATAGACCAAAAGCAATCACTTATGGAAAGTGAGATGTCGAGCAACATTTTGTTGTCGTCCCTCCCAGAATATATTTCTGTTGCTTGTGTTTCTCACTAGGGGCCAATTTTTATTTACAAATGAGAGGATTCCCAAATTCAATTGTACTACATGTCAAACAAATATTTAAAAATAACATACAAATTTAACTTTTTTAACGTCTTGGTAAATATTAAAGCAGGAAAAGAAATCCATAACATGAACAAAAACAGTTTTACACTTTATCAGAGAAGGTGACATAAAACCAAAGTGCTTGATTTTTGACGGATGCTTTAACAAAATAACAACTACAACACTGCAAATTTAATGCAAATTCTACAGAATGATTGCATATATTTCTCAGCATCTATTCATTATGTAAATGTACTGAGGTCATTTTATTGTAATAAGAACATATTCCTTTCACACTTATATCCTAAAGAAGAAAATAAAAAAGAATGTGCAATTTTCTGCTAAAACATTAGCATTACAGCATAGTGAAAATGTATGATTTCCGGTATAGGCAACAGTATTTTGGCTGAAACATAGAAAACAGAGAAAATACTAGAAAAGCTTTGCAATGTACTATTATGATAAAAGTCTGTTGAACTATGCCTCCTTTAAGTTAAAAAAAATGAGATTTAATTGTGCTCAAGAAACTGCACATTATATGCTATATTACATCTAAAAAACTCTGACTGTACATCATCTGCTGTTTTTGGTTTTGCAAAATTTTGCAGTATAAAAACATATAAACACTGCCAAAGACAAAGTCAAACTAAAATGGTTTTTGCTTTCCACTACAAAGTATTTTGGATGTTATTATGAATGTAAGTATTACTCAGAAGATGGGAAATTCCATCTATTGAGAATCATAATACATGGGCTGCATTTGAAGTAATTAAATGAAACATTTGGCAACTATGAACTCAGTTGCTTTGAAATGTGGCAAAAAATCTGATCCAAAACATATCCATAAGCAATAAAGCAAGTACAGTTTATCTCAAGAGTCCTAATGTCTTGATCGACCTCCTTCAAAAGCGTGATGCTCCTCATGTGCTGAAATAAAAGCACAAATGACATTTACTCACATTTTATGGCTTTAGGGTCATCTTTAAAAATTACTTCATGACATTGGTAATATTCAAAGAAAATACTTACGTTTGTAAAATACAGCTTTAAAAGGTATTTGTGGAAGGAGCTCATTGATTCTTCCAAGAATGTTTGACTCATTAGCACAAGAAGCGTTTCCATTCCACACCTGAAAGACATCCTCTCTGTCTCTTACACTGACACTGACCCCAACAACTTCATCCTCTGAAACAAAAGCAACGAGGAATTAATGATTTTAGTATTCTTTACATATCACAGCAATTTAACTTTATTTCCTTGACAAAAATCCACTGCATTTTCAAAAAACTTCATCAAGAAATTTACCTGGAGCACAATAATCACTGAACTGTTCTCCAATGGTTGCCAATAGCAACTCCTTCCACACAACAGACTGTAAATGCAAGCATAAATTTGTTAAATAGTAAATAACTAATTGGTAAATAGTGGATAAATAATACTTGAATTAATTATGTCACTCACAGTGCATTCTTTGGGTACTTTCATTTTCCAGACACCACCCTTAGCATTACTTTCTTCTTCCCTGTGAGCAAACCAGCAGGCAATATTACACAGACCAGTTTTAAACAGCTTCAGACACTATGAACACATGCATTAATGTTTCAATCATTTAATTAAACCTTTATTTTTAGCCTTAAAAAATCACAGAGGTGTCCTACATTTGCACTGATGTAGAGATACAGACAAAAACACATTACAAAAATCCAAAGAGAACAATGCATTATAAGTGGTTTGAGATTACTGTTTTGTTTTTTCCAGTAGTACCGAGTGTCAATTTTTAAAATTAATTGTAGATAATTCCACTTTTTCCAGGTTCTGAATAAACCCACTGGACTTTAAACATTAAAACAGCTAGCAGAGTGAGTTTGTAGGGTCCCTCGGTGCCGTGCAGCTTAGATGTTGTATAGGTGTTTTCCTGCAATTCATAAAGGGGAATCTAATCTGTATTTGTACAAAACCCAAGTTTCTACAGCAGGTTGGAGATGAGATTTACAGTGATTAAGTTTGAATGATTTATTACTCCAACCACTTTTATATTTGTACTCTGTAACTCTTGCAATATTGCTGCTATTCAGTTTAGATGAGCAAAAACCTTTAATATCAAGCCAAAAACATAAACTTTGTTTTGCTTGCATTAACTATTAGTTTAAGCATGGTTCACAGGGTATATATAAGCACTGTAAATAGGTGTGGTTCCTTTATATATCCCTCAATAAATAATAATAACCAGCAGCAAAATGCTTTCCATTGACCCTATATGACGAACCCTGCAACAACAATGGAACTGTAAATTACAAATGCAATTTTCAGAGCAGTTAAGTCAAAACATTTACAGAAATAGCATGCAGGATAGACATATTAAAACTATTGTTAACATAAATGGCAACACCCCCAGCTGTACCAATTCAATTTGTTCTGTGCATATTGTAAACATTTATTGAGACATCATCAGAATATTAATGCTCTTTGTGACCCAGGTTTCTGCAACAATCAGAATATCAGAATCTGCTTGTGGGACCAAAATGTTAAATTCAAACCTACCAGAGTGGTTTTCTTTCTCCTCTCATCAGATGATAGCTACATCTCAGTGGCAAGCTGGAGACGCCAGGTATGTTGTTGTAAACTCTCCAAAAGTTCTACGTCAGTACCAAAGTGAAAAGAGGAAACAAGTCTTTTTGAATCATTAACTGGCACAGGCGGTACAGACAGCTGACCTTGTTAATCTTTCACATTTGTTACTGTGTAGATAATCACTGTCAAAGGTCTTTTCCTCGTTGCCTTTAATCACATACACAATAAAAACATAATTTTATCTTGATGTGCTAACAGATTTATAAAAGTTTGTTTGCGTTCTTTTAAATATTACCTATTATTTTGTTTCAATGTCAGCTAGCATTCAGTGGCTCTCTAGAGGCTTTATTGGGGATATATAAAACATTTGACAAAATAATTCACATAATACTGGCAGAGTACTGAAAAAAGCAATCAAGGCACACAAGCATAAAGCTAAAACAGTGCGAAAATGTTATTTGTTATGTTACTAAACCAAATGACGTCACCTAACCAATATCACATTATTGTAGGGACACTACCAGTGTTCATGTTACTAATAAATTCTGCATAGTGTTTGTTTTCATTTTTAATTTTTTGTCTTCAAAGACAGTCAGTGTACAACATACTTGTTTTTGCCATTAAAATATGCAACAGAATGTGCCATCACCATAATGTGTTCTTGTATTAAAACTGTGTAGCAGCCTACCTGGACGGTCTCAACAGTGTAGATCTTTTTCAGGTTTGATTCACACTCAGCTGCAGTTGTTCCGGGTAGCGATCTGAAAGACAAAGACAGACAGGCATTTTATTGATTCCATTTATTTCATTTTCCTCTTTAAAAACTACAAGCCTCTAAAAATCTCAAGTATTTCAACGTGTCATGTTCCAAATCTATTTCTTTCAGTCATTAGTTCAGCGAGCTGGCCTCTGAGCAGACAGGTTGGCGGAGGAGGGGGGGGTCAGATGACAAATACCCGTAAACAGTAAACAACACTGACCCCATTTGAACACAGCACCCTCCGATTTGTACACACTGATTTATCATGAGGCTTTTGTAACTCACTGTCTGTCCACTCTGTTCTGATTATTTGACATCAATTCTAAAATTACTTAGACACAGGTCACAATTTATTAAGAAAGAAATAGCTATATGTATATCTATATCTACATATATCTATATATATATACATATGTCTCTCCCTAGATAGATAGATAGATAGATAGATAGATAGATAGATATGTAATCAAGCAGAAGAAAGTGCTGCACTGAACAATGGCAACAGACATGTGAGCAATGACTCAACAAGTTTTTAACAATAACACCTGTGCTCACAAGAAATACAAGTTAAGCTTCAAGTTAAGCTACTCAAACTTAATTTATGGAAATCAAGTGGGTTTATTACGTTGAGCAAGCAAGTCATAATTACGCCCTTTTGTTTATTTTAAGATCCTTCAAGTATGGGACTTGCGTATGTAGGTCAGGAGACAACAAGTTCAAAGTAAAGCTCCGTTATTAGGCAACGTTTGTTGCAATGTTATTTTTCTGTGCTTAATTTGGACGAACAATTCAAATATCGCTGTTAAACACACCTAAAATCTTATCTAGATGACTTATACCAGGCCTGATATATTCGTCATCTCCTTTCTTTGTTCTCCAAAGGTCAGCCACAAAAGGTTTTTGTCACTAGCTCAGGATTAATAGTAAGATCTTGGAGTTAAAAACAAAAAAAATAAGCAGTGTCTTACCTATCAAGCCAGAAAGTCCACGGAGAATGTAAAGGCAGAGTGTCGTTTTCATCGTTATTTGAAATCCTTCCCAAATCTCTGTCGCTGATATGAATGTTGTGGTCCAGCAGAACCGGGCTGGATGATGTGCTAAGTTGTAAGGCAGCTACTGGAACTGCCATAGTTACCTCTGGAAAACTGGGTGACTTCGTAAAAACCAGGGCTGTTATCGTTATATATAGGTTCGTTGGGTAAAATTAACCCCTTTCAGCAGCTGACTCATTGGTCGCCTCACCGGTTTGCGCCGTCACAACAACAGAAAAACGATGACGCCCGCTGTCTGCCTGCGGCACCTACAGCGCACCACAGCGATCCAGAAGTTTCGCTCACTAAAATGTGCGAGTATGTTAACTATCAACGAGTATGATTGCTTACGCTCTATGAACAAACGATATTTAGATTCTGGCCACCTATCCCGATGCTGAGGAGGCAATCAAATACTTTGTTGATCTCAGGTTGAACTGCAGAGCATCTTCCGCAATTGTGCCTACGTCATTTCAGACATGCGCAGTCGTGGCTGCCACCAGCTTTGTTGGATTGCTACTACCTGCTACTGCTAACTAGCAAGTATTTCCTGCTTGTGACTGGACACAGCTATGGACATCGATGCGTTGTTGGAAGCGTTTCAAGGCAATATTTCGAGTTCTCCTAATAAATTATTAATTTCAGTGAGGGGTTTTGACATTTGCTTTGCTGCCTCTAACAAAAAGTCTGTAACGTTATTGTTTGCTAACTACGTTACGTACGTTAACGTTACCGTAAGTTAGCTTACAAACAACGACTATCGTTCAAGAGAGGCAGTTAGACACAATTTGGTCACTCTGTGCTTAACCTAACTGGCTTAATATTATTGTCGACAAGAAAGGAGTTACATACAATTTTTTACTTTTGACCCATTTTCTCCTGTTGATAGCTAGAGATAATGTAAACAGCTAGCTGGGTAACGTCACAATATACACGCTAACTTATAACTTTTTCAGGAACTTTCCAGTTAACGTTAGATAACTGAAACTTGTGTTTGTCGAATTTATAATGTGGCAGTCAACTTGTTTTCTTCTTTTTTAAGCTTATTTTTAACTTAACACACTTGGTAATTGATATCTCACAATCATTTAATCATTGCTGGTGTACAGTTAATGTGCGATAAGTAATGTTAGCCTCAAACTAAACGGGATTTAATATTTTTCCAAATCTTAATTGACTTAATGCAGTATTCTTTTGTGTTCTTATGTTTCTGAGTTATTATAGAAACTTTAAAGATTAAGCTAGGGTCAATGCAGGTGCAGACATTGGTTTGGTTGTGTACAGATTATATTTGCTGTAGTTTGGATTAACATCATTACTAATAAATTAATTGTTCTGTTTTTTATTTTGGCATTCACAGATTTTGAGAAGAGAGGAAAGAAAGAGACATGTCCTCTTCTAGAACAGTTCTTATGTCATGTTGCAAAGACAGGGCAGCCAATGTGAGTAGTCTACAAAGGACTCACACATAACATTAACATTTTATGTTATATCTTTTGCAAGACATTTATTTGTATGTATAACATGCAGACTTGTATCTGAAATTATATTCCAGGATCCCATGGTTGCAGTTCAAAACATACTTCATGTTTAAGATGGAAAAAGTGATGGATGATTTCCATGCTTCAACACCAGAACACAGAGGACCACATAATCCCAATATAGACTACGTCCCTTTCGAAGAGATGAAGATGAGGATCTTGAAGATAGTGGATGGATACAATGGGTGAGCAAACCTGACAGTAAATGTGACAATGAAAATGACACTGCAAATTGCAAACAAATTCTTACTCACCACCCAATATACAAAACTAAGCAATGTTGCAGTTAAGTTACAGTTGACCCTCAATGTCTATCCACAACTCCATCCAGATTAATCCAAGTTTGTACTCATTCAACCTCAGTGCTGCTATGTTGATGTCTGCTTTGAGAAGGCTATTTGTAGCTAATCCTAAATATATCTCTCGATAATTTTTTAGAATCCCTTTTACCATTCAGCGTCTGTGTGAGCTCCTTACAGACCCCAAGCGCAACTATACAGGAACACACAAGTTTCTCATGGGTTTAGAGAAGGTAAGCAGCATGCAACCCTGCACTGCTTTGTGTAAAAGTGCACAGATCATATTGTCTTCAGTAGAGGTAGACAGTATTGATTAATATTGTTTTGAATATTTTATAGCTCTCAATGGAATTCTAATATATATCTTTGTTTATGTATTGCAGAATGTAATGGTGGTCAGCTGTGTGTACCCAACATCAGAGTAAGTATATAAGCTGTTAAGCTTTTGCACCATTTGCTCTACTGGCTGCAGTGTTTCTGTTTAGTTGCTTCTGATGCACATTGACAGCTCCCTTGGATTTGATTATTCAGTTTCAGTTATCAAGTTACAATTAACAGCCAGTTGTTTTTGTGCCTTTCTACGTCTTTCAAAGGAAAAATGGGGCATCCAGTCTTAACAGAATGAATGGAGTGATGTTTCCTGGTAACTCTTCTCTATATTCAGACAGGTGGGAGCCACATACTTGTCAGTAAATGACTTCCACAAACCAAAAATTGCCTCATACACAAACAAGTGGAAAGTTTGTTAGGTTTAAAGCCGACAATTCAAAAAAACAAACAAACAAACAAATGAGGACAGTAAAGGCAGTTATGTCTTGCCTTTCAGTTTGGGTCTTAGTAGTTCTGCTTTTTTGTCATCTGGTAATATGACTTGTGTAAGAAACAGTTATTTTTTTTTTTTTTTGCAGTCGAAATGTAAATGGACCAAGTGCACCGAAACTGTTCAGCAGATCAAAGCTGTCAACTTGTCATTCGCTTTCGACCAATGGGCTCCCTGACTGTCCTGTCAGTAAAGAGCCGGAGCCAAACACAGAAGAGGAGCACCATGTCAGGTAATAGAAACAAATATGGTACTCAGGTGACCTTGTGAGTTAGTGTTCAATAGACTTGAGTGTGTTTATTTAACATTTTTCAAACAAAAATTCCAGGACAGTGTCCTGGTGTTCTGTGGACATGGCTAATATTTGTCAAGTGCAGTTATTTCTTCACGAGTGGATCTTCTGTGTCTCTTAAAAGAAATATATGCAAACAAATCACTACATTAATGTTAAGTATGTAATTTGATGGACTGATTCTGTTTTTAACCGCAGTGACTCCTCACCATCAGAAGGTGAAATTATACCAAACAGTGGTATAAAGAACAGACACTCTGAGGAGGAGGATTCTGATGCTGACAAGCATGAGGTCAAGAGGCTCAAGTTTGATGAAAAGGAAGAGGAAGACACAGAATGCAAAGACAAGGAGTCACCTTGCTGTAAAGGGTCAAAGAGCTTATCAGAGGTGCCAGAGTCTTTGAAGGACTCTTGCGGTCAAGAGTATGGAAGTGGAAAATCTTGCGAAACACCCATTACTTCAGAGGATAGTGGTAAGTGTTATCTCAGCTTCACTCAGGCTAACATACATATACTTAAGTACAGTTGTGGTGACTTCATAGACAAAGGGCCATGCTGTAGCAAAGATGAACCCTCTATAAACTGTATGCACAGACACCAAAATGAATTGTGCAAATTAAACCACATTTGGAAGTGTGATGAAAAGCCTGCCATCATAAGTCTCCTCCTCCCAGCTGAGTCTCACTCCCTCCCTGCTTCTCCTTGTGTGTTTTGACTCAATTCACTGAATTTGTCCAGCTTGGGATAAATGTTTACACTTTTGGACAGTCTTTCCCTAAAGACATTCACAGAGATAAAACAAAGAGCTTGAGAAGTTTCAGCCCTGCGTATTTTCTTGAATACATTTGGCTTTTGGACTGTTGGTCAGACAAAAAGCAGCACTGGCTTTGGGAATTTGTGAAGGGCTTTTTTGACAAATTTCCTAAATTTTTTAAAGATAAACTAACAGGGAGATTCATGTGCAGTGAAAAAATTGGATTTCATCTCTAATGTTTCCACTTTGGTTCTCAGAGCCCAGCAGCACACAGACAGAGCCTTCTGAAAGAAAAGAAGACTCATCCGAGAAGGAGGATATTCACAGTCTGGACAAAGACAACACTGTGGATCAACCTGAGCTGCCAACTTCATCAGAGAAGAGTGCAGGCTTTGAGCAGAAAAATGAAGAGAGCAGCAGCAACAGCAGTGATGGAGAAAGCCTAACCAGTGACAAGCAGGTCCCTTCATCTAGTAATTCCTCTGACTTGTTAACAGAGGACAGCGCTGACAATTCAGACAGCACAGAGACTACAGAAGGGCCTGGGGAACATGACTAACTTGAAGCTCAGCCTGCCAACTGACTTTTTTACACTGTATGATACCACACCAAGGGTATATCTGTAGCACTGTGGACCTCTAGACTTCAGGAGCAGGAGCAATGCGGACCTCGAGATCCCTCACTGAAGGATCTTTTTGTCCTCTTCAGTTTCAACCACTTAAGGCCGCATGTTGCTTGGTCTTCTAACTGGAAGGAAATGATTTAAAGGAGATTACAGAGACTCTGCTTTTTTCACTGTTAACTAAAAGGTTTTCTAATCTTTTTTCCCCTCATTTTTTTTTTATATCTGAGCATTATAATTAAACCTTGATAACTGATGTATTCAATAATGTCACAAGTCATTTGGCATGTATTTCCAAAAAGATTCATTTGACAGTTTGAGTTGTATTTTGGCTTAAGCATAGTTGTTTTGACTATCTTGCTGATAAATGTGTGTCTCCACCTGAATGAGGACACAAGTAATTAAGGTTGTGAAGCAAAACTTCACTGATGTTTGTTTGCTTTTTCTATGAAGCACATATCACATTATGTTTTTTAACCTTATATTGCACTTGTTTGCATTGACCCCTTGAAGGATGTAGGAATATGTTACAGTATTACTTTAACATTTTATGAAGCCAATTAAAAAAAAAGATTTTTTTGCCAGTTTGGTTTGATAAATTATTGATTTGGCTTAAAGGAAGCCATCATTTCATCAAAATCTTTCAACAGAACACAAGGT